>OX940949.1:0-441295 GCA_954870475.1 Euphrasia confusa
ACCCTAAACCCTAAACCCTAAACCCTAAACCCTAAACCCTAAACCCTAAACCCTAAACCCTAAACCCTAAACCCTAAACCCTAAACCCTAAACCCTAAACCCTAAACCCTAAACCCTAAACCCTAAACCCTAAACCCTAAACCCTAAACCCTAAACCCTAAACCCTAAACCCTAAACCCTAAACCCTAAACCCTAAACCCTAAACCCTAAACCCTAAACCCTAAACCCTAAACCCTAAACCCTAAACCCTAAACCCTAAACCCTAAACCCTAAACCCTAAACCCTAAACCCTAAACCCTAAACCCTAAACCCTAAACCCTAAACCCTAAACCCTAAACCCTAAACCCTAAACCCTAAACCCTAAACCCTAAACCCTAAACCCTAAACCCTAAACCCTAAACCCTAAACCCTAAACCCTAAACCCTAAACCCTAAACCCTAAACCCTAAACCCTAAACCCTAAACCCTAAACCCTAAACCCTAAACCCTAAACCCTAAACCCTAAACCCTAAACCCTAAACCCTAAACCCTAAACCCTAAACCCTAAACCCTAAACCCTAAACCCTAAACCCTAAACCCTAAACCCTAAACCCTAAACCCTAAACCCTAAACCCTAAACCCTAAACCCTAAACCCTAAACCCTAAACCCTAAACCCTAAACCCTAAACCCTAAACCCTAAACCCTAAACCCTAAACCCTAAACCCTAAACCCTAAACCCTAAACCCTAAACCCTAAACCCTAAACCCTAAACCCTAAACCCTAAACCCTAAACCCTAAACCCTAAACCCTAAACCCTAAACCCTAAACCCTAAACCCTAAACCCTAAACCCTAAACCCTAAACCCTAAACCCTAAACCCTAAACCCTAAACCCTAAACCCTAAACCCTAAACCCTAAACCCTAAACCCTAAACCCTAAACCCTAAACCCTAAACCCTAAACCCTAAACCCTAAACCCTAAACCCTAAACCCTAAACCCTAAACCCTAAACCCTAAACCCTAAACCCTAAACCCTAAACCCTAAACCCTAAACCCTAAACCCTAAACCCTAAACCCTAAACCCTAAACCCTAAACCCTAAACCCTAAACCCTAAACCCTAAACCCTAAACCCTAAACCCTAAACCCTAAACCCTAAACCCTAAACCCTAAACCCTAAACCCTAAACCCTAAACCCTAAACCCTAAACCCTAAACCCTAAACCCTAAACCCTAAACCCTAAACCCTAAACCCTAAACCCTAAACCCTAAACCCTAAACCCTAAACCCTAAACCCTAAACCCTAAACCCTAAACCCTAAACCCTAAACCCTAAACCCTAAACCCTAAACCCTAAACCCTAAACCCTAAACCCTAAACCCTAAACCCTAAACCCTAAACCCTAAACCCTAAACCCTAAACCCTAAACCCTAAACCCTAAACCCTAAACCCTAAACCCTAAACCCTAAACCCTAAACCCTAAACCCTAAACCCTAAACCCTAAACCCTAAACCCTAAACCCTAAACCCTAAACCCTAAACCCTAAACCCTAAACCCTAAACCCTAAACCCTAAACCCTAAACCCTAAACCCTAAACCCTAAACCCTAAACCCTAAACCCTAAACCCTAAACCCTAAACCCTAAACCCTAAACCCTAAACCCTAAACCCTAAACCCTAAACCCTAAACCCTAAACCCTAAACCCTAAACCCTAAACCCTAAACCCTAAACCCTAAACCCTAAACCCTAAACCCTAAACCCTAAACCCTAAACCCTAAACCCTAAACCCTAAACCCTAAACCCTAAACCCTAAACCCTAAACCCTAAACCCTAAACCCTAAACCCTAAACCCTAAACCCTAAACCCTAAACCCTAAACCCTAAACCCTAAACCCTAAACCCTAAACCCTAAACCCTAAACCCTAAACCCTAAACCCTAAACCCTAAACCCTAAACCCTAAACCCTAAACCCTAAACCCTAAACCCTAAACCCTAAACCCTAAACCCTAAACCCTAAACCCTAAACCCTAAACCCTAAACCCTAAACCCTAAACCCTAAACCCTAAACCCTAAACCCTAAACCCTAAACCCTAAACCCTAAACCCTAAACCCTAAACCCTAAACCCTAAACCCTAAACCCTAAACCCTAAACCCTAAACCCTAAACCCTAAACCCTAAACCCTAAACCCTAAACCCTAAACCCTAAACCCTAAACCCTAAACCCTAAACCCTAAACCCTAAACCCTAAACCCTAAACCCTAAACCCTAAACCCTAAACCCTAAACCCTAAACCCTAAACCCTAAACCCTAAACCCTAAACCCTAAACCCTAAACCCTAAACCCTAAACCCTAAACCCTAAACCCTAAACCCTAAACCCTAAACCCTAAACCCTAAACCCTAAACCCTAAACCCTAAACCCTAAACCCTAAACCCTAAACCCTAAACCCTAAACCCTAAACCCTAAACCCTAAACCCTAAACCCTAAACCCTAAACCCTAAACCCTAAACCCTAAACCCTAAACCCTAAACCCTAAACCCTAAACCCTAAACCCTAAACCCTAAACCCTAAACCCTAAACCCTAAACCCTAAACCCTAAACCCTAAACCCTAAACCCTAAACCCTAAACCCTAAACCCTAAACCCTAAACCCTAAACCCTAAACCCTAAACCCTAAACCCTAAACCCTAAACCCTAAACCCTAAACCCTAAACCCTAAACCCTAAACCCTAAACCCTAAACCCTAAACCCTAAACCCTAAACCCTAAACCCTAAACCCTAAACCCTAAACCCTAAACCCTAAACCCTAAACCCTAAACCCTAAACCCTAAACCCTAAACCCTAAACCCTAAACCCTAAACCCTAAACCCTAAACCCTAAACCCTAAACCCTAAACCCTAAACCCTAAACCCTAAACCCTAAACCCTAAACCCTAAACCCTAAACCCTAAACCCTAAACCCTAAACCCTAAACCCTAAACCCTAAACCCTAAACCCTAAACCCTAAACCCTAAACCCTAAACCCTAAACCCTAAACCCTAAACCCTAAACCCTAAACCCTAAACCCTAAACCCTAAACCCTAAACCCTAAACCCTAAACCCTAAACCCTAAACCCTAAACCCTAAACCCTAAACCCTAAACCCTAAACCCTAAACCCTAAACCCTAAACCCTAAACCCTAAACCCTAAACCCTAAACCCTAAACCCTAAACCCTAAACCCTAAACCCTAAACCCTAAACCCTAAACCCTAAACCCTAAACCCTAAACCCTAAACCCTAAACCCTAAACCCTAAACCCTAAACCCTAAACCCTAAACCCTAAACCCTAAACCCTAAACCCTAAACCCTAAACCCTAAACCCTAAACCCTAAACCCTAAACCCTAAACCCTAAACCCTAAACCCTAAACCCTAAACCCTAAACCCTAAACCCTAAACCCTAAACCCTAAACCCTAAACCCTAAACCCTAAACCCTAAACCCTAAACCCTAAACCCTAAACCCTAAACCCTAAACCCTAAACCCTAAACCCTAAACCCTAAACCCTAAACCCTAAACCCTAAACCCTAAACCCTAAACCCTAAACCCTAAACCCTAAACCCTAAACCCTAAACCCTAAACCCTAAACCCTAAACCCTAAACCCTAAACCCTAAACCCTAAACCCTAAACCCTAAACCCTAAACCCTAAACCCTAAACCCTAAACCCTAAACCCTAAACCCTAAACCCTAAACCCTAAACCCTAAACCCTAAACCCTAAACCCTAAACCCTAAACCCTAAACCCTAAACCCTAAACCCTAAACCCTAAACCCTAAACCCTAAACCCTAAACCCTAAACCCTAAACCCTAAACCCTAAACCCTAAACCCTAAACCCTAAACCCTAAACCCTAAACCCTAAACCCTAAACCCTAAACCCTAAACCCTAAACCCTAAACCCTAAACCCTAAACCCTAAACCCTAAACCCTAAACCCTAAACCCTAAACCCTAAACCCTAAACCCTAAACCCTAAACCCTAAACCCTAAACCCTAAACCCTAAACCCTAAACCCTAAACCCTAAACCCTAAACCCTAAACCCTAAACCCTAAACCCTAAACCCTAAACCCTAAACCCTAAACCCTAAACCCTAAACCCTAAACCCTAAACCCTAAACCCTAAACCCTAAACCCTAAACCCTAAACCCTAAACCCTAAACCCTAAACCCTAAACCCTAAACCCTAAACCCTAAACCCTAAACCCTAAACCCTAAACCCTAAACCCTAAACCCTAAACCCTAAACCCTAAACCCTAAACCCTAAACCCTAAACCCTAAACCCTAAACCCTAAACCCTAAACCCTAAACCCTAAACCCTAAACCCTAAACCCTAAACCCTAAACCCTAAACCCTAAACCCTAAACCCTAAACCCTAAACCCTAAACCCTAAACCCTAAACCCTAAACCCTAAACCCTAAACCCTAAACCCTAAACCCTAAACCCTAAACCCTAAACCCTAAACCCTAAACCCTAAACCCTAAACCCTAAACCCTAAACCCTAAACCCTAAACCCTAAACCCTAAACCCTAAACCCTAAACCCTAAACCCTAAACCCTAAACCCTAAACCCTAAACCCTAAACCCTAAACCCTAAACCCTAAACCCTAAACCCTAAACCCTAAACCCTAAACCCTAAACCCTAAACCCTAAACCCTAAACCCTAAACCCTAAACCCTAAACCCTAAACCCTAAACCCTAAACCCTAAACCCTAAACCCTAAACCCTAAACCCTAAACCCTAAACCCTAAACCCTAAACCCTAAACCCTAAACCCTAAACCCTAAACCCTAAACCCTAAACCCTAAACCCTAAACCCTAAACCCTAAACCCTAAACCCTAAACCCTAAACCCTAAACCCTAAACCCTAAACCCTAAACCCTAAACCCTAAACCCTAAACCCTAAACCCTAAACCCTAAACCCTAAACCCTAAACCCTAAACCCTAAACCCTAAACCCTAAACCCTAAACCCTAAACCCTAAACCCTAAACCCTAAACCCTAAACCCTAAACCCTAAACCCTAAACCCTAAACCCTAAACCCTAAACCCTAAACCCTAAACCCTAAACCCTAAACCCTAAACCCTAAACCCTAAACCCTAAACCCTAAACCCTAAACCCTAAACCCTAAACCCTAAACCCTAAACCCTAAACCCTAAACCCTAAACCCTAAACCCTAAACCCTAAACCCTAAACCCTAAACCCTAAACCCTAAACCCTAAACCCTAAACCCTAAACCCTAAACCCTAAACCCTAAACCCTAAACCCTAAACCCTAAACCCTAAACCCTAAACCCTAAACCCTAAACCCTAAACCCTAAACCCTAAACCCTAAACCCTAAACCCTAAACCCTAAACCCTAAACCCTAAACCCTAAACCCTAAACCCTAAACCCTAAACCCTAAACCCTAAACCCTAAACCCTAAACCCTAAACCCTAAACCCTAAACCCTAAACCCTAAACCCTAAACCCTAAACCCTAAACCCTAAACCCTAAACCCTAAACCCTAAACCCTAAACCCTAAACCCTAAACCCTAAACCCTAAACCCTAAACCCTAAACCCTAAACCCTAAACCCTAAACCCTAAACCCTAAACCCTAAACCCTAAACCCTAAACCCTAAACCCTAAACCCTAAACCCTAAACCCTAAACCCTAAACCCTAAACCCTAAACCCTAAACCCTAAACCCTAAACCCTAAACCCTAAACCCTAAACCCTAAACCCTAAACCCTAAACCCTAAACCCTAAACCCTAAACCCTAAACCCTAAACCCTAAACCCTAAACCCTAAACCCTAAACCCTAAACCCTAAACCCTAAACCCTAAACCCTAAACCCTAAACCCTAAACCCTAAACCCTAAACCCTAAACCCTAAACCCTAAACCCTAAACCCTAAACCCTAAACCCTAAACCCTAAACCCTAAACCCTAAACCCTAAACCCTAAACCCTAAACCCTAAACCCTAAACCCTAAACCCTAAACCCTAAACCCTAAACCCTAAACCCTAAACCCTAAACCCTAAACCCTAAACCCTAAACCCTAAACCCTAAACCCTAAACCCTAAACCCTAAACCCTAAACCCTAAACCCTAAACCCTAAACCCTAAACCCTAAACCCTAAACCCTAAACCCTAAACCCTAAACCCTAAACCCTAAACCCTAAACCCTAAACCCTAAACCCTAAACCCTAAACCCTAAACCCTAAACCCTAAACCCTAAACCCTAAACCCTAAACCCTAAACCCTAAACCCTAAACCCTAAACCCTAAACCCTAAACCCTAAACCCTAAACCCTAAACCCTAAACCCTAAACCCTAAACCCTAAACCCTAAACCCTAAACCCTAAACCCTAAACCCTAAACCCTAAACCCTAAACCCTAAACCCTAAACCCTAAACCCTAAACCCTAAACCCTAAACCCTAAACCCTAAACCCTAAACCCTAAACCCTAAACCCTAAACCCTAAACCCTAAACCCTAAACCCTAAACCCTAAACCCTAAACCCTAAACCCTAAACCCTAAACCCTAAACCCTAAACCCTAAACCCTAAACCCTAAACCCTAAACCCTAAACCCTAAACCCTAAACCCTAAACCCTAAACCCTAAACCCTAAACCCTAAACCCTAAACCCTAAACCCTAAACCCTAAACCCTAAACCCTAAACCCTAAACCCTAAACCCTAAACCCTAAACCCTAAACCCTAAACCCTAAACCCTAAACCCTAAACCCTAAACCCTAAACCCTAAACCCTAAACCCTAAACCCTAAACCCTAAACCCTAAACCCTAAACCCTAAACCCTAAACCCTAAACCCTAAACCCTAAACCCTAAACCCTAAACCCTAAACCCTAAACCCTAAACCCTAAACCCTAAACCCTAAACCCTAAACCCTAAACCCTAAACCCTAAACCCTAAACCCTAAACCCTAAACCCTAAACCCTAAACCCTAAACCCTAAACCCTAAACCCTAAACCCTAAACCCTAAACCCTAAACCCTAAACCCTAAACCCTAAACCCTAAACCCTAAACCCTAAACCCTAAACCCTAAACCCTAAACCCTAAACCCTAAACCCTAAACCCTAAACCCTAAACCCTAAACCCTAAACCCTAAACCCTAAACCCTAAACCCTAAACCCTAAACCCTAAACCCTAAACCCTAAACCCTAAACCCTAAACCCTAAACCCTAAACCCTAAACCCTAAACCCTAAACCCTAAACCCTAAACCCTAAACCCTAAACCCTAAACCCTAAACCCTAAACCCTAAACCCTAAACCCTAAACCCTAAACCCTAAACCCTAAACCCTAAACCCTAAACCCTAAACCCTAAACCCTAAACCCTAAACCCTAAACCCTAAACCCTAAACCCTAAACCCTAAACCCTAAACCCTAAACCCTAAACCCTAAACCCTAAACCCTAAACCCTAAACCCTAAACCCTAAACCCTAAACCCTAAACCCTAAACCCTAAACCCTAAACCCTAAACCCTAAACCCTAAACCCTAAACCCTAAACCCTAAACCCTAAACCCTAAACCCTAAACCCTAAACCCTAAACCCTAAACCCTAAACCCTAAACCCTAAACCCTAAACCCTAAACCCTAAACCCTAAACCCTAAACCCTAAACCCTAAACCCTAAACCCTAAACCCTAAACCCTAAACCCTAAACCCTAAACCCTAAACCCTAAACCCTAAACCCTAAACCCTAAACCCTAAACCCTAAACCCTAAACCCTAAACCCTAAACCCTAAACCCTAAACCCTAAACCCTAAACCCTAAACCCTAAACCCTAAACCCTAAACCCTAAACCCTAAACCCTAAACCCTAAACCCTAAACCCTAAACCCTAAACCCTAAACCCTAAACCCTAAACCCTAAACCCTAAACCCTAAACCCTAAACCCTAAACCCTAAACCCTAAACCCTAAACCCTAAACCCTAAACCCTAAACCCTAAACCCTAAACCCTAAACCCTAAACCCTAAACCCTAAACCCTAAACCCTAAACCCTAAACCCTAAACCCTAAACCCTAAACCCTAAACCCTAAACCCTAAACCCTAAACCCTAAACCCTAAACCCTAAACCCTAAACCCTAAACCCTAAACCCTAAACCCTAAACCCTAAACCCTAAACCCTAAACCCTAAACCCTAAACCCTAAACCCTAAACCCTAAACCCTAAACCCTAAACCCTAAACCCTAAACCCTAAACCCTAAACCCTAAACCCTAAACCCTAAACCCTAAACCCTAAACCCTAAACCCTAAACCCTAAACCCTAAACCCTAAACCCTAAACCCTAAACCCTAAACCCTAAACCCTAAACCCTAAACCCTAAACCCTAAACCCTAAACCCTAAACCCTAAACCCTAAACCCTAAACCCTAAACCCTAAACCCTAAACCCTAAACCCTAAACCCTAAACCCTAAACCCTAAACCCTAAACCCTAAACCCTAAACCCTAAACCCTAAACCCTAAACCCTAAACCCTAAACCCTAAACCCTAAACCCTAAACCCTAAACCCTAAACCCTAAACCCTAAACCCTAAACCCTAAACCCTAAACCCTAAACCCTAAACCCTAAACCCTAAACCCTAAACCCTAAACCCTAAACCCTAAACCCTAAACCCTAAACCCTAAACCCTAAACCCTAAACCCTAAACCCTAAACCCTAAACCCTAAACCCTAAACCCTAAACCCTAAACCCTAAACCCTAAACCCTAAACCCTAAACCCTAAACCCTAAACCCTAAACCCTAAACCCTAAACCCTAAACCCTAAACCCTAAACCCTAAACCCTAAACCCTAAACCCTAAACCCTAAACCCTAAACCCTAAACCCTAAACCCTAAACCCTAAACCCTAAACCCTAAACCCTAAACCCTAAACCCTAAACCCTAAACCCTAAACCCTAAACCCTAAACCCTAAACCCTAAACCCTAAACCCTAAACCCTAAACCCTAAACCCTAAACCCTAAACCCTAAACCCTAAACCCTAAACCCTAAACCCTAAACCCTAAACCCTAAACCCTAAACCCTAAACCCTAAACCCTAAACCCTAAACCCTAAACCCTAAACCCTAAACCCTAAACCCTAAACCCTAAACCCTAAACCCTAAACCCTAAACCCTAAACCCTAAACCCTAAACCCTAAACCCTAAACCCTAAACCCTAAACCCTAAACCCTAAACCCTAAACCCTAAACCCTAAACCCTAAACCCTAAACCCTAAACCCTAAACCCTAAACCCTAAACCCTAAACCCTAAACCCTAAACCCTAAACCCTAAACCCTAAACCCTAAACCCTAAACCCTAAACCCTAAACCCTAAACCCTAAACCCTAAACCCTAAACCCTAAACCCTAAACCCTAAACCCTAAACCCTAAACCCTAAACCCTAAACCCTAAACCCTAAACCCTAAACCCTAAACCCTAAACCCTAAACCCTAAACCCTAAACCCTAAACCCTAAACCCTAAACCCTAAACCCTAAACCCTAAACCCTAAACCCTAAACCCTAAACCCTAAACCCTAAACCCTAAACCCTAAACCCTAAACCCTAAACCCTAAACCCTAAACCCTAAACCCTAAACCCTAAACCCTAAACCCTAAACCCTAAACCCTAAACCCTAAACCCTAAACCCTAAACCCTAAACCCTAAACCCTAAACCCTAAACCCTAAACCCTAAACCCTAAACCCTAAACCCTAAACCCTAAACCCTAAACCCTAAACCCTAAACCCTAAACCCTAAACCCTAAACCCTAAACCCTAAACCCTAAACCCTAAACCCTAAACCCTAAACCCTAAACCCTAAACCCTAAACCCTAAACCCTAAACCCTAAACCCTAAACCCTAAACCCTAAACCCTAAACCCTAAACCCTAAACCCTAAACCCTAAACCCTAAACCCTAAACCCTAAACCCTAAACCCTAAACCCTAAACCCTAAACCCTAAACCCTAAACCCTAAACCCTAAACCCTAAACCCTAAACCCTAAACCCTAAACCCTAAACCCTAAACCCTAAACCCTAAACCCTAAACCCTAAACCCTAAACCCTAAACCCTAAACCCTAAACCCTAAACCCTAAACCCTAAACCCTAAACCCTAAACCCTAAACCCTAAACCCTAAACCCTAAACCCTAAACCCTAAACCCTAAACCCTAAACCCTAAACCCTAAACCCTAAACCCTAAACCCTAAACCCTAAACCCTAAACCCTAAACCCTAAACCCTAAACCCTAAACCCTAAACCCTAAACCCTAAACCCTAAACCCTAAACCCTAAACCCTAAACCCTAAACCCTAAACCCTAAACCCTAAACCCTAAACCCTAAACCCTAAACCCTAAACCCTAAACCCTAAACCCTAAACCCTAAACCCTAAACCCTAAACCCTAAACCCTAAACCCTAAACCCTAAACCCTAAACCCTAAACCCTAAACCCTAAACCCTAAACCCTAAACCCTAAACCCTAAACCCTAAACCCTAAACCCTAAACCCTAAACCCTAAACCCTAAACCCTAAACCCTAAACCCTAAACCCTAAACCCTAAACCCTAAACCCTAAACCCTAAACCCTAAACCCTAAACCCTAAACCCTAAACCCTAAACCCTAAACCCTAAACCCTAAACCCTAAACCCTAAACCCTAAACCCTAAACCCTAAACCCTAAACCCTAAACCCTAAACCCTAAACCCTAAACCCTAAACCCTAAACCCTAAACCCTAAACCCTAAACCCTAAACCCTAAACCCTAAACCCTAAACCCTAAACCCTAAACCCTAAACCCTAAACCCTAAACCCTAAACCCTAAACCCTAAACCCTAAACCCTAAACCCTAAACCCTAAACCCTAAACCCTAAACCCTAAACCCTAAACCCTAAACCCTAAACCCTAAACCCTAAACCCTAAACCCTAAACCCTAAACCCTAAACCCTAAACCCTAAACCCTAAACCCTAAACCCTAAACCCTAAACCCTAAACCCTAAACCCTAAACCCTAAACCCTAAACCCTAAACCCTAAACCCTAAACCCTAAACCCTAAACCCTAAACCCTAAACCCTAAACCCTAAACCCTAAACCCTAAACCCTAAACCCTAAACCCTAAACCCTAAACCCTAAACCCTAAACCCTAAACCCTAAACCCTAAACCCTAAACCCTAAACCCTAAACCCTAAACCCTAAACCCTAAACCCTAAACCCTAAACCCTAAACCCTAAACCCTAAACCCTAAACCCTAAACCCTAAACCCTAAACCCTAAACCCTAAACCCTAAACCCTAAACCCTAAACCCTAAACCCTAAACCCTAAACCCTAAACCCTAAACCCTAAACCCTAAACCCTAAACCCTAAACCCTAAACCCTAAACCCTAAACCCTAAACCCTAAACCCTAAACCCTAAACCCTAAACCCTAAACCCTAAACCCTAAACCCTAAACCCTAAACCCTAAACCCTAAACCCTAAACCCTAAACCCTAAACCCTAAACCCTAAACCCTAAACCCTAAACCCTAAACCCTAAACCCTAAACCCTAAACCCTAAACCCTAAACCCTAAACCCTAAACCCTAAACCCTAAACCCTAAACCCTAAACCCTAAACCCTAAACCCTAAACCCTAAACCCTAAACCCTAAACCCTAAACCCTAAACCCTAAACCCTAAACCCTAAACCCTAAACCCTAAACCCTAAACCCTAAACCCTAAACCCTAAACCCTAAACCCTAAACCCTAAACCCTAAACCCTAAACCCTAAACCCTAAACCCTAAACCCTAAACCCTAAACCCTAAACCCTAAACCCTAAACCCTAAACCCTAAACCCTAAACCCTAAACCCTAAACCCTAAACCCTAAACCCTAAACCCTAAACCCTAAACCCTAAACCCTAAACCCTAAACCCTAAACCCTAAACCCTAAACCCTAAACCCTAAACCCTAAACCCTAAACCCTAAACCCTAAACCCTAAACCCTAAACCCTAAACCCTAAACCCTAAACCCTAAACCCTAAACCCTAAACCCTAAACCCTAAACCCTAAACCCTAAACCCTAAACCCTATACCCTAAACCCTAAACCCTAAACCCTAAACCCTAAACCCTAAACCCTAAACCCTAAACCCTAAACCCTAAACCCTAAACCCTAAACCCTAAACCCTAAACCCTAAACCCTAAACCCTAATACCCTAAACCCTAAACCCTAAACCCTAAACCCTAAACCCTAAACCCTAAACCCTAAACCCTAAACCCTAAACCCTAAACCCTAAACCCTAACTGCAGGGCCTGGTTCTCCGACCACTCGAACCCCGCGGCATTGACTATGGCGGCCTGACTAATCAGCATCGTGGCCAACATGAACGTATGATCCCAACGGCCAACCAGGCCCTGCAGTTCGTGAGTCCAGGACCGGCCAAGAGCGCTCAGAGCCGCGCCGACCGGGGTCCCGGGAGTAACCACCGGGAGCGCGGGGCCATAGCCGGCCAGATAATCACGGATCATGGGGGGCATGTCCGGGGTGGCATCCAGGATCCTGCATTCAAAGAAAGGACAAGGTTGTGGTGAGGTGTTTAAAGAAAACAGACGAAACCCAGAGAGATATCCCAAATCGCGGTCTAAAAACCGAATTTTACGAGACCACCAAAGAAGGGTGACAGTTTTGATCTTACCTCTGTTGGCGGCTCGGGTCAACACCGTAGTACGGCGAGCACCCCATCACCGCAGGCGGGAGTCCAGAACCTTCATACGCATTCACCGGCGGTCGCCCGGAGCCAAGGTCTGGCGCCACCGGGTCCTCGACAGCTTTGCGTTTCCGCGACTCGCCTGCAACCGAGCCCTCCGCCATACAGAGAGGGGTAGCCTGGACCGCGGCAAACAAGGGAGGACAGTCCACTGCCTCCACCCTCACCCGCGAAGGGGAGGAGACCGGGGGAACCACTAACGGCTCCGAGGTCCGGGGTGCGGAGTCGGAGGTCAGATCGATCACATCCTAGCCACTAGCACGGGATAACGGGGGGCCATCCGCCGCCTGCCGGGACGCGTCCGGGTCGACCACATCAGTAGAGACGTCCGGCGAGGCCCGGGGCATATCGATCGGGATGGACCCCGAGCGCGGCGGAGCCGCGGAGGTCGAAGGACCGGCTGACCCGACCGATCGACTCCGTGACGCAGGGATCGGAAAATCCGACCCCTTGCGATCGGTGATCCCGGGGAACCCAGACATCATCGAACAGGGGCGGTCCTCAAAAATAAAGGTACGAGGAGCTGCAATCAGAACGCATTTAGAAATCACGAAGTCCAGGAGGACGTCTAAAGGAGAGGTTAGGCTAAAATCTCGCCTCATTACCTGGGTATGGATCGTGGAGATGTCTCGGCGGGCAGATGAGGCGGGCGTTCAGCAATAAATCCTCTCGGCAAAGGACGGTGGCCTGGCGTTCGGACGAGGTGTAGGCTTCAGCGATCTTCAGGGCAACCTGGTAATCCCAGTTCAGGGGGCCCTCTCTCCGAGTGTTGACGCCTGATCAAAAGGAAGAAAAGGTCAAGAATCAGCAAGGGTGAACGATATTTAAAGACAGACGCGACTCACTCGGGATTTTTTCAGAATATTTCGTGGGGATATCGATCTCCCCCGCCGGCGTCAGAGTCCGCCAAGCCCCCGAGACATAAAGCCATCTCGGCCAGGGAATGTCAACTTTCGAAGACTTCACCCCGACAGTAGGGATGCCATCGCGACCCTTCACAGTAAAGCGCCCCTTCAACCCCCCAGTGCTCGAAATCCCGAACGAGCGACGGATCTCGGCATCAGTCAAGACCCGGATCAGTCCGGAGCTACCCAGCAGGGATAGGAAGGCGATGATCTGAGCCCATCCATTGGGGTGGATCTGGTGCGGGGCAACCCTCCAGAATCGCAACGCCGCGCTCACCGAGGGGTGGAGTGGGAAGCGTAGCCCGAGATCCAGGGCGTCCGTCCCCACGGCTACCATCCCGGGAGGCGGGCAACACGGAGACTCCCCGGGGGCCGGAGCGTGAAGGTGCACGTCCACCGGCACCCGCCACACGACTCTCTTCCGCTCGATCATCTCTGCAGTGATCACGCTGGGTTTGCCATGATCGCCCCATTTGGGGGTATGGCATTCGACGGGCGGGGAGTAGGGGTCGCGAATGACGGCCACGTAGCGGTGGGTCCGATAGTAGCTCGGGTAATCGAGGGCGGCGGACGGCGGAAACTTCTCATCCATCAGACGGAGAAATTGGGCATGGAGCAGGTGAATATCGTTGTCTTCGCCGGAACTGGACGAGGAATCACTCAGTGCGTTACCACCGCCCGAACTCGCAAAGGATCCTTCCGCCTCGACCATGACTTTATCCCGCGGGCTCGACATCGTCTCGGAACGGGAGCAGCAGAAATTGGGCGAGAAAGAAAATAAGAGCAAGAAAGATCGTGTACCTATGCGCTTGCCAATTTAGGGTTTGCGGATCACTGGAGCACGTAGGGAAGTGGGCAACAAACACGACGATTCTTTAGACAAGATGCGCACGCAAGATTTGAAGGGGCGGGAGCGGTTACCCATAAACGCACTCGAGTGTTGGTCTTTTCCACGCGGCCCAACAAGGCCCATTGGGCGTAAGTGGGCCCTACGAGATCTCAAATGATTACCCACTGGATTGCTCGCCCCTGCAACCCTACGAAATAGGCCCGAGGCTCGGACTCGCAACAAAGGACCGCCCGGGGCTCTAACGCGAATCAACGCCCGGGGCCCGGGGCATGAAGCGTTGGGTATCAACCCCGGGGCAAGCCTGATTGGGTCGTGACACCCGGGAAAGTTCGTTCGCTAAGAATTGAGTCTCGATTCCGCAAAAAGAAGAATACAAGAGAAAGGCGATCGAAACAAGGAGGGTTGCCGATTGAACAAAATGATGAAATTACATATGATAATTCTTTACAAGAAACGGAGGGACCTCAGGGGGTCTACACTACATCATCGCAAAAGTACATATGAAACACCAGGAAAAAAAACCCTAGCTAACCTATCCCCCGGAGGAGGAGTTATCTAAGCCGAGACCGGGCTACGCCCTCTCCGTCGATCACGAAGACCTTCGACCACATCTCCCAGTCCCACTGGACTCGCACGCGCCACCCTTGGCCTATGCCTACGTGGCGGCAGAAGGTCCTCCACCCTTTTCCTGAGATACGGAGGCGATCTCCGCAGCGCACCAGGTGCATTGGCCAATTTTGACCCAGCTCATCCCGGAGAACTATGCTCCGTTTCTCCAAGCCCCGAAAGGGGACGGTCAGAGGCGGCGGCAGCCTCGCCCCCGGCCGGCGCTGGGACCCGGTGAAGGTCCGGGCGTGCCAAAAGCGCGCAACCTCGAAAGAAGGGGGGACGGACAGGTGGCTATCCCCGGCATCCGGATCCGAGTCGGAGGAAACGTCGAATATTTCCGGCGCCTCTTGAGGTGGCTCCTGTGCCGCCGCGGGCTCCTCGTCGGAGGAGATGTAGATTATCTCCGGCGGGTTGAAGTCGTTGCTTCCCACGGAGGAGCTCACCATGGTTTCGAGTTTTATGGAGAAAAGGTTTTTTCTTTTTTCGCCGGAGAAGATGACCGGAAGAGGGCGTAAGGGATTTCGGAGTCGGGGGAATGATTGGATTAGGATCGGATTTTAAAAAGGCGCCCAGCAGACGTGACACACCAAAAAGGCGTCATCATTAGCCTGGGGAACCGCCGCGACCGTCCGAATCCCAAGGAACCAAACCGCGCCGGGTGATGGCCCCGAATGGGTTTGGACCGGATTCCGAACCGACGCCCGGGAACCTATTTTTCTATTATCAATTTTCTTTCTTTTATTAAAAAATAATTATCGCAGGGTATTCGCACCGCGACGCGATGTCCGGGTCCCGGGGCCCGAGATACAAGCACACAGAAATTACAAAACCCTCTTCAAAAGCCGCCGAAGCACGACGCAGGAGAGAGAGAGCTTCCCCGACCACCGAGTCAAAACAAGGTCGGCGGGACAGGAACCAAAGACCCGTCCTCTCGAGTAACGGCGACGTTGATATCCTCCATCTCCGACCACCGAAGCTCCACCCGCCATCCATCTTGAAGCTGCATGTGCTTCACGAACACGGCCCAGCCAATGCCTCCGATACCCAGGCGATTGCCACCGGGGATCAAGTCAAAAACCCAGAGGCAGCCGGAGGAGTCGCTGACAGCGAGCAGGGCGGGCCACACATGTTTGTACATCTGCGCGAAGGGCGACGGCATCAGGAGAACCTCGCGGTGGTAACGTGGATGGAACTTACGGGACACCACGTAGCGTCGCGCCCCGGAATCCGCCGTCTCCACCCACGACTCGTCACCCGGCTCGTGTTCGTGAACTTGGATGATAGGTCCCACTGCGGAGTGAGCGGATCGCTGGGGATGGTTAGACATAAAGGAAGCGAGATAAGGCGAGCAACGGCCTCGGACCCGATTTATAGCCCAGGAGAATCAGACGGTCAATCCCATTCTCCAACACCACCTCCTGAAAGCACCACTCCAAGAGCACAGCATTTATTGGCTAATTCAGCCTTTCAGAGAGCCACAGGACGAAAGGCACCCAGACCAAGACGAGCCCCTCGAGGAGAACGGTGAGGCGAACAGGTCATCCAGCCACCAACTACCTCATTTAAGGAAGGACCGACCGGCGGGAAATCATCCCAATCAACAATAGAAGAGGCGCGTCGCCGGCCCAACGAGCGGAAACCTCCCCGGATCTCGTGCTTTCCGACGATGTTTCCGGGGGCCAATGTTGGGGGATAAAAAATCAATTTGTACACGTGGAAAGGCAGGCCCGCCCGCGATGCTCAAAACCGACGAAGGAAGCTTGGGCCGAACACCGGGTCCGAGCCCATGCAAGCCATGCATGAGCGCAACCCCGGGAAACCGACGGAGGGGGGGGAGCTGCGCTGATCCCCACGACCCAACGACTAGGGAACGACGTCCCGAAGCATCAGACGGGGCATGCCCCGCAACGAATCCTAACCGGACCCCGGGCCCGGGCCCATGCAACGCGCTCGAAGCGCCACCCCGGGCCGAGGAAATAGTACCGCCATCTCATGGTTAATCCAAAAGGACAAATCGGGAAGCACCTCCGCCAAAGTCTCCGAACGGGAGTCTCACCAATCCAGCCGAACTCGTGCCCCGGGACTCGCTTAAACCCAGCTCGGAATCGTGCCCCGGCATTTAATGATCCTAGAGTAGACTTAACGTGTCGTGATGTCGTGGCTATGCATGAGCATGTGCTCTCGCCTATAAAAGTCGGCCTCCCCGTCTCATTGTAAGGGCGGCGAAAAATACAATTAAAAGTATTATCGAAATAAAAGACATTATCTTCTTGAGCTCGGATTCTTATCCTTTTCCCCCCGGGCCTAGAAATTTCAGCCATTTCTTCATAAAAATTTACTTGGTTTGGTAGTCGTTGCGAAACCCTCGTATCCACCCGTACTTCATTCTTTCCAACAAAAACGACCCAAAACAGTTGGCGCTAGAAGGAGGGGGTTGTATTTCTAGACCCAGGAAAAGAGCTTTTTGGTGAAGAAATGTCCAGTCAGGAGCAAGACGGAGCCACGGCGTCGGACTCTTCGAGATCCGCCACCCGGAGAGGAAAGATGCCCGTGGAAAATGAACCCGCGGTCCCGGCACCGACCACCCACAGAGGCTATCCCGCGTCGGAGGCCGAGATCCACTTGAGGGAACCAGGTTCTCGACGAATCGCTCGTCGCCAGGTGCGAAGCAGCTCCGAAGCGCGACGTCTGAAGCGTCACCTGCTCACCGAGCGACACAACCGGCGCGCGCGCCCCGGCCCACGCCGAGACCCACCAGTTCCCGCTACCCCGGCTCTCTTCTCGGGCAGTATGCTCGATACCCCCGAGAAGATCGACGAAGTAATGGCCAGATTGGCCCAGCGTAAGCACACCCTTACCACTCCTATTTCTCTATCATCGAGAAAACAGGTTAAAACCAGCGCGTTCGACCGCCTCGGTCCGGGGCCAGCGAGTCAAGACCAGCGCCTGCCCCCGGCCCGGAGGCTGATGTTCGATCTAAACGACCCCGCCGAGTACCCGCCCACATCAACGGCGCACGAGGCCCCGGAGCTCGGAACAACCCATGAGCGGGAGACGCACGACGGACGCAGGTCGCATCCCGTCGTCCCGTGTCTGACAGCGACGGGACCCGAGGCAGGACTCCGCGACCTGTACGAGAAAGTGACCGAAGTGGAGAGAAGGCTCGCCGAGGCCCAAGTCAAACCCGAACGCGTCGATTTCTGCAAGGAGCCATTGGCGTTGGAGGTCGAGCACGCCATCATGCAATACGAGATCCAGCCCCTCCAGACCGCCCTCTATGATGGGAAGACGGACCCCGAGGTCCACCTCAGCCGCTTCCGCACCTACATGTCGGGACGGGGTGCTAGCGACGCCACGAGGTGCCGGCTGTTCCCTCTCACTCTGGGGGACACGGCCCACAAATGGTTCGCGGGGCTACCCTCCCGATCCATCCACTGCTTTGACGACTTGGTCCAACGTTTCGTCGCCCATTTCGCCTCGAAGGTCAATCGACTCGAGCAAAGCCAGAGGTTGATCGGGGTCCGGCAGGCGGCGGACGAGAGCGACGAGTCATATGTGGACCGGGTAGGGGACATCCTGCTCGGCGGCGAGGAGGTCGGCGACGATTTGAAATTACACACCGCCATGAGCGGACTCCGGAAGAACTCGGAGCTGTTCAAACACCTGATGCTTTGCTACCCAAGGAGCTACGAAGATTTCCGCATCAAAGCCGGGGCCCAGTGCTGGTTCCAGCGTCTTATGCGGGGAAACGAAAGTGCCCTGGAGCAAAAGAGACGGGACGCGGAGCCCGTGGACCGGAGGGTCGCACCCGCACCGCGAAAGGCCCCCTACAAACCATACGAGCAGGGTCGGCCGCTCCCGGGCTACAAAGAGATGGAGGTGAAGCTCGTCGCACTGACGGGTCAAGACACCATGACTATGATGGAGGTTCTGTTAGCTACAGGAGGAGACGTCCTAGTAAAGCCGGGGCCCATGCGAGCCCCCGAAGGAAAGTTAGACAAAAGGCTGTGGTGCTCGTTCCACGACCAACACGGGCACGCCACCGGCCAGTGCAGACAGCTACTCAGACAGCTATGGAAGCTCTTCGAAGACGGGAAGCTTTGGGACCTGCTCTCGCGTCCCGGTCCCCGAGGCGACGGGGCCGCGGTTCGAGGCAATCCCGAGCAGGCAGGAGCGGGGCCAGGGAGGCCAGATCCTGATGATTGGCGGGCTACGACCGATCGCCAGCATAAGTAAGCGCAAGAGGAGGCGCGAACTCGAGGTGTGGCAGGTTTACCACGCGACGCGACCAGCCCCACCCCCCGGAATCACGGAAAGGGCGGAGATCTCGTTCTCCCCAGCGGACAAGGACGGCGTCACCTTCCCCAAGAGGGACGCCCTGGTGATTAAGACCCCCATCTTGGGAATGGAGGTTTCAAGGTTGCTGATCGACAGCGGGGCCCACTGCAACATCTTATACAAGCAGGCCTTGGATCAAATGGGTCAGCTCGCGCAATATATTCTCCCCTGCGATCTCAAGCTCAAAGGATTCGGCAGCGACGTGGTGACCCCTTTCGGGACAATCACCCTGCCTTTGGAGCTCGCGGACTCGGTCAGACCCGAGATCAAGGTGTTAAGGAACCTGGAGTTCGTGATCATAGATAGGGCCAGTGGGTACAACGCGCTCCTAGGGAGGCCGTTCTTAGAAGCTTTCGAAGCTGTGGCCTCCACCTACTACTATTGTATCAAGTTCCCGGTCCCCTCTGGGGCCATTGGCACCATCCGAGGGGACCAATTAATGGCGAAGAAGTGCTTGCTCTATTCAACTTCATATGAATTGACGGATCCATCGGCGAAAGCCGCGACGGACACCTCCCGAGTCAGCCAACTGGTGGCCAGGCTCAGCACCCCGGGCCCTCGGACGAGCGTGTTCGACCTAGACCCACCCACCGTCCGAAATCCTGAAGAAAGTACGGTTCCCACAACCGGAGTCGTCCCCGTCCTGGAGACTAGCCCAGCGCTCGGGACGCATCGCGGAGTTCCCCAGGATGCCCCGAGCCCGGGTACAGGCGAGCGAGTCGTAAGCCTCGGGGCGGGACAGGACCTCGCGCTCCCGGATCTCTGCGAGTCAAATCCCGACCCCTTCCCCGAGACTCGCCTCAAACATGACCGCGGCGTCGAGACCCTCGAAGAACCCATCCGGTGTGAGATCGGAACCCCGGAGGTGCCCCGACAGGTTTTGCTAGGTTCCCTCATGGATCCCGGGACCCGGATCACCCTCGAGTCATTCTTGCAGACCAGTTTGGCCACGTTCGCGTGGAGCAGCGGGGAGCTCAGGAGAGTCGACCCGGAGCACGCTAGCCATCGCCTCCGCCTGGACCCGAAGCACCGCCCCATAGCCCAGAGACGAAGGAAGATGGGGCCCGAGAAGAGCGAGGCACTAACCGCGGAAGCCAACAAACTCTTGAAGGACGGATTGATACGCCTCGCCCCGCACGACGCGACGTGGGTGTCCAACGCGGTGATGGTGCGGAAAACAGGAGGCAAGTGGAGACTCTGCATCGACTACTCGGACCTCAACGAGGCCTGCCCTAAAGACCATTTCCCGATGCCCCACATCGACCAGCTAGTCGACAGCACCGCGGGCCACGCAATGTTCTCCATCATGGACGCGAGCTCTGGATACCACCAGATTCCGATGAATCCCGAGGATACCCGTCACACCGCCTTCTACACGAGGAGTAACATCTACTGCTGGGAGCGGATGCCTTTCGGCCTGAAGAACGCCGGGGCCACCTACCAAAGGTTGGTCAATACCATGTTCGCCGGAGAAATCGGCAAGACAGTGGAAGTATACATCGACGACATCATTGTGAAGAGTGCGAGCGAGACGGACCACGTGACGGACCTCGCTCGGGTTTTCGAGATCCTCGGGGCCTACAACATGAGGCTAAATCCCAAGAAATGCCACTTCGGGATCAAGAAAGGAATGTTTCTAGGACACGTGTTTGGAGAGTACGGGCTCGAGCCCAACCCAGCGAAGATCAAAGCCGTGCTCGATATGGCCGAGCCCCGGGACGTGAATGGAGTCCAGCGGCTCACCGGCTGCCTCGCGGCGCTCAGCCTGTACATGTCGCGGCTCGGGGACAAAACTCGCCCGTTCTTCGGATCGATCAAAAACCAAGAGTTCCACTGGAAGAAGGATAGTCAGGACGCTTTCCTTCGGATCAAGGAATACCTCGCGGGACCCCACATCTTGACGGTCCCCAAGGCAGGAGAGAAACTTTTCCTTTATCTCGCCGCGTCGGAGTGCGCGCTGAGCGCAGTGCTCGTCCGGGCCGAAGGGACCCTCCATCTACCTATCTATTTTGTGAGCCACGTCCTCCACGAGGCGGAAGCCCGCTACACGCCTCTAGAGAAATTAGCGTACGCCCTGATAATTTCGGTCCGCAAACTCAGGGCGTATTTATTCGAACACCCCGTAGAAGTACTCACCACAATGCCGTTACGACAAGTCATGCACTGATCCGACGTATCAGGAAGATTGCTCCGGTGGAGCCTGGAGCTGAGCCAGTACGATCTAACTTTTGCGCCTCGCACCGCGATAAAAGCTCAGGCACTCGCGGATTTTGTGGTCGAGCTAACTTTTCCCCAGCGGAGCACGGGTCAAGCACGCCCCTGGAGACTCTATGTGGACGGATCATCTACCAGTGTGTGCTCGGGGGCCGGAGTAGTGCTCCTCGGGCCAGATGGTGACTCGTTTGCCCACGCGGTAAAATTTGAATTTTCCGCAACAAATAATGAAGCAGAGTACGAGGCGCTTGTGGCCGGCCTCGAAATGTCCAACGCGGTGGACGTCCCGCAACTCCACGTGTACATGGACTCGCAGCTGGTGGTGAACCAAGTCACGGGCGACTACGAAGCCAAAGGAGAGCAGATGATCAAGTACCTCGAGTTGGTATGGAGGTTGTGCGGCAAGATTCCCGACGTCCGGATCGAGCAGATCCCCAGGGAGCAGAACTCGCAGGCCGACGCGCTGTCCAAATTAGCCTCTTCCGAAGGGGTTGCAGATCTATCCCGAGTCGTGTTGACGCAGCTGAAGACTCCCTCAGTCGACGCCCGAGAGGAGATCCTCCCCGTAGCCCTCGAGCCCGGGGTCGACTGGCGGGACGCGATCAAAGGTTTCATCGAGTCCGGGGCCCTGCCCTCGGACAAGGTCGAGGCAAAACAGCTCCAAACGCGAGCTGCAAGGTACTCCGTTCTGGGCTCCCAACTTTATCGCAGGAGTTTTTCCATGCCTTTGTTAAAATGTATATCTAGGGACGAGGGAGCAAAAGTCCTGTCCGAAATCCACGAGGGCATTTGCGGTAACCACGCCGGAGGTCGGTCGCTAGCCCACAAAACCATGGGTTGATGTTCACGTTTTTGTGTCGTTTTCCCTTATTTATTTGTGTGTGAGTGTGTCGTGTTTAGTTGTTTATTGGTGTATTCCTCATGATTTGTGGTAGGTTTGATGTTTTGTTGAGTGTTCAGGCTAGTTGACGTGATTAGTGTGAGAAGAGCGAGAAACGAGTTGAAAAACGGTAAAAGCAATTTGGTCGACAACTTTCGAGATTGCGCTGCAAACTTGGCCACCTCGGTTCTCCCAACTCCGATCACCTACAAACATGATCCATACATTATCGGAAAGCCCTTGACATTGTCTACACGGCCCTACTTGTTTCCTGTCATGGTTCCCCGTCATATGGCCGTATTTCACGAATTTCCATCCCAGCAGGCAGCTGCCTTGAGTGTATGTGCAGCGAACTTGGATAGCTTGGTTCTCCCAACTCCGACCACCTACAGCGACGATCTATACCTCTACGGAAAGCCCTTGGAGTCCTCTACATGGCCCAGCCATCCAAACGCCCGTCTTCCCACCAGGCGCTCGCTCGCGACGCATTCCAGGAGCCCGCCCGACTTTGCGTCCAGATTTGACTTTTGTTGACCCACGAAATTTCTTGTATAAGAATAGGGCTTTGGCCTATTCCAAACACTACGCTTTTTCACTTTTATTTTTATGCACGTTTGGAGAGACTTGGAGACTCGATCATGTAGGTTTTCATATCGCTTTTTATTGCTTTTGATTCTCGGACAAAAATCGGGGTTAGCACCGATCCTTGTTTTGATTTTGAACGATTAATTTAGTAAGTAATTTTCCTTTTCATCCTTAGTTTATTTTCAGTTCTTATTGCTTGTTGCTATTCTCTTCTTGTTTGATTACTTGTTTTTTTTATTAATTTTTCTTCATTATTATGAATTCATACAACATATATTATTTCGTAAACCGAGTTATGAGTAGCTAATCATCTTCCTAGGGTTAGGGGAATTCAAATTTGAATCAAGGGTTAGAGATTTACGAGTGCAACTTAGGTGTTCGATTAAATGCCAACTTGACTTTTAATGATTGTATGAGGCTTAGGAGCAATTACATGACCTAGGTTAATCGAACTCTCTAAAATCAACCGGAGACGGACATTTTAGTATAATTGTTTCTCGCAAATCGACGTCCCAAAATTTATGTTTGTTGAACCCGAAACCCTAGTCTTTCTCTATTTTCATTAAATCGTATTAATTGCTTCTTGTTTAATTTCTGCTTCTTAATTCTTAGTTAATTTAGTTTAAAACAAAACCAACCAAAATGCATTATGCTATATCTCTTTTCTTTCCCTCGTTGCAAACATAAAAACATTTGTACTTGCCGATAGTAGTGTTCCTCGTGAGATCGACTCGGACGAGTTGCTTCGGCAATTAGTTCGGATAATTTTTATTTGATTTTTGACGCACTACAACGTCTTGTCAAATTGGCGCCGTTGCCGGGGAACACTTTAGGCACTAGTATTAGTGTTTTAGTGTTTGTAACTTTCTTTTTCTTTTTCTTTTTTTTGATATGAGTATTATTTTTCCCACCGGTGCGTTTAATGTTTTTGTCAAGTGTTTGTGTTAGAAGTGATGAATACATATGATAACTATCCGTGGGAGTTCACAAGGCCTCAGACGAGCACATACTACGAGCCTCCCCAATATGACACGACAACACATTTTGGCTATCAGTCTCAGGCATTCAGTCCGGAGTGGGATTCTCAATCGAGTTATTATTTTGATCCACCTCACCAACAATGGGCTCAACAACAATGGCCTCCTCAGAACATGATGGACCCTCCACATTATTCTATGCAACCTGAGCCTCCATACAAACCATCATTGGATGAAGTTTTTCAGGATTTCATGCAAACGGCCAACCACATAATGAAATCAAATGAAGCGGCGATGAGAGCGAATGAAGTGGCGATGGCCAGAAATGTTGAAGAAAATTTGGCCTACCCTCCACCATATTCGATGCAACCGGAGCCACCGTGCAATCCATCTTTTGATGAAATTTTTCACGATTTCATGCAATCGACCGAACAGATAATGAAAGCAAATGAAGAGGCAATGGCAAAAAGAGAAGAAACAGAGAAAATGTCAATTGTGTTTCGATGATGAGATATTTATGTTATCTACCCCAATGCACGAGTGGGAACAAGATGAAGAAAATCATACGCGCCATTTGACGGAAGTCCAGGCCCTCGCGATTCTCCAAGGTGACTACGAAGATGAGGATGTAGAACCGAATGAGGTCGAGTCCACAGTGGAGCATGTGTACCTCGATGAATTACATTTGGAGGAAGATGATGAAAAAGAGACGATTGAGAGTATGGTGTTGGAGGAGATTACACCTAAAGTGTCGCATCGAGACGAAGACCCATACAAGTCATTCATTCCATCCCCTAGAGAACTAGAGCAAGAGACATTGAGTATTAATATAGTAGTCGACAATCAAGAGGGGGTGCATTTCCAAGAAGAGGAGTCATCGATGCTAGATATCTCTCTTGAGTCTCAAATCTCAAATACTGATGACACGAGAGACAAGGGCAAGGAGGTTGAGGATATTTTTCCTGCGTATGCATGTATGATCGAATCACCTTCTTCATCTCCGAGTGATTTGGTGGAGAAGAATTTTGGACACCCTCATTGCTCACTTGGCATGATCGATCTTATGGTCGATGATGATTCAAATGTGATACATGTTCATCACCCACTCAAGCCACATGATCCAGGTATTTTCAAATTTAATTTTGATTTGAATGAGGATAACACAACTCCAGGTAAAGTAGATTATAATGAGTGTATTAATTTGTTTGATGTCTACACTAAATGTTGTGTTTACACTGATGCTATTGACCCCTTGGCCGAGATGATTTTCTTGCAGAAACATAGTTCTATATTTTTACATGTTGATGTGATGGAAAAAGAAGACTTTTGTGGTGAAATTGGTATGGGTGTGGTTGCGCTCTTGGAGTTTAAAAATAAAAATAAACTGCTCCCACAACAATTCGAGATCAAGGGATTAGCGAAACAATGGAAGTATGTCTACATAGATTAAATGCACCTTGGATGAAAGAAGAAAAAAAGTCGAGCTCTCGACTATAAATGAGCGTCGCGTGGAGACTAGTCCACGGACCGTATTGCTCTTTCGGTTCCCAAAACGAGCGCCGCGTGGGGGCCTACCCACGAATTGTCAAGCTCACGACGTAAAATGAGCATATTTCAATCATGGTGGGATAGAAATGAGGATAAACGAGGAAAAACGGAACGACGAGGCTAGAACGAGATGACGAACCGAATCGGAAAAGTGCAGCAACTTCACGTTAAAAACTGTTCTTGCTCCCTGGGAATCATAGGATGTGAGGTATATGGACGCGAAGATCTTGAAGTCTAGATTCCGGAAAATTTTGATTCGAGGCGATCGGAGTTCGGACGAAAAAGTTATGAAAAAAGTCGAGACACTGCGCAAGAGGGAGAGGGCTGCGAGGATTGAGTCGCATTTGGGCAATTCGCCAACCAGGATTCGAAAAAAAAGATTCTGAGTAACACGAGGCTCAGCCCGAAGCTAGCTCGCGTTTCCTCATAAACCAACCCGCAGTTCAATTTAAAGAAAGAAATGTGAAAAATCGGATTTGAAAAAGAGGGAGGCCAACCCTAAATCCCTCGTGTGCGCATCCCTCACAATCTCTCTCTCAGAATGACACCCCGTGCCCCTCGCCATCACCGCACCCCGCCGGTGCCCAGCTCATCACCGAGTACCACCATCTCCGACCACCATAGTTCAGCATTGAACCACAACCGCCTGCGACCCGAGTTCCAGCCGGGCCGTCGATCAATCGACACCATCTCCAGTCAAACGACGCCCGTTTCTCCGTTCACGGCAATCCCGTGATCCTCGTCCCACAGCCCCGAGCTCCGACCTAAACCACGGTCCGCTTCCGTCCCCGTCTCCATCATTACAGCAGCCCGCTTCCTTCACCGTCGCAAAGCCACCGTGACCACCTGCTCGGGTGCACCTCCGTCCATCTCATCGACGCCGCCTCCACCTCCCGCCGCGAATTCCGAGCAACGAGCCCTGACCGTCTGGCTGCTACGCTGCTCAGGCCGCAACCCGAGCTCCGACCGAACCCACAACCCGTCACCACCGAGGACCACGGACACCGCGCTGCTGCAGCCTCCTCATCTCCGAACCAAACCGCAACCGCTGCTCCGCCTTCTCCCTCAACTTCGTCCAAAGTTGTCGTCGACCCCCTACTCGCCTTCGGCCCGAATCCGCCCAGCGAGTCCAGCCCTCGACATCTTCGTCTCCTCCGTCATTCATCGCAGTCCCGTGATTTCCACAGAAACCCTCGGCAGCGTCGTCTTATCCCCGTACACAACTCCCGGTAATAATTTCGACACTCTTTCTCTCGTCTAAGATGGTTAACACTCAGCAAGAAACGAGCACTACCGGCAAAATTCACCACTAGAGCCATGAGGATCGACCGTACGTTTTCGTACGGTCGCGGTATGTAAATAGTGTCTTTTATTTTTTCTTTTCTTTGAGTCGTGTTTTTATTTTTTTGTCTCCGTTTTCTTCTTGGTTTTGCTTTGTATGGTTTGTTCTAGTTTTTGTGTGCAGGTTGTTTTTCCCATCGCTATTGGAATACTCCTCGAGGTCAACTTTCACTGGACGTTTGCTTTATTTGGAAGTTCATCCATCCATGAGGACACGGATTAGCCCAAGTGTGGGGGGTTTGTATTTTTTTTCCTATTCTTTTCTTTCTTATCTATTTCTTCTATCTTTTTGTGCTTCTTGTATTTTGTCGTGCTATGCTTGTGTGTTAGTCTTGTCTTGCTTGTGTTAGTCGTGTCGATCATTATCCCCTGATACGCTATATTTTTTATGTGAGCATGTGTTGGATGATTTTTGTATGCCAACTGCTTTATTTCATCTTTTGAAGTGCGGGTAGAGTCTTGGTGCTTATAGGTCGGTATATGAATAGTTTTGACCTCGTGTTTAGTTGCCGTGAAGTAATTGTGAGATAATCGCATGTTGCCTATGACATTTTCCAAATAACCTTGTGAGATTTTGGGCCTTTTTAACTTTCTTCTATGTGTGAGATTTGATTTATCGTTGTCTTTCGAGCTTCTTATTTCCTTGTTCTATATCATGTGTGCTCGTATGGACTAGTAACTAAATCATGCTTAGGTTTTTACTTGAGGCTTTTATATCATAAATTACTTGATTTTGAAAATGATTGGGTATTGATCAACTAGGATAGCCACTTTTTGCCGCTTTTTGATGTTTTGACCCCGAGCCCGTCGTGGGACACCCTAGTAGCCCCGTTGAGCCTACGTTTAGCCTTTTCTTTTTGTCCTATACTTCGTGGAGGAGAGAAGGGAGGTTTTGTACTTGGGGATATAAGGTGTTACTTTCTACGATGTTTGCCACTTTTGTAATAATGAGACGTGCTACAAGTCTCCAAAAAAAAAAAAAAAAAATGAGACGAGTTTAGTCTCCCAAAAAAAATAGAAAAGAGTCGAGACATGTGTATATTTAGTCTCCAAAAAAAAAGGAAATAAATGAGACGTGTTATAAGTCTCCAAAAAAAAAGAGTCGAGACATGCTATAAGTCTCAAAAAAATAAAAAAAAATAAAAAATAAAAAATAAAAAATAAAAAAATAAAAAAAGAGTCGAAAAATGTTATTAGTTGATTTCTCGGGAGATTTGTGTGGCTAGATGAGTTTGTATATCATGTTTGGAGTTGTCGGGGTTGTTGTGAAGATTTGACGGATGTTTGGTGTGGTGGAGACGCTTATTTGAACAAAATTAGTCCACTTTTTCCCCAAATATTCCCGAATACCTTTAGCCGAGCCCCGTTACACCCGATTTATCGATCACCCATGATTCTTAAGATAGTAGAATTTGATTAGTGGAGAGTACAACTTGAGTACGTGTTTAGTTGATGTTCTTAGGTGCACATGTTATTATTTGAAGCTCATCCTTATTCCATTTATGCTTATTTTTCTTGACTACACAAGTTACATCTTGTTGATTATCCTTCGCTTGTGTACACTTTTGAGTGGAACCTTGTTTCGGAAAAAAAAAAAAAAAAGAGAGTGAATCCGAGTGAGAGAAATTGGAGTAGTTACATGTGATGAATCTTACATGATCTTTATTGTTTCTATGTACTTTGGGGTCGAGATTTATTTGCTTTACTTTTTCCGGATGCACCGGGGGTTTACTTGTATCTTTTGGGAGATTGAGTAAGTAGTTGGCATGCTTGTGTGATTTGGTTCTTGCTTTCATGAGTGTTTGCTTGAGGACAAGCAAAAGGCTAAGTGTGGGGGAGTTGATGTTCACGTTTTTGTGTCGTTTTCCCTTATTTATTTGTGTGTGAGTGTGTCGTGTTTAGTTGTTTATTGGTGTATTCCTCATGATTTGTGGTAGGTTTGATGTTTTGTTGAGTGTTCAGGCTAGTTGACGTGATTAGTGTGAGAAGAGCGAGAAACGAGTTGAAAAACGGTAAAAGCAATTTGGTCGACAACTTTCGAGATTGCGCTGCAAACTTGGCCACCTCGGTTCTCCCAACTCCGATCACCTACAAACATGATCCATACATTATCGGAAAGCCCTTGACATTGTCTACACGGCCCTACTTGTTTCCTGTCATGGTTCCCCGTCATATGGCCGTATTTCACGAATTTCCATCCCAGCAGGCAGCTGCCTTGAGTGTATGTGCAGCGAACTTGGATAGCTTGGTTCTCCCAACTCCGACCACCTACAGCGACGATCTATACCTCTACGGAAAGCCCTTGGAGTCCTCTACATGGCCCAGCCATCCAAACGCCCGTCTTCCCACCAGGCGCTCGCTCGCGACGCATTCCAGGAGCCCGCCCGACTTTGCGTCCAGATTTGACTTTTGTTGACCCACGAAATTTCTTGTATAAGAATAGGGCTTTGCCCTATTCCAAACACTACGCTTTTTCACTTTTATTTTTATGCACGTTTGGAGAGACTTGGAGACTCGATCATGTAGGTTTTCATATCGCTTTTTATTGCTTTTGATTCTCGGACAAAAATCGGGGTTAGCACCGATCCTTGTTTTGATTTTGAACGATTAATTTAGTAAGTAATTTTCCTTTTCATCCTTAGTATATTTTCAGTTCTTATTGCTTGTTGCTATTCTCTTCTTGTTTGATTACTTGTTTTTTTTATTAATTTTTCTTCATTATTATGAATTCATACAACATATATTATTTCGTAAACCGAGTTATGAGTAGCTAATCATCTTCCTAGGGTTAGGGGAATTCAAATTTGAATCAAGGGTTAGAGATTTACGAGTGCAACTTAGGTGTTCGATTAAATGCCAACTTGACTTTTAATGATTGTATGAGGCTTAGGAGCAATTACATGACCTAGGTTAATCGAACTCTCTAAAATCAACCGGAGACGGACATTTTAGTATAATTGTTTCTCGCAAATCGACGTCCCAAAATTTATGTTTGTTGAACCCGAAACCCTAGTCTTTCTCTATTTTCATTAAATCGTATTAATTGCTTCTTGTTTAATTTCTGCTTCTTAATTCTTAGTTAATTTAGTTTAAAACAAAACCAACCAAAATGCATTATGCTATATCTCTTTTCTTTCCCTCGTTGCAAACATAAAAACATTTGTACTTGCCGATAGTAGTGTTCCTCGTGAGATCGACTCGGACGAGTTGCTTCGGCAATTAGTTCGGATAATTTTTATTTGATTTTTGACGCACTACAACGTCTTGTCATGGGTCAAGGTTTCTATTGGCCAAACCTATGCCACGACGCCGCCGAGTTCGCAAAGAGATGCGTCCAGTGCCAGCTCATGGGACCCAACATCCTCACCGCACCCGGATCCCTCAAGGCGCTGTACTCACCATGGCCCTTTGCCCGGTGGGGCATAGACATCATCGGCCCGTTGGCCCCCGCCCCGGGCGGAGTCAAGTTCGCGTTTGTCGCGGTCGACTACTTCACCAAGTGGGCCGAAGCGGAAGCAGTCCAGAAGATCGACCAACCACAAGTGATCAAGTTCATCTGGAAGAACATCATATGCCGTTTCGGATTACCCGAGTCCATCATCTCGGACAACGGCAGACAATTCGACGGCGAGCGAGTCTCGGACTTTTGCGCGCTATGGGGCATAAGGAGGGCATTCTCGACTCCATACCACCTGCAATCCAATGGGCAGGTCGAGGCGGTGAATAAAATATTAAAGCACACCATCAAGGCGAAACTGGAGTTGCGGAAAGGAAGGTGGGCCGAGGAGCTACCCGAGGTGCTGTGGTCATACCGCACCACGATGAAGAACGCCACCGGAGAGACGCCTTATGCTCTCGCGTTTGGCACGGAGGCCGTGATCCCGGCCGAGGTGGTAGTCCGCTCGCACCGTACCACCCAGGACGTCACCCCGGAGAATGAGGCGGTACTGCGCCTCGAGTTAGACCTCCTTGAGGACCGGAGGTTGAGTTCTGACTCCCTCAACGTGATGAACAAACAACGAATTGCCAAGATGTACAATACAAAGGCGAGGACCCGAGAATTCAGCCCCGGGGAGTTGGTGTTGAAAAAATTACTAGGAACCCACCCCGGGGCCCTCGGGCCGACATGGGAAGGACCTTTCCGAGTGACAACCTGCCTGGAGAACGGGGCGTACGCGCTTGAACTGATGGACGGGACGCCAGACCAATACCGATGGAACGCATTACATCTGAAGAAATTCTACCACTAGAGGGACGGAGACCGGAGCAGGCCCGAGCCCCCACGAAGCCGATGAACGAAGGCTATATGTATATGCTCTAAGATAGCAAAAATAAAAAGAGCACCCACGAGTGTCGGCGAATTTGAAACAATTCCCTATGATTTGAGTATTTTCGTTTAGTCGAGAATAAGGCCTAACCTGCTTGAGACCCGAGGAGCGGAGATTGAAATAACACAATCCCGGGACGCGGGCTGCGGGGACGATACAAGAATAATTTGTGGACTCATCCGCAAAAGCCCAAAAGGCCACGAACCCATTCAGTCTCCAACTTAGGCGACTCTAGAGTAAGAAAGTCATTTACCATGTCCCAAGTTGCGAGCACGGGGGGAGAAAATAAAAGCTAAAAAAAAGCCACAAAAACCCCATTTAAACCATTAATCCCCAAACCCATAAGGACTCTACCGAGCCCCGGGTCGCGGAGGTACGGGTGCAAAAAGAACCAAAAATCTTTGGCCAAAACCGAACTTCGGAAAGAATAAAAAATCGCATTAACAGGCAAAGTTCAAAAAATGAACGCCACAAATAGGGCCCCGGTACCCGGGACAACCAAAACCCGGGACCCGCGGCTCGGAGAAACCAAGCTAAAAGCCCTGCAAATCCAGGACTAAAGCAAAGCCCTAAGGCACCACGCGAAACGCACAAATAAGATGTTAGTCATAAAGAAATAGAAACATGATTAACATACCAGGGGTCACCCCCACAAAAACAAGAAATATCCGGGCTACTGCCCCAACAAAAAACCAAATCAAAACAAGAAATTGTTTTCAGGCCGAGGCCCTTATCAGAACGAAACTAAAAAAGGATCAGGATTCATAAAGCAAATCAGGGACGAACTCCAAGAACGACCACCACCTACGACCTCGGGGACTTCGCCGCTAACTCCAGGTCAGCATCAGGGGTCTCCTTCATGGGGGCACCAGCGTCGGCTTCAGCGCCTTCTTCAGCAGGCGGCGCAGACTGGTCAGCTTCGAAACCTTCATAGAATGCATCGATGCTCTGCTCAGGGAAACCGGCAACAACGTCCTCCATGACCGCCACCTGACGAGGAGACAGCCCATCCTCGGGGCCCGGGGAGCCACCCGCCGCACCAACGGAAGAAGTAGCATCTCCCGCCTCGGGCTCGATCTCCACCCTCTCTCCCGGTGCCGGCGCGGGAAGCCTGATCAACGGTTCCTTGGGACGAACCAGGAGGTCATAACTCGGCCACCATTTCATGTCAATGTGGAAATCTTCCTCGAGGTCGAGATACTCCTGGTGAAGCCGAGGATCGAGGACCCTGGTGCTCATATACTTTTTCCAGTACTCCAGCACGCGGTCCCGAGCCGCCACATCGTTTTTCGAGTGAGCATACCGGACGGCGTCGGCCAGGCCACTAGAGTAGAAATGATCGTTGAGCACACGGTGGTCGGTCCACGGGCTAGATAGCTCATCTTCAAGGACGGCGATCCGAGCCCGAGTTTCCTCTATTTGGACCTTTAGAACAGCGGCCTCCGTAAGTCGGGCCTCGGAGGACTCGGTGAGTCTCGCCACCTCCCCGTTCGCCTCAATGATCTGCTGCGACAGAACCGAGGCTCGTGACTTGAGGGCAGTGGCCTCCGCGCCCGCAATCTCCAGCTTGTCGTTCCGGTACTCGGCCAACTCGCGCCACATGTCCCTGTCCTTCGAGGCCGCGGCTAAGGCGGCAGTATAATCTTTAACCTCCGACATAAGGTGGTCACTCTGGGCAATCACCTCCTCGTTCAGCCTCGCCATCTCCCCGACCTGCCTGTCCTTCGCATGAGCAGACGCTTTCCACTGTTCCACCGACGCGGTGAGTTGCTCAATCTGACGGGCCTGGTTCTCCGACCACTCGAACCCCGCGGCATTGACTATGGCGGCCTGACTAATCAGCATCGTGGCCAACATGAACGTATGATCCCAACGGCCAACCAGGCCCTGCAGCTCGTGAGTCCAGGACCGGCCAAGAGCGCTCAGAGCCGCGCCGACCGGGGTCCCGGGAGTAACCACCGGGAGCGCGGGGCCATAGCCGGCCAGATAATCACGGATCATGGGGGGCATGTCCGGGGTGGCATCCAGGATCCTGCATTCAAAGAAAGGACAAGGTTGTGGTGAGGTGTTTAAAGAAAACAGACGAAACCCAGAGAGATATCCCAAATCGCGGTCTAAAAACCGAATTTTACGAGACCACCAAAGAAGGGTGACAGTTTTGATCTTACCTCTGTTGGCGGCTCGGGTCAACACCGTAGTACGGCGAGCACCCCATCACCGCAGGCGGGAGTCCAGAACCTTCATACGCATTCACCGGCGGTCGCCCGGAGCCAAGGTCTGGCGCCACCGGGTCCTCGACAGCTTTGCGTTTCCGCGACTCGCCTGCAACCGAGCCCTCCGCCATACAGAGAGGGGTAGCCTGGACCGCGGCAAACAAGGGAGGACAGTCCACTGCCTCCACCCTCACCCGCGAAGGGGAGGAGACCGGGGGAACCACTAACGGCTCCGAGGTCCGGGGTGCGGAGTCGGAGGTCAGATCGATCACATCCTCGCCACTAGCACGGGATAACGGGGGGCCATCCGCCGCCTGCCGGGACGCGTCCGGGTCGACCACATCAGTAGAGACGTCCGGCGAGGCCCGGGGCATATCGATCGGGATGGACCCCGAGCGCGGCGGAGCCGCGGAGGTCGAAGGACCGGCTGACCCGACCGATCGACTCCGCGACGCAGGGATCGGAAAATCCGACCCCTTGCGATCGGTGATCCCGGGGAACCCAGACATCTTCGAACAGGGGCGGTCCTCAAAAATAAAGGTACGAGGAGCTGCAATCAGAACGCATTTAGAAATCACGAAGTCCAGGAGGACGTCTAAAGGAGAGGTTAGGCTAAAATCTCGCCTCATTACCTGGGTATGGATCGTGGAGATGTCTCGGCGGGCAGATGAGGCGGGCGTTCAGCAATAAATCCTCTCGGCAAAGGACGGTGGCCTGGCGTTCGGACGAGGTGTAGGCTTCAGCGATCTTCAGGGCAACCTGGTAATCCCAGTTCAGGGGGCCCTCTCTCCGAGTGTTGACGCCTGATCACAAGGAAGAAAAGGTCAAGAATCAGCAAGGGTGAACGATATTTAAAGACAGACGCGACTCACTCGGGATTTTTTCAGAATATTTCGTGGGGATATCGATCTCCCCCGCCGGCGTCAGAGTCCGCCAAGCCCCCGAGACATAAAGCCATCTCGGCCAGGGAATGTCAACTTTCGAAGACTTCACCCCGACAGTAGGGATGCCATCGCGACCCTTCACAGTAAAGCGCCCCTTCAACCCCCCAGTGCTCGAAATCCCGAACGAGCGACGGATCTCGGCATCAGTCAAGACCCGGATCAGTCCGGAGCTACCCAGCAGGGATAGGAAGGCGATGATCTGAGCCCATCCATTGGGGTGGATCTGGTGCGGGGCAACTGATAGGTCGTTTTTTTTTTAGCGGCGAAATCAATTAAATTTTGTATCGAACTAGTTGTGAAAACAACTCGCCCGAGTCGGTCTCGAGGAACACTACTATCGGCGCGTACGTGTGTTTAATTGTTTGCAACGAAGGAACGAAAATGAAATAGCATAATGCATTGGTTGATTTTTTTGGGTTTTGTTTAAAATCTAAATTTAATTTAAGAATCGAAAAGACAAGAACATAAAAACAATCTAACTAAAATGAACTAGGGTTTCGAGATTCATAATTTTAATCAAAGAGCAATTGAATCTAAGAGCATCCCCAATGGTAGGTACAATTCTTATGTGGCATGGAATTGTACCTAGGTACACCATTGGAGTTTAAGGTACAAATTAGAGAGAGAAAACAATAGTATCAAATTGTTGATACTAGGTACAAATTGAAATTGTGTCTTGTGTGGTGGGTCCCACATCTAAAAAAGGTGAATAATTGTACCTCAAACCATTGGAGTAGTAAGGTACAAATTGATAAGTAGAAATATTTAGTGACGTGTCAACTAAATTGTACCTCACATGAGGTACACCATTGGAGATGCTCTAAGAGAAATGAATTTCATGAAACAAATTTGAAAAGTAAAAATCAAAGCTAATAATTGAATCACCAAATTGAAACGAAGCAATAGAAATAAAAGAAGGTCTTACTAGATCAATTCTCAAATCCAACAATAAGCATCCGTCGGTAGCTAATCCGACTTTTGCCAAGGTCCGAGAATTCAAAACAATTCAAACAATGATCGATCAAACAAGATGAAAAAGAGTCTCCTAGTGTTCTCCCTAAGCACCCAATCAGTCGTCTCCAAGTGCGTAAAAAAAACACAGAAATTGAAAAGTGTTTTTCATAGGGTAAAACCCTACTCAAGTACAAATCGCGTCGGTCAACGGAAGTCAACCGCTTCAGAAAACGGGGGACCAAGCGGCCGCTAGGGGGGTCAAGCGGCCGCTTGCCCCAATGTCCAGAAATCTGCTGCAAGTCAGCGAGGCGGCCGCCTGGGGGGTCAGGCGGCCGCGTGGGGTCTGAATCAGGCCGTTCTGCTACGGGCACCAGGCGGCCGCTTGGGGGGTCAGGCGGCCGCCTGCTCTGTTGGGCAGTTTCGTCTTGGCTCGTCCTCTCGTTGCCTCGTCTTCTTGTCGCCTCGTCTACTCGTCAACTCCAAGATAATTCCACAAATTGCTCCTATCGCCAAATGTTCCCTACACACTACACCAACACATGAAACGCACCAAACCACAAGCAATTCACCCGACACGACACAAAAATAACACAAGACGACATGAAACTAAAGAAGAAAAATCACACAAAAACAAACACATCAGCAACCCTCCAGAATTGCAACGCCGCGCTCACCGAGGGGTGGAGTGGGAAGCGTAGCCCGAGATCCAGGGCGTCCGTCCCCACGGCTACCATCCCGGGAGGTGGGCAACACGGAGACTCCCCGGGGGCCGGAGCGTGAAGGTGCACGTCCACCGGCACCCGCCACACGACTCTCTTCCGCTCGATCATCTCCGCGGTGATCACGCTGGGTTTGCCATGATCGCCCCATTTGGGGGTATGGCATTCGACGGGCGGGGAGTAGGGGTCGCGAATGACGGCCACGTAGCGGTGGGTCCGATAGTAGCTCGGGTAATCGAGGGCGGCGGACGGCGGAAACTTCTCATCCATCAGACGGAGAAATTGGGCATGGAGCAGGTGAATATCGTTGTCTTCGCCGGAACTGGACGAGGAATCACTCAGTGCGTTACCACCGCCCGAACTCGCAAAGGATCCTTCCGCCTCGACCATGACTTTATCCCGCGGGCTCGACATCGTCTCGGAACGGGAGCAGCAGAAATGTGGCGAGAAAGAAAATAAGAGCAAGAAAGATCGTGTACCTATGCGCTTGCCAATTTAGGGTTTGCGGATCACTGGAGCACGTAGGGAAGTGGGCAACAAACACGATGATTCTTTAGACAAGATGCGCACGCAAGATTTGAAGAGGCGGGAGCGGTTACCCATAAACGCACTCGAGTGTTGGTCTTTTCCACGCGGCCCAACAAGGCCCATTGGGCGTAAGTGGGCCCTACGAGATCTCAAATGATTACCCACTGGATTGCTCGCCCCTGCAACCCTACGAAATAGGCCCGAGGCTCGGACTCGCAACAAAGGACCGCCCGGGGCTCTAACGCGAATCAACGCCCGGGGCCCGGGGCATGAAGCGTTGGGTATTGACGCTACCGTCGTGGAGTAGCGCAAAATAATATTTATAGTTCCTAAACTATTCACTAGCACAAGTACTAGTAGCAAGTATAGGGTCGATCCCACGAGGAGGCGATTTAGCTTATAGTTTTCCCGGCTTTGAATGCTCAATTGGGTTGTCACGTTTGAAAAGGTTTTGTTTTGGAGAGCAGTTGGGCACTGCCGAACCGTGGTCACCGTGTTTACTTGACTGAAAATAACAAATAACTTAAACAGAAATAAAACTAGCATGCAACCTAATTAATAGACTGAGCAATTAACAGACTCGACTAATCAAATAAGAAGAAACAGATAAAGAATAAAGTATCCAGGCATTGACTCCCCTGACTTCCCCCTTGACCTATGTGCTGCCGATCATCGGTACGTATGTCATTTTGCTAACAGTTTTGTCTTCCAGTTATAGATCCCAAGTATTAACATCCCTATAATGTCACGCATATTAATACCCCGAACCCTTATTCGCTCTTATGTTTAAGTCCTACTAGATCTCTCTCAACAGGTCTCCTAACGTTGACCAATTCGACACTATGTGACCGCATGAGTCTAAGTTGGTCAAGTCGCCTTCATCCTCCAAGCAAACCCGGAATGGCCAATAGCATGCCTGGACAGACCCAAGTCATACGACCACATCTCCAGCAACATGTTGTACTTCGCGGACGCCCAGTCTCCCGGTCGCGTTGATCCACGTACTCCTGTGTTAGGCAAGTCGGGGTTTCCACTGGTCACTGTAGGATTGCCCAAGTCCCTAACATGCTTAAGTTACTACCCTGTTGAATCGGGAACAAAACTCAGCTAGTTGCTGTCTCCACTAAGCCTCCCGGCATGGTCACGTCTTAGGGTTGGTCAGGTTCTGTCTTTGCCCAGATACAAACAGATTAGCTACTTATCATATTTAAAACGGAAAATAAAGTAGAATCAATAAGACGAACTGAACTTTGCATTGAAACGGGAAATTGTTCAAAGGGAAATAAAACTAAGTACGAAATCAAAAGCATAAAAAACATAAAGTAAATTGTTTCTAGCCCGAGGGCTTAACAGAAAATAAACGCCGGCGAGTGGTGTTGCTCACGCGGCCGCCTTCTTCTTCGCTGGTCAGGTAGGGTTCCGATCCGGATTGCTCGCTGCTCATATATCGTCTGGTTTCTTCATCAGTCGGTCTTCTTATGTAGACGGGCTTGGATGGATAAGAGACGTGAGGGGGAAATACCTCTAAGACCGGACGAGAGTCCTTCTTAGGCGGGAGTATGAATCTGGTCCTCTTTAAAAGACTCCACAGAATTCAGGACTCCTGGTACACCGCATGCCCAACGTTCCGTCTCCGTCAATGTTAGCGCTTGCCCATGTACTTCCTTCTCTGACTGATTGAGGTAGCGGACCATGTGCGGTACTTGATCGAGCTCAAGTCTTGCTCCACCTGCTGACGGCCTAGTTGCTTGATCAACTCTGCTGGATCCTTTTCGTCAGTCTGGCTTGCTCAACGGATGCTCTTGACCATGGAAGGTGATTTCCTTGCCTCTTTCACACAGTGCGCTCCTCTTTTCTTCCCTTTACCTGCCCACCTGCAAAACTTGCCCAAGTACCCAAACGTGCCCTCCCAGACACAAACAAAGTAAAAACAAACTAAAGACTCGATATACTTGACTCTAAAAACCTAAAAATGAGCCAAAAAATATGGCTCATCACACGCACACACTTTACTTCGCTTGTCCTCAAGCGTGCACGGTGACTTGCCTGCTCAAGCAGAAAACAAACAGGGGGTAGAGATAGAAAGAAAATAGAAGACTCAAGGACAGCATGCTTATCAAAATACAGAGAGTTGATCAAGTGAACAGATAGTCAAAATCATAGTCAATGGGATGCATAAAAAACGGTCAAGAGTTTGCAACAGGATTTTGGGATTCTCACTAAGTGTTTCTCTCTATGTAGTGGATGGGTAGTGTTTCGCTCAATGCTGTTTTAAAAGAAGTTCTGCTTTGGGCTTGACCAAGTTCTATCCTGTGACATTTTCAATTGAGTTGGGCAATATCATTAGGGCTTTCTAGGGTGACTGTATAGGCTAGCTTGGGCAATGCCCAGAATTGATCTTAGGTAGGACATGCATTTTACTTAGCAGATTTCCTCCTAATTTCTTCTCTTTCTTACGGGCCTTAGCACACCCTTTTATTGGTGGATCTATTTTTTTCTTTTTCTTTTTTTTTTTTTTTTTTTTTTAGAGAAGACTTTGCCTTGACTTGCTCTTTTTATGTAATTGAGCATATTTGCAGGTTGGTCAGGGCAGTGGGAGTTTTCCCCCAGGTGATCAAGAAATTTTGGCTCGGCTCAAGGGGCTAACAAGGGTCTTCTTTTATTTTTAGTGCAGAAAGAAAATGCCTAAGTCATTTACTACTCAACTCAATTTTCAAATAATCACAATGGTCAGAACTTGGGCAAGCTTCAGCATCACAAACATTTTAAACAGCTACTCTCAAGAAAGAAATATATCACACAGATGTAGGCTCAAATCCTCACAGCTTACCTAGTTGCAATTCCATCGTCCCTAATATTTTTCATGCATAGACTATTAATTTTGAAAACTGTTCAAGTTGATCAAGGTATTTATCAAGCATGCGACTCGATCAAACTATGGGGTTTCTCTTGCCGTTCCCCCACTCACACACTTTGCCTCGGGCAAAGTGTGCAAACAGTAATAAGTTGGGCAAGCATCCCCCCCTGACTCCGACTCCAACGATGTTGGCGCACCTTCCCACATACACACTTTGCCTTGGGCAAAGTGTGCAAATAAAGAGGTCGACCCCATCAGACATGAGTCGGGCAGACTCAAGAAAAAATAAAAAAACAAAAATAAAATCCTAAACTACTAAAACAAAAAGGGAGGGTACATTTAGGGTTTGGGTTCAGGTGGGTACCTGAATCCAACGTGGACGAAGTAGGAAAGTAGGGCAGCGTGCATCTCTTCCTGCTTCTCTCCAATACGATCCTGCTTCTCTTCGAGGACATCCAATTGCTCAAGGATCTCCTCCTTCTGCGACTCGACCCTCACACTTGGTCGACTCACAGGCTCGGTCTTCACTTTCGCCTTGGCTGCCATTGCCAAGGCCTTCACTTCCTCTGGGTTTGTGAACACCCACTCCTCTCCATCAACTCTGATATCAGCCATCCTATTCAGACATGCGTGGTCAAACTTCTCCTCGGGCATCATCTCCATCAACTCGAAATCAAGCTTCAACTCCATTCTCTGGGCATAGACTCCTGGAAAGTGGGCAAGGGACAACCTCTGTGCTGGCTTGCTCAAGATGTTCTTCAGTTGTGCGCACAGGAAAGCTCCAAAGTTGACCTTGATCTTCTTGGTCATGCACCACAGTAGATCAAGCTCGGTTAGGGAGACTGTGTTGCTGTTATCCTTCTTCCCGTAAAAATTGTAGGCCAGGATACGGTGACAGATGCGCAAGGCGTCGTCCTTCAGCTGGAAATTTTTGGCCTCCTGAGATTTGAATATTTTCTCCTTGCTCAAGGCCCTCCAGATCTCGTTCCTCTCCTTCTGCGTGCGCTCTGGTGGTGTGGTCAATCTGTCCTGGTACTCCTTTGAAAACTTGTCCTTGAAACTGGCCGCTCCCATGGCCATGTTGATCTCGAAGATGCTTGCCTCATTATACGATCCCATCAATTTGAAAGAAATGCCCAACGGCCCGCCATCCTTGCTCGTCCTCACCTCCAGATCTTCATAGAACTCCTTGACCAACTTCTCAGAGACTTGCCCTGGCCAGGTCAAGAAGTCCTCCCATCCTATAGCTGCAAAATACCCTTTATCTTGATCAAGAATATTCAAATCTTTAAGGGTTTCGAAACATACCGTCTTGGGCACGACGACTGCCCTTTTCTAGATGTTTGAAAGTGGGGGTACTGACTGCTTGCCCTTGCCACGGGTGACTCGGGTCGACGCCGGGGTCTTCTTCTCAGGCGTGTTGGCCGGAATCGACTCCGATTCTTCCTTAATCTCCGTCTCCTCTTCGCCGTCTTTTTCATCCTCCTCGCCGCCGGCAGTGGACATGTCGTCGGGCTTCTCGTCGGACGACGACTCCATGGTGGCGACCGGCGTGTTTTCTCGGGGTTTCTTGAACTTACCTTTTTCTTCCGCCGTGAACTTCCGTTTCTTGATTATGTCTTCGCTCGGTTCGCCGCTCTGACTTGCCGGAGCTGATTCGTTGGACGGTTTTGGAGTTGTGTCGAGGTCGGACAGTTTTGGGGCTTCGATTTCAGCCGTCAGTTGGTCCACCAAGTCGGTGTTGAGGGGTGGTGGGCTTTCTTCGCGCATCGGGCTCTGTTTGACCGGCGAAGGGGTGTTTCCTTTTTCCGGTGGTGGTGGTGTCTTCTCCTTCGCGGGTACAGAGGCGGCGGCGGCGGTTTTTGACGTCTTGGCTCCGGCCATCTTCTTTGGTGGTTGCGATTGTGGACTGGTGAGATCGATTTTGGTACCGTGGGGGATTTTGTTGAGTTTTGTGTTTTTGGGACGGGTTGATACCATGATTTGCGGGAGTTAGGGTTATGGGGTGGTGGTGGTAGTGGGGGAAGTTGAGGGGTTGTGCGGTTTTTGAAGTAGAGGGGTAGTGGTATAGATGAATTAGGATTTTGAATTTGTTAGGACTCTGCAAATTCAGAGTTGATAGGACTCTTTTGCGGATTCCCGATAATCCCGCAATCATCACAGCTGGCCTCTCCTACTTATTGCTCAATTACCGCAGTTGCCCGCTCAGTTTTCCTGTTTCCTGAAAACAAAGACAGACCAAAACCCTTTCCTGCCCAAGGCTACTCCTTGGCGTGGTAAATTTATTAATAAAAAGAAATAATGGAAAAGCATAGTATACATACCGAGTTCGCCTTCGGTATTTGCCTCTATTTATTGTCATGGGCCTGACTTATTTTTCTTGCTTTACTTGGTCAAGTGGCTGGCTCAGGGGGTATCATCCCCTTGAGATCCTCATTCCCATAGTAAGCCTTGACTCTCTGCCCATTCACTTTGAAGATCTGATCGTCACCTGGTTTAAATAGCTCTACCGAACCATTTGGGCAAACAGCATGGACTATGAATGGTCCTGCCCATTTGGTGGATAGCTTTTTAGCCTTGAACTTAAATTTGGTTTGGTAAACCAGAACCAGTTGACCAGGCTCGATCTTCTTTTTCTTGATGATTTTGTCGTGGGCTCTCTTTGTCCGTTCCTTGTAGTTGACCGCGTTATCATACGCCTCAATCCTTATCTCCTCCAGCTCAGTTAGGTCAAGCTTACGTCCTTCGCTGGCTGCATCCCAGTCGAAATTGACCTTGTTAACTGCCCAATGCGCCTTGTGTTCAATTTCCACGGGCAAGTGGCATGACTTGCCAAACACCATACGGTAGGGAGAGATCCCTGAAGGTGTTTTGTAGGCGGTTCTGTAGGCCCAAAGTGCATCATCGAGCTTGTCGCTCCAATCCTTACCTTCTGGCTTGACCGTCTTCCTCAAGATGGTTTTGATGATACGATTGGATAGCTCTGCTTGCCCATTGGCCTGGGGGTGATAAGCTGTGGAGATTCTGTGGTGCACTCCATATTTCCTGAGCAACCTTTCAATTATATAGTTGCAAAAATGTATACCTTGATCACTGATCAGTGCGCGGGGTACCCCAAATCTGCTGAATATGTCGCCCTTGAGGAAGGTGGCTACCACTCTAGAATCATTAGTTGCTGTAGCCTTCGCCTCGACCCATTTGGATACATAGTCAACTGCCAAGAGTATATATTCCTTTCCTCTGGAGTTGGGCAGTGGTCCCATGAAGTCAATACCCCATACGTCGAAGACTTCCACGGGCATGATGGGCATCATGGGCATCTCATCTCTCTTGGTCACGTTCCCCTCTCTCTGGCACTTGTCACAGCTCCTGCACCACTCAAAACAATCTCTCAAGAGAGTTGTCCAATAAAAACCACAGTCAAGTACCTTTCTTGCTGTACGTCGGTGGCCGAAATGTCCTCCGCAGGCTTGCTCATGGCAGTGCTTTAGAATATCTGCTTGCTCAACTTCAGGGATGCAACGCCTAAGTACTTGGTCTTCTCCCCTCTTCCACATGTAGGGGTCGTCCCAAATGTACTTCTTGCTTTCCCGCTTGAGTTTGTTCTTACCGTAAAGGGTCATGTCTTCCCTTATATCCCCTGTGACTATGTAGTTGGCCAAGTCTGCATACCATGGCTCCCCCGAGTGGGTTGAAATTTGATATAAGTACTCATCTGGAAAAGTCTCTGTGATGGGCATGCCTTCTTCTCGCTGGATTATCCTGCTCAAGTGGTCAGCCACTAAGTTTTGGTTGCCTGACTTGTCTCTGATTTCGATGTCGAACTCTTGTAGCAACAAGATCCATCTTATCAGCCGTGGCTTGGTCTCCTTCTTGGCCATTAAGTACTTCAGCGCGGCATGGTCAGTGTAGACTATGGTTTTGCTTCCGAGCAAGTAAGATCTGAACTTCTCGAATGCAAACACCACGGCCAGTAGTTCCTTCTCTGTGGTCGCGTAGTTGCATTGGGCAGGGTTCAAAGTCTTGGATGCATAGTAGATTACATGTCGTTCCTTGCCCTTCATTTGCCCAAGTACAGCGCCCACCGCATATCCGCTCGCGTCGCACATAAGCTCGAATGGCATTCCCCATTCTGGTGGTTGGATGATGGGGGCAGTGACCAACCTTTCTTTGAGGTGGTTGAAGGCAGCTTGACAATCATCATCAAAGTTCCAGTCAACCTCATTTTGCAACAGTCTGGTCAGTGGTTGGGCAATCTTGGCAAAGTCTCTTACGAACCTCCTGTAGAACCCAGCGTGCCCAAGGAAGCCTCTAACTTGCTTGACATTCCTTGGATAAGGCAGCTTCGATATGGTCTCTATTTTGGCTCGGTCAACTTCGATTCCCTTGGCAGAGACTACGTGCCCAAGGACTATCCCTTCCTCGACCATAAAGTGACATTTTTCGTAGTTAAGTACCAAACTTTTCTCCACACATCTGCTGAGGGCCAACTCCAGGTTGTTCAAGCATGTCTCGAATGAGCTGCCATACACAGTAAAGTCATCCATGAAGACTTCTATTCCTTGCTCAAGTAGATCAGCGAAAATGCTCATCATGCATCTCTGGAAAGTCCCAGGGGCGTTGCATAGACCAAAGGGCATGCGTCTATATGCGAATGTACCGTATGGGCAAGTAAAAGTAGTCTTGTCCTGGTCTTCCGGAGCCACCCAAATTTGCATGTAGCCGGAGTATCCGTCAAGGAAGCAAAAATGTGTCTTCCCAGCTAGCCTCTCGAGCATCTCATCAATGAAAGGTAGTGGAAAGTGGTCTTTCTTTGTTACCTTGTTCAACTTCCTGTAGTCTATGCATACTCTCCATCCGGTTTGAAGTCGAGTAGCTATTTGCTCCTTCTTTTCGTTCTCAATCACTTGGATTCCTGACTTCTTGGGCACCACATGGACTGGACTGACCCATTTGCTATCTGAAACAGGGTAGATAATGCCCAAGTTAAGCAACTTGAGTATTTCCTTGAGCACCACCTCCTTCATGGCAGGGTTCAGTTTCCTCTGTGGATCACGTACTGGACTTGACTCTTCCTCGAGCAATATGTGGTGTTGGCATATGGTGGGGCTGATCCCTTTGATGTCGGCCAGAGTCCATCCAATGGCTTGCTTGTACTGGTCAAGGATGTATCTCAGCCTGCTCTCTTCTTCCTTTTTTAATTTTGAACTAATGATCACGGGCAAAGTATCATTATGCCCGAGAAACATGTACTTGAGATGTGCAGGGAGTTTCTTCAGTTCCAATTCTGGTGGTTTTTCCAGGGATGGCACCATGATCGTGATTTCCTGGGGTGGCAGCTTGCTCATGCCCATAGGATGATTTTCCAAAGCTCCCAGTTGCTCAACTATCTGTTGGACTTCAAGCTGCTCATCAACTGCATCTTCTATGGTCAATCCCCTTTGTATCACCAGATCTACTTTGTCAGAGACTCCATATCCCAGAGCCTGCTCCTCGATCAATTCGTCAATCTGGTCAACATAATGCACTTGCTCAGTGTCTTCTGGGTGCTTCATCGATTTAAACAAGTCAAATGTGACTGTTTCTCCTTCGAATTTGCAGGTCAGCTTTCCAGTCTCGCAGTCAATGTGTGTTCTTGCTGTCTTCAAGAATGGTCTGCCCAAGATCATTACTGGCTGCTTGCTTGACCTTCCCATGTCCAAGACATAGAAATCGGCAGGGAAGATGAGCTCCTCTACCTTGACCAGTACATCTTCCAGAATTCCCTCGGGGTACACGTTTGATCTATCTGCTAGCTGGATCACTACCCTTGTTGGTTTCATTGGCCCTATACCCAAGTCTTCGTACATTGACTTAGGCATCACATTGATCGATGCTCCCAAGTCGAGCATCGCCTTTTCTATGTTCATGTTGCCTATTATGCAGGGAATATAGAACATTCCAGGGTCTGCACATTTCCTTGGCACATTCCTCTGGAGCACCGCTGAAACATTCTCTCCCACTTCGAATTTGGCATCGTCTTGGTATTTCACCTTCTTGGTACACAGCTCCTTGAGGAATTTGGCGCACCTGGGCATGGATTTTAGGATGGTCAACAGAGGCATGTTGATTTCCACCTTTTTAAACATTTGGAACATCTCATTCGTATCCTCCTTTTCTTTCTTCTTGTTCAATCTGCCTGGGAAAGGAGGGTAAATTTTTGGTGGTGTTCCTGCTTGGGCAGGTACTGAGGTTTCCTTCTGTTTGGGTGGTATCAGCTCAAGTTCTTCCTCTGATTCTTCTTCCTCGTTGACTTCTTCCACTATTCCTTCCTTTTGAGATGGTGAGGTTGATTTCTTGGGCTCTTCGGCCAGGACCTTTCCACTCTTGAGGTGGATTGCATTCAGTTGGGCGTTATTGAGTTCAATTTGGGGAGGTAGACCGTTGGTCTTCTTCTTCATTTCGGTCATAGCCTGGGTCAAGTGTGCCAGTTGGGCATTGATGTTCTGAAATTGCCCACGTGACTCAAGCATTTGAGCATTGATATTCTGAAGTTGACCTCTAGTCTCGACCTTGTACTTCTCATTGTCCTGTTTGTACCGATCATTCTCTTGTTGGGCTTTGATATTTTCATTGACCAAGGTCTGCATCATATCTGCCAAAGTCGGGCCATTGCTCTGGTTCTGCTGGTTGCCCTGATTTTGGTAGTTGTTCCTCTGATGATTGTTCTGGCCGTGGTATTGCTGGCCTTGATTTCCTTGGTTCCCTCCGCCCTGGTAGTTGTTGTTTCCATACCGGTTGTTGTCATGATTTTTCCAGTTGTTCGAGTTGTACGTGTTTCCATTGGGCCTTTGTCCGTTCCCATTGTTCTGCATTATCACCTTGACCTCTTCGTCAAAAAGCTCAGGGCACTCGTCAGTGGCATGGTTACTTTCCTTGCAGATTTGGCATGCCTTGACTCCTCTCTTTAGCCCTGGGTTTTGGTTGAGCACCAGTTGCTCAACTATGTTGCACAGCTTGTCCAATTTGACTTCAGTTGCAGATGGTACGGGCAAGTTGTTCCTGGGTAGGTCACTGCCATCCTCCCTTGTCTCTTCGGCCATTTCCTTGAAGATTTTGAATGCTTCGTCGGCCCTTTTGTTTAGAATGGATCCTCCACAAGCTGCATTGATCCATGTCCTCTCCGTTTCTCTTAGTCCAGAGATGAAGTACTGGACCAAGTCATGGTCAAGGATCTGATGCTGTGGGCACTTGGCCAACATCTGCTTGAACCTGACCCAGTAGTCATGGAAATTCTCTCCTCCTCCCATTTTGATGCTGTTGATCTTCTTCCTCATCTGCTGGATGCGTGCAGTTGGGAAGTACTTCTCAAGGAACTTCTGCTGAAGCTGACTCCAGGTGGTCACTTCTCCAGCAGGTAGAGTGTAAAGCCATTCTCGGGCACCTTCGGCTAGTGAGAAAGGGAAGGCTAGGAGCCTGATGTATTCCCCTAGCCTTTCGCTTGCTCGGATGGTGCCACATGCCAATTCAAAATCTTGGAGGTGTCTCTGGGGATCCTCCAGGGGCATGTCACTGAACTTGGGCAAGATCTGGATGAAGCCGTGCTTCATCTCCCAAGAATTGTTTTCAACCGTGGGCAAGGTGATGCCCAGTGGTTTCAGATTCAAGTTCTCTGGGAACATTGTGTCCCTCAACGTCTTGGCTCTCTCTTCTCCCATCCTTGATCGCGTAGGTGACCTGGATGTGTTCGGTGAATCTTCTCTCGCTGTGTCCGAGATCGACTCTCCTGTCTCAGTTATGGTCAACTGAGTTACTTGAGCGGCACGTGCTAATGCTTGCTTTTGTCTTGCTGCTTTTCGATTCTTCCTTGCGGTTCGCTCGATTTCAGGATCAAATAGTAGCCCTGTATCCTTGCTTCCCGATGAGTCAGAATCCTGCATACAAAAATAGGTCAAGCGTTAGCACGGAAAACTATTGGCTTGGAATATTGCCTCCCCGGCAACGGCGCCAATTTTGACGCTACCGTCGTGGAGTAGCGCAAAATAATATTTATAGTTCCTAAACTATTCACTAGCACAAGTACTAGTAGCAAGTATAGGGTCGATCCCACGAGGAGGCGATTTAGCTTATAGTTTTCCCGGCTTTGAATGCTCAATTGGGTTGTCACGTTTGAAAAGGTTTTGTTTTGGAGAGCAGTTGGGCACTGCCGAACCGTGGTCACCGTGTTTACTTGACTGAAAATAACAAATAACTTAAACAGAAATAAAACTAGCATGCAACCTAATTAATAGACTGAGCAATTAACAGACTCGACTAATCAAATAAGAAGAAACAGATAAAGAATAAAGTATCCAGGCATTGACTCCCCTGACTTCCCCCTTGACCTATGTGCTGCCGATCATCGGTACGTATGTCATTTTGCTAACAGTTTTGTCTTCCAGTTATAGATCCCAAGTATTAACATCCCTATAATGTCACGCATATTAATACCCCGAACCCTTATTCGCTCTTATGTTTAAGTCCTGCTAGATCTCTCTCAACAGGTCTCCTAACGTTGACCAATTCGACACTATGTGACCGCATGAGTCTAAGTTGGTCAAGTCGCCTTCATCCTCCAAGCAAACCCGGAATGGCCAATAGCATGCCTGGACAGACCCAAGTCATACGACCACATCTCCAGCAACATGTTGTACTTCGCGGACGCCCAGTCTCCCGGTCGCGTTGATCCACGTACTCCTGTGTTAGGCAATTCGGGGTTCCCACTGGTCACTGTAGGATTGCCCAAGTCCCTAACATGCTTAAGTTACTACCCTGTTGAATCGGGAACAAAACTCAGCTAGTTGCTGTCTCCACTAAGCCTCCCGGCATGGTCACGTCTTAGGGTTGGTCAGGTTCTGTCTTTGCCCAGATACAAACAGATTAGCTACTTATCATATTTAAAACGGAAAATAAAGTAGAATCAATAAGACGAACTGAACTTTGCATTGAAACGGGAAATTGTTCAAAGGGAAATAAAACTAAGTACGAAATCAAAAGCATAAAAAACATAAAGTAAATTGTTTCTAGCCCGAGGGCTTAACAGAAAATAAACGCCGGCGAGTGGTGTTGCTCACGCGGCCGCCTTCTTCTTCGCTGGTCAGGTAGGGTTCCGATCCGGATTGCTCGCTGCTCATATATCGTCTGGTTTCTTCATCAGTCGGTCTTCTTATATAGACGGGCTTGGATGGATAAGAGACGTGAGGGGGAAATACCTCTAAGACCGGACGAGAGTCCTTCTTAGGCGGGAGTATGAATCTGGTCCTCTTTAAAAGACTCCACAGAATTCAGGACTCCTGGTACACCGCATGCCCAACGTTCCGTCTCCGTCAATGTTAGCGCTTGCCCATGTACTTCCTTCTCTGACTGATTGAGGTAGCGGACCATGTGCGGTACTTGATCGAGCTCAAGTCTTGCTCCACCTGCTGACGGCCTAGTTGCTTGATCAACTCTGCTGGATCCTTTTCGTCAGTCTGGCTTGCTCAACGGATGCTCTTGACCATGGAAGGTGATTTCCTTGCCTCTTTCACACAGTGCGCTCCTCTTTTCTTCCCTTTACCTGCCCACCTGCAAAACTTGCCCAAGTACCCAAACGTGCCCTCCCAGACACAAACAAAGTAAAAACAAACTAAAGACTCGATATACTTGACTCTAAAAACCTAAAAATGAGCCAAAAAATATGGCTCATCAGGTATCAACCCCGGGGCAAGCCTGATTGGGTCGTGACACCCGGGAAAGTTCGTTCGCAAAGAATTGAGTCTCGATTCCGCAAAAAGAAGAATACAAGAGAAAGGCGATCGAAACAAGGAGGGTTGCCGATTGAACAAAATGATGAAATTACATATGATAATTCTTTACAAGAAACGGAGGGACCTCAGGGGGTCTACACTACATCATCGCAAAAGTACATATGAAACACCAGGAAAAAAAACCCTAGCTAACCTATCCCCCGGAGGAGGAGTTATCTAAGCCGAGACCGGGCTACGCCCTCTCCGTCGATCACGAAGACCTTCGACCACATCTCCCAGTCCCACTGGACTCGCACGCGCCACCCTTGGCCTATGCCTACGTGGCGGCAGAAGGTCCTCCACCCTTTTCCTGAGATACGGAGGCGATCTCCGCAGCGCACCAGGTGCATTGGCCAATTTTGACCCAGCTCATCCCGGAGAACTATGCTCCGTTTCTCCAAGCCCCGAAAGGGGACGGTCAGAGGCGGCGGCAGCCTCGCCCCCGGCCGGCGCTGGGACCCGGTGAAGGTCCGGGCGTGCCAAAAGCGCGCAACCTCGAAAGAAGGGGGGACGGACAGGTGGCTATCCCCGGCATCCGGATCCGAGTCGGAGGAAACGTCGAATATTTCCGGCGCCTCTTGAGGTGGCTCCGGTGCCGCCGCGGGCTCCTCGTCGGAGGAGATGTAGATTATCTCCGGCGGGTTGAAGTCGTTGCTTCCCACGGAGGAGCTCACCATGGTTTCGAGTTTTATGGAGAAAAGGTTTTTTCTTTTTTCGCCGGAGAAGATGACCGGAAGAGGGCGTAAGGGATTTCGGAGTCGGGGGAATGATTGGATTAGGATCGGATTTTAAAAAGGCGCCCAGCAGACGTGACACACCAAAAAGGCGTCATCATTAGCCTGGGGAACCGCCGCAACCGTCCGAATCCCAAGGAACCAAACCGCGCCGGGTGATGGCCCCGAATGGGTTTGGACCGGATTCCGAACCGACGCCCGGGAACCTATTTTTCTATTATCAATTTTCTTTCTTTTATTAAAAAATAATTATCGCAGGGTATTCGCACCGCGACGCGATGTCCGGGTCCCGGGGCCCGAGATACAAGCACACAGAAATTACAAAACCCTCTTCAAAAGCCGCTGAAGCACGACGCAGGAGAGAGAGAGCTTCCCCGACCACCGAGTCAAAACAAGGTCGGCGGGACAGGAACCAAAGACCCGTCCTCTCGAGTAACGGCGACGTTGATATCCTCCATCTCCGACCACCGAAGCTCCACCCGCCATCCATCTTGAAGCTGCATGTGCTTCACGAACACGGCCCAGCCAATGCCTCCGATACCCAGGCGATTGCCACCGGGGATCAAGTCAAAAACCCAGAGGCAGCCGGAGGAGTCGCTGACAGCGAGCAGGGCGGGCCACACATGTTTGTACATCTGCGCGAAGGGCGACGGCATCAGGAGAACCTCGCGGTGGTAACGTGGATGGAACTTACGGGACACCACGTAGCGTCGCGCCCCGGAATCCGCCGTCTCCACCCGCGACTCGTCACCCGGCTCGTGTTCGCGAACTTGGATGATAGGTCCCACTGCGGAGTGAGCGGATCGCTGGGGATGGTTAGACATAAAGGAAGCGAGATAAGGCGAGCAACGGCCTCGGACCCGATTTATAGCCCAGGAGAATCAGACGGTCAATCCCATTCTCCAACACCACCTCCTGAAAGCACCACTCCAAGAGCACAGCATTTATTGGCTAATTCAGCCTTTCAGAGAGCCACAGGACGAAAGGCACCCAGACCAAGACGAGCCCCTCGAGGAGAACGGTGAGGCGAACAGGTCATCCAGCCACCAACTACCTCATTTAAGGAAGGACCGACCGGCGGGAAATCAGCCCAATCAACAATAGAAGAGGCGCGTCGCCGGCCCAACGAGCGGAAACCTCCCCGGATCTCGTGCTTTCCGACGATGTTTCCGGGGGCCAATGTTGGGGGATAAAAAATCAATTTGTACACGTGGAAAGGCAGGCCCGCCCACGATGCTCAAAACCGACGAAGGAAGCTTGGGCCGAACACCGGGTCCGAGCCCATGCAAGCCATGCATGAGCGCAACCCCGGGAAACCGACGGAGGGGAGGGAGCTGCGCTGATCCCCACGACCCAACGACTAGGGAACGACGTCCCGAAGCATCAGACGGGGCATGCCCCGCAACGAATCCTAACCGGACCCCGGGCCCGGGCCCATGCAACGCGCTCGAAGCGCCACCCCGGGCCGAGGAAATAGTACCGCCCTCTCATGGTTAATCCAAAAGGACAAATCGGGAAGCACCTCCGCCAAAGTCTCCGAACGGGAGTCTCACCAATCCAGCCGAACTCGTGCCCCGGGACTCGCTTAAACCCAGCTCGGAATCGTGCCCCGGCATTTAATGATCCTAGAGTAGACTTAACGTGTCGTGATGTCGTGGCTATGCATGAGCATGTGCTCTCGCCTATAAAAGCCGGCCTCCTCGTCTCATTGTAAGGGCGGCGAAAAATACAATTAAAAGTATTATCGAAATAAAAGACATTATCTTCTTGAGCTCGGATTCTTATCCTTTTCCCCCCGGGCCTAGAAATTTCAGCCCTTTCTACATAAAAATTTACTTGGTTTGGTAGTCGTTGCGAAACCCTCGTATCCACCCGTACTTCATTCTTTCCAACAAAAACGACCCAAAACAAAGTGTATGTCACTGGTCAACTTCCTGTCACACATGTTATATTCAACCCTGTTTTAGATGAAATTCGGGCTTTTTCTTCAAGGTACACTTATTATCGGCTATTAAGTAACTAAGACTAACCAAAAAATTTCTTTCTCCTAAAGTTGACTAGTTGTATTTCAATAGGTTTAACAATAAAGGTGTCCGACTTTGTTTTGATGGTGCTAAATTTCTTACTCCGCTGCGTAAAATCGGCAAAAGGGAGTTGGGTGGTCCAGGAATGAACGTTTATTCTATAAATCATTTATCTTATTTTGAAGAGGTTATATTATCTTTCTTTAGACGCTTACCATTATCTGTATCTACTCATTAGATATAACTAAAATAAGTTTCACACTTAGTGTAGGTGCTTAATTTATGGACGATTGGGACCGTAACTAATATACACTCTGATATGGGTTGGTTCTCCGTATCATGTCCCCGTTGCAACCGAAAAAGTTGTGGTGTAAATTTAAATCTGTCTTGTAGAAAGTGTGGCATCAATCTGTCCAAATATGCCAAATTCCAAATATTTTTAGACGTTCATGATGAGAAGGGCGCTAAAGGTTGTTTTCTCATACGAAGTGAAGTAGCTACATTTTTAATAGAAAGTAAGGCGCCCTCTTTGATCAACCTCTACCCTATTGTAAGTGTCCTTTATGATCAAGTCTCAGTGTTTTTCTTTTTTCGTAAATAGTGTTTTTTTCCTTAATAATAATTTTTTTTTTAATATTAATTGCAGACTTTTCCTTTTCCTGATGTCGAAGATTCAGTAAGACATCTTATTGGCAGGGAGCTTCTTTTTAAAGTTTCTCTTTCTCAGCAAATGAACTTTTCAACTGGAGTGGTTGTGTATGATGTTCTAAATATTTGTGTTTGCCCTATCTTACTTCAACATTACAAAGAGAATATGATCAAAAACTTGGAGCCCTTGGGAGGTGACAATACATATCGCTCTGATTCAGATTCAGAATACTCAGATTCTGATTACAGTGAATCCGACGAAACTGATTTGTCTTACAACCCAGATGATGACTCCAGTGGAAGTGATTGAAAGTGGTTCAAAGATTCCTCCTGATTGTAGTTGTTATAATGAAGTAGAATATTAGTCTTTGTACTTCAACATTTCCAAATCAGACATTTTGTTATCTATTCCATTTAGGAATTATTTGATTTGACCTTTGCATTATTTTGTGTAGTTATTAAATGTTCTAATATGACTCAGAGCATTTTTATGTCTTTGTATTAATACTATTTTAAGTTAAATCATTAGTCACTGGATAATTTCGTCGTTCCATATTGAATCCTGCGAAACATTTTTGATGAGGAACTCTATAAAGAATATGGACAGTCGTTCATGCTATGTAGAGTTCTACTCCTCATAATTTGTCCTCTATTATCAAATTCTTCGAGTTCCCTCAGTGTTATTTTTCATAATTGAGCAGTTGTTTCATAAGTTTTTTAATGTATCTTTTTTGATAATCAAGGTTTTTAAATGTTCTTTGATTAACATTGGATGGGTTATACTATGTACTTTCAAATATTTTCACCTCTTTTCTCAATATAAAAATTATTCAAGTATTATTATTTCCGGTTTTTTTTCTGAATTTTCAATTTGCCACTTCCAACTCAAATTTGAATTTTTCTATTTTTTGAACCTTTAATTTGGTATAAATTTTCAATTATAATTAAATTTAATTGTTCAAATGTTTTAATAAGATTTTTATTATTTATAAAGTTCAAATAAGACATTTTTTAATTATTTTTATAATATTAACCCTAATTTTAAACCGGGCGTAAACTCTGTAATTTCCCATTTCCCATTCCTTTAAAACTCTATCCCTTTTCCTGCCATTTTCAATATTGAACAATTATCTATCTAACAGCGTGAATTAAAGAGATGTACAATTCATTGTCTCAACTTTCTCCTTCTTCTGATGATCCTATTCTCTGTGTCAAGCTCCGTAGGAAGTGGCGTTCATTTGCCCCTAATTTGGATTCTGGATCATTACATCTTTTTTTGGTTGATATCCGAGTGAGTTTCTTTGTTGTTGAAATTTTTAATTTTTTCATCTATATATTGTTTGTTATTCTCATTTTATTTTTTTATGTTTATTTATTTTAAATTTCTAGGGTTTAACTATTCAAGCTTCTGTTAATCAATCTCTGGCCTCAAATATTGATGGTCTGTTGGAGGAAGGCAATATCTACGACCTCCGTTGTTTTGATGTTGTTAAAAAATCTGAATCCAACGAGATGACTGACCACGCTTATATTATTTATTTTCTGGAAGATACGTTTATTGCCGTCTCCGATTATTCATTTTTCAATGAATCAATATACATTTTCAAGCCATTTCCTGATATCCTTGGGTACTCTAGCTTTTGTGAAGGCCCTTTATTCAATAAATCAGATATACATTTATCTGATTTTCAGTCTTTGTCCAAATTCAAATGTAATGTTTAAATCTTATATAAATCAACAGGTTTAGCTTAAAAGATGTCATGCTTTCTTTTGATGGTTCTAAATTTCTTATTCCGCTTCTGAAATCTGGCAAAAGGGAATTGGGAGATCCTGATAGAATGGTTTACTCGATAAATCATTTGTCGTATTGTGATCAGGTTTTAGTATTTTCAATCCCCATTTCCTTTTTCTATTTCTGCGAGTGTTTCTTTATTTGGCGATTTCTCTCCTTTTTGTAGGTGAACAATTTGTGGACTCTTAGAACTATCTCTAATGTCCACTGTGATAGGGGTTGGTATTCCATATCATGCCCACGTTGCTCCAGTGACAGTTCTGGTATCAATTTTCACAAATATTGTCGAAAATGTGGGGACAATCTGATATTAAATGCCAATTTCAGAGTTTTTATAGATGTTGAAGACGATAGTGGTGACAAATGTTGTTTGATCCTTGAAAAGGAAATTGCAACATTTTTAATTGAGAATAGTGTGTCCTATTTGATTAACATGCTCAGTCAAGTAAGCTTCACATATTACCTGTTATCTTTATAAAAATTCCGATTACCTGTCATGTTTAGTCCTTAATTTTTTTTGTTTTTTATTTTAACTTGCAGAGTTATCCTTTCCCTGATATTCCAAAGGCAGTTAGACGTCTTATTGGTAGGGAGCTTATTTTCGAAGTATAGCAGTCTGAGTCCCGAGATGTTCCAATGGGAATGGCAGTATATGATGTTCAAAATTGTTGTGTTTGCCCTATTTTAAATGATTGTTGATTTCCTTAAAAACGTTCAATCTTCTATACATATTATTGGATTTAAATGGAACATTAATCAATATTATACTCTTCCTAAAATATATTTGGTCCCCACTTATTTGAATCATTATAAAAGCTATGTCCCTCAATTTATCAATGTGAAGAAACTCCCATAGTTATAGTACAATGGCAAGCAATTTCTCATCATTGTCTGAAATTACAAAGGACAGAATGGATTGGAAAATTAAGGTCCGTGTATGTCGAAAGTGGAAAACAACTCCAAAAGGAAAAATTCTAGAGTCCTTGGAGTTTCTGTTTGTTGATATGCAGGTACACCTAGATCATATTTCTTTCAGCGTCATATTTTTTTATTTTAAATTTGTTTGTCATTTATTCATGCATACTTGGATAACTAAATTTTTGTTCAAATCCCTCCCAAATTCTGATTTTAATTTCAGGGTTCTAGAATCCATGCATCTGTGAAAAAAGTTCATATATCAAAATATGAGAACAAAGTCAACGAAGGATACGTTTGTTATGTGCATCAATTTTCAGTCTTGAATTCTCAGACATCTTTTCCAATTTCAACTTTGCCCTTTCGCATAATGTTTCATGCTACCACAATTATTAAGACAATGGAGGATCCATGTTTTCCTGTGTCCATCTTCAATTTCATGAATTTCCAGGAAGTCCTTGATGGGAAGTTTGCACATAATGGCCCTGTATTTGGTAACATTCTGAGATTTTTTTTTCCATTTTTCTAAATAATTTTTCCAAATTCTTATTATTTATTAATTTAGAGTCTACTTATCCATTGTTCTATTTGGATTGTGTATTTTTAGATTTAATTGGTCGAGTTGTAGACATGAATGAGGATAGGATGAAAGATGATGGAACTGTGAACGGCAGGAAGAGTGTTATTGTTTTGCTTGAGGATTTAAAGTATGATGCTCACTTAAATCTGCTTCATTAATCAAGTTTTTCAAATATTTCGGCAGTTATTTGAATTTGTCCTTACTAGGTTAACATTATTCCATTATTTGATTTTTACAGCAAAGTAAGAGTCTCGTGTTTACTTTGGGATCCTTACTGCTATGAGCTGAAGAATTTTCTTGATTTAGGAAAAGGAAAGGAAGATCATAAGGTTATAATAATTCAAATGTGCAGGGCTAAGCAATTCACATGTTAGATTTTTAATCCTTTTTTCTTTATACTTTTAATAACTCAAGATTTGAATACTGGCATATTGAAATTTGTATCCTTAAATTTCCAGATTCTAATGGTGTATCTAACACCTTTGATGCTACAAAACTGATACTGGATCAAAATTCTGACGATATTAGAGAATTCAAGAACAAGTAATTAAAGTCTCCATTTGATTTCGCTTTATTTTCAACAGGAGTAAAACTTTTTTATTAATCATGCTTAATTGTGTTGAATTCCTCAAAATCAGCTTAAAGGCAACTGCCGTTTCCAGTTCCTTTGATGACTCTCAGATTTCAACATCGTCTTATATTTCTGTCAAAGGAGATATAGAAAATGGAAGAACTTCTTTCTATACAGTCAATGAGTTGAAGTCTGCAGAGGCAGTAAGTATCTTTCGTTTCGTTACTTTTTAATTTGAAAATATACAATCCCTAATATTCCAATGTTGTACTCAAAATAACATTTTCTAATGTTTTTAATTATAGGGAAGAAAATTATGATTTTTATTTTTTAATTAGACTTGCAAGGTCTGGGTTGTTGCTTAAATTGCTGATATCAGACTTGGTAGTGGATGGTGTTACATTAGCTGCACTATATGCAAGAAGAAGGTTCTTGAAAAAGATCAATTTTGGTGCACTATATGCAACAAATTTGTCATTGCTGAAGAACGCTTTAAAGTACATATGACAATTGTTGATGGAACTTCTAATGCTACCTTCATGCTGTGGGATGAAACGGCAAAGTCCATGATTGGAAAAAGTGTGACTGAGGTTTGAGATATCTTTTTTCAGGTTTGTTCTTCTAAATTGATTATTTTGGATTTCAGCATGGTTTTAATTTAAATTTTCCATTTTACTTTCATTAACATTTTCATTCTTTTGGGATTTTTTTAGGAATACCCAGAAATTGATAAATCCGATAAAAGCATTGTCGCAAAATTTTCTAAATTTAGAGTTTCTCAACCAATTGAAGATTTGGTTGGGAATGAGTACTTATTCAAAGTTGCTATAACTGATAGGCACATTCAAAAACTTGAGAAAGCCTACATTGTTGACCGCTACTCTGACGATCAGGAATTGATCAATAAGCATAAAATGTCCAATCACGAAGCACTGACCAATTCTTCGTCCCTTTCGAAGGATAACATTGGTGACAGCATTTCTGTCCAGTCAAGTAAGATTCACAATATTCATCTCTATTGATTTAGTCTATTACTCATAATGTTGTAAGCATCTCAGGAATGATTAAAGCTAAATATGTAAGTTCAATTTTTATCTTTTCACTATCACTTGATTTCAACAATTTTTGTTCATTCCTTATTTTCATTTTGAATTGTGTCTTTGATTCAGGTTATGACCATTTGGAGTATTGGGTGGATATCCCACATTGTGAGTCCTAACAATTGGTTCATCAATGTGTGTGAGAGCTGCAAATTCAAACATCAAATCGACCATGGCAAAGTCGATTGTTCTTGGTGCAATAATATTCAGAATAAAAACTCTAAATATAAACTCACTGTGTCTATTTAACATTATACTAATTTATATTTTCGATTTTTTTTATATTTATTTATATATAAAATTTTTGAAGCATGTCATGTTAAAGTTATAATTATTTTCAAAATATTTATAGTAAAAGCTTATATATAGATATTTCCAATTAGCATTAATGAAAATTTAAAATAATTGATATTATTCATTTGAAACTTTCATTTCTTAAATTTTTAAGATTTTTATTTTGTATTCTTTGTGTTGCTGAGAATTCGACCTCCGTTCAGGTTGAAAGTTTTTTAAAATTTTAATTCCTGATGGCTCCAAGAAGAAAGATGAATGCAGGTTCTTCTAATGTATTGTAATTAATATTCAGTTTTTTTTCTAATTATCAGCAATATTAAATTATTTCTGTAAAAACGCAGGGAAGAAAAATGCTGTGGAGAGTTCTCAACATTACCAAAGTGGACCTGGTAACAAAAACTAAAATTTATAATATATTACAATCAATTAATTTCCATTTTTGATTAGGTCTGAAATCTTTTTGGTACTGAATTATGTCCGTGCAAATGATCTGTTTCTCCATGTTTCTGAGTTTATAATATTCAGGTTCCTGCAGTGCTCCTAAATCAACTGTGCTCAATAACAAAATTCGAATATCAGACAGTTCAATTATAAACTCAGTTAATCCCCAAGGTTTTTGGATTTATTATACCCTGTAATCATTCTCATGTATTTTTAGGAGCCCTTTAACTCATTATTCATCTATGCTATTACCGGGATAATTGTTTCAGGTCAATTGGTAGATTGTCCAGTAAATATTCAAGCTTCTATTATCCCTTCTTATGCACCTGAATATTGCTACATTGGTTCCTCTTCTCAACAATCTGGAGTTACTCAAAGTTCCAGTAGGAAAAAGAGAACAACTATGCCCCGATTGCAAACGGATACGGAAGGTTTATTTAATATTCCAGTATTGGAAACTTCCAATATCGGTGTACCTGTGCCGCACAGAACAACTAATATTCAGTCAGATATAAATGTGCTATCCATCCAAAGATTAACTTCGTTTGGCAATTTGGATTCTGAGGTTGCGTCTATTGACAGCGAAGGTATTACCCATTTTTTTAAGATAGCTTTTCTCTGCGATTTGTAATCGTGACTGATTTCTCATTGAATCTTAACATCAAAAAAGTTTAAATGTAGTATCTTTATTAATACAACAGGAAACTTACTGAACATTCAATCTTGCATTCAACCGAGTTATTCAATAGATCCTTTCTCAAATTTATCTCTTCCAGAATTCCAAAGTATTAGTGGTACCAGCAAAAAAAAGTTGAAAACAATTATGCCCCGGTTACAGTCAGGTTCTAATGGTAACAGGAGAATTGCCCTTGGTGACATAACAAACAGTAAGACCATTAAATCGATATCTAATATCGTTGTTCCCTTGAGCAAAACGATCCCAAGACCCTCATCTTGTGAATCCTTAAACCGACTGAGTCCGCACTTAAGAATACCAAGATAGGTAGACATCCCATGTCAATGACATCTAATGTCACTCTCGGTCGATAAGAATCCCATTCTCATCTCATGTCTCAATAGCCACGCCTGCAGTGGATCTATCGATAAGGAAACCAAACTCACGTGTAAGGGCATTTCACTACCCTTACCCTCACTTATCCTAAGATAGAAAGTGGCGCCCCGTTGAGGCGGACCCACCAACTCACGATCGAGGGCTTCATGGGTGTGAAGCTTTGGACAAGACATACATGCAAGTTAATAGTGTATGTAGTTTGAACATTTATAACATAATTAACCTAAACCTAGAAAAGCACGCAATACGTACTCGAATGGCCCCTGAACCTTACAACACATAGAAAAAAAATGAACGAAAAATAAGCAAAACTCCATGAGTAGCGCCCCGTACACCGAAATGTCGCATTGCTGATTCTGGCCAGACCATTTTTCGGCCTTGGTAGCGATCGAGCAGCGAAGCGCCTAGCGCTCAGGGTAGCGACCGATACCTGCTCCAGAAGCTGAAAAAACACTTCTTCTTGCTTCGTTTCTCTTCGTTTTCGTCGGTGCTTCGAGATCCAAGGTCGATCCGTGGATCAAATCCACTGCTTACAAGTTGTACAATACATATGTAAAAGAATCCTATCTATTACAAATGATTCCAAGGCACGCAGTCCTCCAAATTACAACCGATTCCAAGGCACGCATACCTCAAAACTAAAGTCATTCGGTACGTAAAAACCACGATTGCATTCACCCAACCACTATCTATGGTTGACCTTATATCTAAGACAAGCAATCAACACCACAACAAAGAATCAAATAAGAGCAATTATGTTGTTTAAAATTGTGTCCAACACAAAACATGTGCACGAGACCTAGACTCTCATACCAATTGAAGGTTTTCGATGTCGATCCAATCGCATGATTACCTCGTTCGTGTGTACAGAAGCGTGTAAAATAAGTAAACACGAACAACAAGATCTAGTGCACACAAATATATGTATAGACACGTTATTATATATATATATATATATATATATATATATATATATATATATATATATATATATATATATATATATATATATATATATATATATATATATATATATAAGGATTCGAGCACACTTACATTCAGTGAAGCGTGCCTCGTTGATGATGAAGGGAGCAATGTTGACGAAACTCATCATCTGGAACACCACCTTGAAATTTACCCTCTTTGGTATGACCTCGTCACGCCTTGATCGTTCGGATGTCGCAGCCGCACAAATGGTCCGGCCTCTACGTTTATGATCATTTATTTACAATAGTGTATTATTTAATATTCGATAGAATATGATAAAAATTCACTAGACACCAATTTTAATTTAATATTTCAAAGTCAACTAAAACAAATAAATCAATAATAAAATCAGTCAAATTCTCATTATATGGATTTTCCAAATCTACGAATTTTTTAAAATTAAAAAAAAAATTAAAATCATAATTGAATACACCCCATTTTTATGACCCCATTTTTATGACTGTGAAATACATTTTTTTAGTGATTGAATTTTCATAGACTCCGATGCTAAAACTATAACTATTAATGCCAATGTACACACACATATATACTTATTTTTAATTAACACGGAACATTCTACCTTATTCCAGACTGTGGCTTGCATCTTTGTGAAGCTTCCAAGTTCCCGAAGAATCCGTGTCAAAACACAAATTCATCAAATTGTGAGTGTATTCTTGCGATGGCAATTTCTAGAATATCATCAGCCGTCCGGTTAAGCAGATCGGCAACGGCATCACTCAAGGCGACGGCGTTCCGCGCTTGCCGTCGAGTCCCACCAATCTCCCCTGCTTTTGGTGCTGCTGCTGCTTCTGTAGTTCATCGCCATTCTAGTGTGAGTGGTTTTTATCCTCCCACTTCTTGCCTTTTGAGACATGGCCTCATTCGCTCTTACTCCGCCTCTGCGGCTACCCCCGGCCAGGTAAATAATTTATGAATTAATACCGCTTTTAACAATCAATCAATCAATCAATGGTGTTAATTAAATCCCTCAAAACATAACAGATTAGTAGCTCAGACTTTACTGAGATGGCGTGGGATGGTGTTGTCGGAGCTGTGGATGCAGCAAGGGATAGCAAACATCAAGTCGTAGAAACCGAGCATCTAATGAAAGCCCTTTTGGAACAAAAAGATGGTCTCGGAAGAAGAATTTTTACCAAGGCTGGTATCGACAACACATCACTTCTGCAGTCTACTGATAATTTCATTTCTCAACAACCAAAGGTATGCTATGCTATGGTATGGTTTTCTAGAGCAGGATTATTTATACTGTAATTGTTATTTACAACTTCTGCTACCAGGTTTCAGGGGACACAACTGGACCAATTCTGGGCTCTCATTTCACTTCTCTGTTGGACAATGCACGAAGATTTAAAAAGGAAATGGGTGACTCGTTTTTGTCCGTTGAGCATCTACTCTTGGCATTTCCTTTGGATAAGAGATTTGGGCAACAACTATTCAAGAGTCTTCAACTAAGTGAGAATGCTTTGAAGGAGGCCGTTCAATCTGTTCGCGGTAGTCAAAGAGTTACTGATCAAAGTATGTGATAGCAGTTTACATGCTCAAGTTTTGTGGACTTTAGCTATGTTATTAGTTGTTAGTTATAATATTAATATTAAAACTTTTCGGGATAACTCCAGAATAATAAAAAAAAAATGTTGGTATTGGTATTTGGATGCTAGATAATAATCAACGTTAAACTAGATTATATTGCTATGTGCTTCTAGATATGTGAGCTCAGTTGGACTAGACAGTAAACCATCATTTAGTTAAGAGTAGTAAAGTTTTGTATTTTCTTGTTCTTAATCAGCCAGAGGACTATGGCTTATCATTTTTGTTGTAATGAAGAGCACTCTATGTAAAATTTAACGCAACGAGGTTTCTAACAAAGGTTGGTGCTTAGTGATGACAAAACATTCAGAATGCTCAAGTTTGTGTGTTGATGCTATTAGAGCTTGTGTCAGATTCTAGTGGAATTCAAGGATCATTATTCTGGTTGAAAATTATGACTTCTGGCTATCAAATTCTTACTCTCTTTTCTGCTGAGTAGTTGTTCTTGAATGAAGGTGTTCCTTTATTTCCCCCCTTTTCCCCTGACTATTGTTGTGACTGATAATCTATAAATTTATTGTGTAGATCCGGAAGGTAAATATGAAGCACTTGAAAATTTTGGGAATGACTTAACTGAACTTGCAAGACGTGGAAAACTTGACCCAGTTATAGGACGTGATGATGAAATACGGCGATGCATTCAAATTCTATCGCGCAGGACAAAAAATAACCCTGTTATAATTGGGGAGCCTGGAGTTGGAAAAACCGCAATTGCTGAAGGGTACCATGTCCAAACAATTTTCCGTAATTGGTTTATACCTAGATTTTATGTGTCCAAACATTCAAATTTTATGTGTTCCTCTAACAACATTTTTCTTGATAAGTTCATGCCAACTGATTTTTAATCATACTAAGAGAAATTGAAGATCAGCTATCACCTTGCATATATCTACAAATCATGGTCATAATTCACTTCTTAAATCTGCAGGTTAGCTCAAAGGATTGTCCGTGGCGATGTTCCCGAACCACTGCTGGATCGAAAGGTTGTATTGTCTCTGTTGTTCCTTGTGTAATGTGAACAACTTAATTTAGGAACCGACGATTCGCTACAGCAATTTTGTTCATTAGCTCAATAATATTTCAGTGAAGTTCTTATATTCTTTCTTCCACCTATTATGTATTTCCACACACACACATATGTTCATTTATAAATAATCCTGCTGTTTAAGTCAGTTACAAAATTGATATTCATTTTCTCATTTTAATAAGTGCAGTTTGTTTTCTTATGTGTGCCTTAGTTAATCTCTCTGGACATGGGTTCTTTGCTGGCTGGTGCTAAGTATCGTGGAGATTTTGAGGAAAGGTTAAAAGCTGTATTGAAAGAAGTAACTGCATCGAATGGGCACATCATATTGTTTATTGATGAAATTCACACTGTAGTTGGTGCAGGTTCTGAATTTCACTGTTGTTGGAACTCCCTTTTTGTTTATTTCTCTTTTCAGCGAATTGCTTGCTTCTTCTAGATTTTTTGCAAGTACTTATCATTAGTTTAAATTTAATAATCGTTAAGAAGGATTGAGCTATTAGTGTAATTAAAATACTTTGCTTTGAAAAATCTACCTTGTATTCATATATATATTTTTCTCATTTACTTTCCAACAGAAGAATTTATGTGCTCGGGAATTTTTTTATAGCTGTCTAAATATATTTGTAAATTGTAACTTTTCTTAGTGTAGTCCTTTGGCAAATGAATATAATCTTGTACCTGATGTTCAGGGGCTACTGGAGGTGCTATGGATGCTGGGAATTTATTGAAACCGATGCTTGGCAGAGGAGAACTGAGATGCATTGGGGCAACCACCCTGAATGAGTACAGAAAGTACATTGAGAAGGATCCTGCTCTGGAACGTAGGTTCCAACAAGTGTTTTGTGGCCAACCATCTGTAGAAGACACAATCTCCATTTTGCGTGGATTGCGTGAACGTTATGAACTGCACCACGGGGTAAAGATATCAGATAATGCTCTGGTTTCAGCTGCAATTCTTTCAGATAGATACATCACAGAGCGTTTTCTACCGGACAAAGGTTTGTACAGATGAAAAAATAAATAAATAATCTGACTTTAAATATTTATGATTGAACACAATATTTATTTGCGCTTAAGTGGCACTAGGCATGCTTCATTGCTTCCTTTTGAGGTTGGTGGTAGATTAAGAGAGTTTTATGGATGTTTATTTGTTAGTAATTCAGTTACATGGCTAAGATTATTACAAATTGTTTCTGCCAGCTATTGACCTTGTTGATGAAGCTGCTGCAAAATTAAAAATGGAAATCACATCCAAGCCTACTGAATTGGATGAGATAGACAGGGCAGTGCTTAAGCTGGAGATGGAAAAGCTATCTTTAAAAAATGACACAGCCGCAGCCTCGAAAGAGCGTCTGATCAAGCTGGAACATGATTTAGGAGCTCTCAAACAAAAGCAAAGAGGATTGAATGAGCAGTGGGAAAATGAGAAAATTCTCATGAATAAACTTCGGTCAATAAAAGAAGAGGTATTTAATTCATTGGCCAAAGTTCAGATATACCATAATCCATAAATCTCACTCAAATGATTAACTAAATTCAGTTGTATTTTTCTTGAGTAGATTGACAGAGTGAACCTGGAGATGGAAGCTGCTGAGCGAGAGTACAACCTTACTCGCGCTGCTGAACTCAAATATAGCACGCTGATGTCACTCCAGCGCCAGCTTGAAGAAGCTGAGAAAAACCTTTCTGATTATCAAAAATCTGGAAAGTCATTACTGCGAGAGGAAGTTGCGGATCTTGATATTGCAGAGATAGTAAGCAGATGGACTGGCATACCACTGTCTAGTCTCCAGCAAACCGAGAGGGATAAGCTTGTCTTTCTAGAGCAGGTTCTCCACAAAAGGGTTGTTGGTCAGGACATGGCAGTCACATCTGTAGCCGATGCAATACGTCGCTCAAGGGCAGGCCTTTCTGATCCAAATAAGCCTATTGCAAGCTTCATGTTTATGGGGCCTACTGGTGTTGGTAAGACAGAGCTAGCAAAAACTCTTGCTGGGTATCTTTTCAACACTGAGAATGCGCTTGTGAGGATTGACATGAGTGAATACATGGAAAAGCATGCTGTTTCGCGACTGGTGGGTGCACCCCCGGGCTATGTTGGATACGAAGAGGGTGGACAACTAACAGAAGTAGTCCGCCGAAGGCCGTATTCAGTTGTTCTGTTTGATGAGATTGAGAAGGCACACCCTGATGTTTTCAACATCCTTTTGCAGCTGTTAGATGATGGAAGAATAACTGATTCTCAAGGAAGGACAGTCAGCTTCACTAATACTGTTCTGATTATGACATCAAATATCGGATCTCATTGTATCCTCGAAACTCTTAGAAATACACAGGATAGCAAGGATGTTCTTTATGATGTTATGAAAAGGCAGGTGGTTGATTTAGCAAGACAAACTTTCCGACCAGAATTCATGAATCGAATTGATGAATACATTGTTTTCCAGCCTCTCGATTCTGAACAAATCAATAAAATTGTCGAAATTCAGGTAAAAGTAATAAATAGGGTTGGGGATTCCACCAATGTTAACTCTCTTTCCACATTGTTCTCACTATCAACACTATTTATTTTATTGTGTGCAGCTGGATCGTGTAAAAGACAGACTTAAACAGAAGAATATCAAGTTGCATTACACTGAGGGGGCTATTAAAGTGTTGGGAGCATTAGGGTTCGACCCTAATTTTGGAGCAAGGCCTGTGAAGCGGGTGATACAACAGGTGGTTGAGAATGAGATTGCAATGGGAATATTAAGAGGGGATATTATGGACGAAGATTCTGTTATACTTGATCAGATACCAGGTGCTAAAGATAGATTATCCATACAAAAATCGGCCATTGATGCCATGGTTGCAAATGACTAGCGAGTTCGATTTGATTTGGTTTGGTATCAAGAATCTTCGTTAGGAAGATGTTTGTGATTCCAGTTTATAAAGACAATATATATCCAATTAATATTGAAACATCATGTCCATCTATTGATTGTGTTCAAGTGGCAACCAAAAGTCCTTTCAATTTATTAACCCTAATCGTCCTCCCTATTCAAGGCGACATCCAATCCTTGGTCCTCCTGGTGACTTGATCACGACAACCCCTGGCGAAATCAGACGCCTTTGAATCTCACGGTCGAGCATCCAGTGTTCCCTAAGTCGGTCTCTCAGTACTCATTCAAAACTGCAGAGAGCCTCCTCCTCCAAATTCAACCTTTTCTAACCACGGAGTTTAATTCTTTTCTTATACAATTTTCCTCATTAATCAATAATTATAATTCGATTGGTTTCTAATTTCAGTGAAAAACAATCATATAAGACTAGTGCTGCCAAATCTTTAGTTCTCTATTGTGATAATAGTAGAGCTATAGCCTAGGCACAAAAGCCGAGGGATCACCGTAAATCCAAACACGTGCTCAGAAAGTTTCACATTCTTCGCGAGATCGTGGAGAGAGGTGATATTGAAATTTGCGAAATAGCAATTGAGGATAACGTTGCTGATCCATTATTCAAACCTCTCCCGCAGCCAAAGCACGAGGCTTTAAGTACTGCAATAGGAATTAAACGTCTTAGAGACTAAATTCTTATGTTGTAATTTATTTACAAACGGAGATTGTAAAGAAAACATTCAAGGTTGATTGAAAAAATCAACTTATTCATATTTTCATGGTTTGGATTATATAAACTGTTCAACGTAGATTTTAAATTTTATCTGAGTTATGTGATAATGTCACATAATGAGGCTCAGTGATTGAACAAAAAATAAAATCAACTTAAGTCCCTAATCTAGATCACTGTGTACGAACAAACACAATGGATCTATTTAAAGAATAGATTGCAAGTTGTACTATAGCGCCACTTCATGGGCTAGACGTGGGACGTCGAGTACAATTGTATAGACAACAGTTGTGAGCTGGGTGTCGGACGTGACTCGCCTAAGAATGGTATGTAAGACAGTGTGTCATAATACCAATTCTTATAGTTTTCGGACGTTTCCTCAGACCTGAGTAGTCTAGAGTAGCTACAAATTCCTAAAAATTAGTAGATAAATGTACAATTCTTCAATACTACCACTAAATAAAATCATTTAGTATCACTTGTTTATTGAATTAATTAATTAACCGTTTTTTAACAAATTTATTACTAAGTATATTTAGGAAAATGGGCATTTTGGTTTTTTAATTAATCATCAAAACCACATAAAATATACTTTATATTTAAGGGTAATGATTATTTAAGTTATTTATTTATTAGGGAAATAACTACCATGTAATTATAATTAAGTGTACGATTAATTACTATTTTACCCTTATTAAAAAATAGTCACAATACTCATTTTTATAATTAAAAAAAAGTGAATTATTTAATTATAAACAAATTTAAATATTTATTCTTTATCCAAATTTTCCCCTTATTACTAATATATAGAATATATAGAGTATATAAATTGGTTTATTAATTATTACCAAAATCCACATTTCAATATGACGAACCCTATTTCTTCTCTTATTTTTGTCGATTTTCAGATCCAGAATTATTCTTCCGTCGAAATCATTTTTTCTGAAATTTTCATATCCTTCTATTTCTGTGTTCAATCCGATTTCCTTCTCTCGGCAAGACCTAACGCTGTGACACTACGGCAGTGGATAAACCTTTTTTTTTATGGTTATGACAGGACTCATATTCCAACAAAAGAGGAGCGATTCCAGGTTATGACGGCATGTCATCGGACTGGACAGGCATCGCTATTTATCTTGCACGAAAATTGGTAAAGCGTAGGAGACGATATGTATCAGAAAATGGTCTGCGGGGTCGAAGAGAATTTGACGATTAGGGCTTCCCCGGGAAATCGATCTACAGTGATCTCGGTCCGTATTCTCTCATACATTATTATCTATTCAATTTGATATTTTTTGTTTTATATTTTTGTGGGTTAATATTTTTGTGTGACAGTTTTATTATACAGTAGTAATTGATGTAGTGTTCGTAATTACATGATTAATTATAAGCGAAACGAGTTTATCACTCCACTTGACTTATATTGTAAGTAGATGTGTATAACTTTTGTTATTTTTTGATGTGGTCGTGAGAGCGTTTCATTCTGAATGTTTGATTTATGAAAATACTGTAATTCATTTGGGTAGTTCCTTTGCAACACAGCTTCTCTCCATAGCCCAAGCCAGTATTCATTAATATCATTTTTGCAACACACTAGTTCATATTTTGTACTCTTATGACCCATTATGCTTTTATATTACCCTTCTTTTGATGTCTTTTCATAGCTGCAGCGAGGGACAAGGTTCAAAATTTATTAAATATTGCATGAACTGGAAACTTGGACCTTCAGATTCAGTTTCTATGGAGTTTTTTGTTTCAGTAGATTTTGTTTTATTAGCTAGTTGTAATTTGGTTTTTCTTACACTCAGAATTTGAGTAGCAACTTGATGATTGGAAAGGGTTAGCAAAAACACTAACAAATGTTAAGGATGCCAACAAGAGAGGGGCTCTACATTTCGCTGTGAGGGAGGGTCAGACGGAGGTTTGCAAGTACTTGCTGTGATTTATTTGGTATTCAATTTTTTGATTCTTTTAGTTAGTGGATATGCCTTGCTAAAAAATCATACTACAATTTCTGTTTCTACTTGGTGTTTTGGTGCATGCAAACAATTATATGCGTTTTTTTTGTTTTTTTGCCTTATTTCTATTTTTATTTCCAGGTGGAACTATTTTTGTTGTAAAAGTAGTTGTGTGGGTATATTTTTATTGCCTTAATTGTTTTTGTGCTGATAGGACTTTTTTTTTGGCAAAAGTACTTGTTGCTATATTTTTAATCAGAATGCCTTTTTAGTAAACTTGATGGAGATTCAATGAGAGAAGTAGAGAAGTCTTATCTCAAATAGTTGCAGATTGTACATAGAAGTAACTGAAAGAAATCCAAGACAATACAAATACAAATTGGGCTGAAAGATTATGACCCACGGAAGGACAAATGTTTCGGTGGCTCTGTCAAGTTTTCTCACATTCTTGTGCAAGTATGGAGTTGTTTTATAACTGCTTTAGTTTGAATGAAAGTGAATTTTGAATTTTGAAACTTGATGCGTACTTGAAAATTTATAGAAATGAAACCACTACTTTATTATTGGGTTTGATGATATTTTTAGCTTTTTATGAATTTTTATTGGAACACTACTACAAAAAGGCCTTTAACAATGTCCAATTTACATCGTTTTTTAGATGCTTTTGGTATGTCAAACATATAAATTAATCTTTTTGAATTATCTGAAAATATTGAATTGATGAAGTCTGTAGAGATACAATTTATGTCATTTGATGATGTTAATTATTCTGGTATGCAAGCATGATTATATTTTTTCTTAGGCAAGTCTTACTCAATTACTAGTGCTCTCTCTCTAATTATAATTGTTGGTTGCATTATAGCTTTTGATGAGATCAAAATTATTTATTACAATTTTGCATCATCTTTGAGGAGTATTTTACTTGTGTCGTGGAGTTTCTTAAACTATATGTGTTAATAATCTTTTATTACTTAACTATAAGTGTGAAATTACGTTGAACCAAAATCATATGGGACCGATTAATAATGACAATTGGTTCTTATATATAAATAATGAATGTTTGGTTCCTATATTTGTTATTGATCACAAGGGGATATTGTAATCTTTTGGGCAGTTGCAGAACACTCTTTATTTTGATCTTTTGAGGTGTGCATTAATAGTAAGAGAGGAGAATCCAAACACTTTTTTAAACGTTGATCCGGTTAGGATGAATTTTTGACTTATTTTGTTGGGGAAAACTGTGTCACGAGTGCTAAAGATTGTGGCGGTTATTATTAGCATGCTTTTGAAGATACAAACCTTTTTATTTTCTTAATTTCAGAATATGTAAAGATGTGTGCAGGTAGAACTTGTTTATGTGCTAGTTGTAAATTCAAAATTCCTTGATTGATTAATTGATGAGATATAATTTTAAATTGACTTATGTTCTAACAAAAAACTGTTGTTATATCTTGAACATAACACTATAATTTTCTTGAATACGATGGCATAAGTATAATAATAACCGATTTCAAATTATTAGGGCTTTGATGGCATAAGTATAATAATAACCGATATCAAATTATTAGGGCTTTTGTGGCATACTTACAAGGAGAATAGTGGCTTAGAAAGTCAGGATACTTTAACTGGTTAGAATATTTATTAACCACATCGGTTAGTTGAATGATTATAGATTTTAATAAACAATATTGACATCAGTCACGAATTAGTTGAATGATTATAGATTTTAATAAACAATATTGACATCAGTCACGAAAAACCTGATGTTAACATATTTAGATAGGTCTTCAAAGACTATTTTACTATGTTAACATATTGACATCGGTTTATGCACATCTGATGTTAACATATTGACATTGGAGTACAAAACTCTGATGTTAACATATTGACATCGGTTTATGCACATCCGATGTTAACATATTGACATCGGTTTATGCACATCCGATGTTAACATATTGACATCGGTTTATGCACATCCGATGTTAACATATTGACATCGGATTAAAAAACTCTGATGTTGATATATTTACATCGGCTCGTAAAAAAACAGATGTTAACATATTGACATCGGTTTATAATAAACCGATGTTTACATATTGACATCGGTTTATGAACATCCGATGTGAAGATATTGACATCGGATTAAAAAACACTGATGTTGATATATTTACATCAGCTTGTAAAAACCAGATGTTAACATATTTTGAAACCGGACTGTTCAAATATGTTATTAAAATATTGACATCGATTGGTTGAAAATATGACGTTAACATATTAACATCTATTTATACAAATCTGATGCCAGATTATTGAAATCGGTTTATAAAAAACCGATGTTTATATATTGACATCGGTTCCTATAAAACTGATGTTAAAATATTTTATACTTCTTTTTTAATTTTAAGTAAATTATTTTTATCAATTTAAAATACAATTAAATCTTTATATTCATATATTTTTCTATTTTTAGATTTTAAATATTAAATTATGTTTACCATTTTTACCACAATAATACTAATTGAAAGTTATATCTCGTATATAGAGTCTACGGTAAATTGTAACGAGACTAATTAAAATGCAGCGGAATAAAAATGACAAATGAAAGAGAGACAAGATTAAATTTATTCAGAAGTTATATTAATTATAATTTGCTCAGACAGCTTTACAGCCGAAAAAGTTTTACTAAAATAATGAGTAAATACAATGATAAAATAATCCAAGTGATAAACTGGAGCAGGTCCTACAGTAGAGTCTACTGAAAGATGCTTAAAAGTTTAGAATAATTCCAGTAATTTTTCTTTCTTACTTTCTGATATTCTCGATTGATGTTTGTCTTCAAATGAGTTTCACATATATGTAGAATTCTTCTACAAGGTGATTGGAGTTAGTTCCTAGTATTTGGGGTTGACTTGACGAGATGGATTGGAGCACAAGTAAGCCCTATATTTATGCCTTTATTGCTCCAACAGGTATAGATCATGTGCAACTTCTTTTGCACGTTCCTTGAATTTAGCAACAACTTTGATTGGGCAAGGCAGACTCTACAGCAACATCTGCACAAGACTGACATCGCGTAGACTCTATCGCATAGACTGTTTCCAGATAAACTGATTTGTGACAGAAATCAAAACTAATTCTAAGTGAAACCTTAAGTTCTTACAATCTCCTCATTTTTTACTATATTCACAAAACCACAAAACAAAGTGTTAGCACAAAAGTTTAGCTAAAACACAAATCTCCCCCCTCATTGCAATATCTCCCCCTAACTTCAAGAACTCTCCTTGAAATGATCATCACTTGGAAGTATCAAAACTCCCCCTGCAACCTTCATCTTGTATATTAAAAAATTATTCAATGCAGACACTGGTAGCTCCTACTTTCACCCTTCAACATCTTTTGAGTTTTTCTCTTCAGCAACTTCCATTTGAAGAAAAATGTATAGTATCATCTTCTCTCCTTTTTTGTGAAGAAATAGAATTCAGCGAGATGCATCTTGTTCAAAGGCAGTGCGACGGTAGGGTGTACAGTAGAGTACAGGGCGATGGCGGCTTCGAGATTCAGAGAGAAATCCTAATTTTTGTGGAGTTAGAGTGACGAAAAAGCTAAAGAGAGATGCGTTAGTGAAAATCTCAACGGTCTTTTGCTTGACAAAGCGTGCTGCAGTTGCTACCAATCCAACACACTCACAAAGAAATGGGTTAAAAAAATCAAACACTTCAACTTGGAAAACAAAATTAACAATTATCTATTAAAAAATTACAGAAGTCACAATGATAAAAATATTTATCACTCAGGAGATCAATTCAACCTGGAAAACAAAATTAACAATTATCTATTAAAAAATTACAGAAGTCACAATGATAAAAATATTCATCACTCAGGAGATCAATAGTCAATCCACCATATCTCCACATTCATTTGTGGTAGTGTCTACCGTAAACTGTACAGATGCAAAATTCAATTATTTTCTTCTTGACTTCATATTTTGAGAGAAATAGATGGCGAATAGTTGGATAAGCATCGTTCATCAACACCACTTGCAACTTGCTAGATATACCCATTTGATTTATTTATTTTTGTTTTTTTGTGTGTTTTTTTTAATGGGTGCATACAAGTTAAACAAAAGATGTTGAAGCAGTCGCACTTTCACTCACTTTGAGAGTTTTTCCAGCCTCAAAATCTTATCAACAAACAAATCAGTCAATCATATAGAAAAGATACGAATAAATTGGATCAGTGTACTTCCTGCAGCAGACACTACCACCCTCTATTCATCACATAGAATACAAACACAGAGATCTTCCAATAAGTGTTGAAAATCTCTCATTATCAAGTGGCTTGGTAAAAATGTTTGTTATTTGTCTTTCAGTTGACACATGGTATAATGTGATGATCTTTTCAACAATGTCGCGTATGCTAATGCGTTGTGTACGTGAGTGTTGAACCGGATTGATGGTGACATTGATTGCACGTTCAGTGTCACAGAAGAAACTGATCATCTCCATTGGTCTCATGAGATCCATGTGGAGAAAATCAAAACATGTTGTTGTGGTAGAGGTAGACCCTGATGTACTCATTGCTAGATGTGCTGCACGGGTTTGTTTTCCTTTCAAGCAATCTTCGCACTCTTTCGAGAGTAATACTCCAAAAGTAACATATACTAGATTAATTAACAAAAAACTCAATTATTAATTAATAAAAATTACCATTTTCTTGTTTAATACTCCCTCCTATTTAAATTTAAATTATCTTAAGAAAAAAATATATGTTTTATCTTTCATTAATTGATTTGAAATAATAAATTAATATTAAAATAATAATATAATTATTTGAGTGTAATTTGTGAAATAATTATAAATTATCATTGAAAAACATAAAATGACATTTAAATTACAAATAATATAAAAGTTCAAAATGTGTGTTAAAGTGTTAATTAGAATGTTCCACATTAAATTATTGGAAAGTTCTACAATACAGTATTGCATTATTGTATGTATGAAATATTAACCTAAAAAAATAAATGTGAATTATTTAAAATAAATATATTAAGTAAAATAATTTAGGAAAATTGTTGTAAATTAAAATTAAAAACATTGAAATTTTGATTTGCGTCATTATATTAACTTTATGACTTTATATTAATACACACACGAATTGAATTGGAATGATGGATTATTCAAAAATCATATATAATTGCATTATTAATTATTTGCTTTAACAAATACGGGGAAGAAAGCAAAAATACATATGAATCCACACAAAGTGTACTTGCTAGAACCTCAACCTCAAGCAACGACATTGGAATATGACTTGTTCCCCACGGCATTGGAATATAATAAAATTACTGAAAATCAAATATGGAAAGTTTGTCGAGTAGGGTTTTCATAATATGGGAAGAACATCTTTTCATTGATTTCAGTTCATCGTCTTACAGCGGCGCTATCAAAGCGGATTATATAGGGAGTCAAACCCATCAATCAAACCCTAGCTACAGAAATTAATACAATAAATATAATCCTAAAATAAAAGCGTGCCGGCATCTAGGAGACAGCTAAAATAAAACGCGTCTATTAAACAATACGACGTCGTCTTATCTCAATTGTAAATCCATCATCATACGACGTCGTCTGAGTTCAAATTAGGGCGAGTAGATTGGGGCTGAGATTAGGGCAAGTAATTTGGGGATAGAAACCCTAATTATGCATGGGGTTTATTACCCCCCGCAATCCGAACGCCGGCAAGGGAGAAATATTCAGTTTGTTCCGAAGACGGAGGAAGGATTGGATAGACAAGGGTTTGGTGAAAATATCGGCCGCCTGATCAAAAGCTGGAATGTGGTGAATTTGAACTTTGTTCTGCTGAACCTTCTCACGAATGAAATGTAGGTCGATTTCAATATGTTTCGTTCGTGCTTGAACTACAGCATGACGAGACATATGTATGGCACTGGTATTGTCAACCCATAGAATAGGAGGTGAAGAAGAGTTGAAGAGGAGTTCCCGGAGAAGGGACTGCAACCAGGAAATTTCAACAATGGCAAGGGCAATGCCACGATACTCGGATTCAGCACTAGATCGTGACACGGTCTGCTGTTTCTTGGAGCTCCAGCTGAGCAGATTGGGGCCAAGAAAGACACAGAAACCAGACGTGGATTTCCGGTCATCATGGTCAGAGGCCCAGTCAGCGTCTGAGAAAGCATTGAGGTGCAAGGAGCAAGATTTTTGAAGAATGAGGCCATGATTTGGGGTTCCAGAGATGTACCTTAATAACCTCTTGACAGCCCGGAAATGAACATCAGTGGGTGCTTGCATAAATTGGCTAAGTTTATTCACAGCAAATTGAATGTCAGGCCGAGTGAAGGTTAAATATTGAAGCCCTCCAATGATTTGTCTGTAGAGAGTAGGTTCAGTCATTGGGATGCCCTCAGACTTGGTTAAAGAGTGGGAACTGACCATAGGTGTGGGGGTTGATTTAGCATGTAATAAACCAGCTCTAGCAAGAAGTTCCTGGATATATTTAGTTTGAGTAAGGAGGATACCATCTGGAATATAGTGAACCTCAACTCCCAGAAAATAATGAAGGGGTCCAAGATCTTTAAGAGAGAAGGTAAGAGATAACTTATGAATAGTTTCATCAATGAGTGAGATGGAACTGCCAGTTAGTATTATGTCATCAACATAGACTAACAGAAAAATGGACCCTGTAGGAGTTGATTTTATGTAAAGGCTAGAGTCAGCCTTTGAACCATGGAACCCTAAGGAGTGCAATGTGGTTTTCAAGGTGTCAAACCAGGCCTTAGATGCCTGTTTGAGGCCATAGATGGCCTTGTTTAACTTGCAAACATGGTCAGGTTTGGAAGGATTCTCAAATCCTGGTGGTTGTGTCATATAGATAGGTGTAGAGCTGTCAAGGGTACCATTTAAGAAGGCATTGTCAATATCTATCTGTCTGAGGGGCCATCCTTTAGAAAGAGCAATGGAAATAATGAGTCTAATAGTGGTTGGTTTGACCACAGGGCTGAAGACTTCATGATAGTCAATACCTGCCAATTGACTAAATCCTTTAGCCACTAGTCTGGCCTTATGCTTTAGGATGCTGCCATCAGAGTTCTTTTTGAGTTTAAAAACCCATTTTGAGCCAATGAGGTGTTGATGAGGATTGGGAGGCACAAGATCCCAAGTGTTGTTAGATATGAGGGCTGCATGCTCATGATTCATAGCTGATAGCCAAGGTTTGCTCAAAAGAGCCTGTTTATAATTTGTGGGCTCACTATCTGAGGAAGAAGGGCTAGCAGATAGAAGGGCTGAAAGGTATGATTTGGGTTTGAAGACACCTGCCTTTGCTCTAGTAACCATGTGATGAACATTATCAAAAGTGGAAGGTTGAGTTGGTGGCATTAAAGTATCTGGTAAATGGTTGATATTGTCACTGGCAGTTGTATCAGTGAGATTGGGGACAGGAGTATCATTATCAGAGGGATCAGAAGATTGGCTAGAATCTGAGGCAGGGTCAAAGTCTGGTGAATTATCAGTTGGAATTTCTGGTATTTCTGAAGAAGAAGGATGCAAGTGATGTGAGAAAGGGCAAGATTGTATTGGTGCAGAGGGTGATCCCTGAGGTGTGGTGATTTTTTGGAGAGCTGGAAATACACTCTCATTAAAGACTACATGCCTGTTAAAGATGATTCTTCCATCAGAAAGTAACAACTTATAACCTTTATATTGGTTGCTGTAACCAAGAAAAATTGATGATGAGGATCTATACTCCAATTTATCTGAGTTGTAAGGCCTCAATAAGGGAAAAGCCTCACATCCAAAGGCTTTGAGGTAGGAGTAGTCTGGTTGTTTGTTGAAGAGAAGATGAAAAGGGGTTTTGAACTGAATAGGAGATTGTGGAATTCTGTTAAGTAAATGAACAGAGGTAGCAAAAGCATCCTCCCAGTGAGCTTTGTTCAAACCAGAATGAGAGAGCAAGGATAAGCCAGACTCCACAATGTGTCTGTGCTTTCTCTCAATAGCCCCATTCTGCTCAGGGGTATAGGGGCATGAAAGTTGGTGTTGAATACCAGAAGCATCAAGAAGCCTTTTTAAAGGCATATACTCAGAGCCACCATCACTTCTTAGAATCTTTATCTTCCTGCTAAACTGATTTTCAACTAGAGATTTAAAATGAATGAAGGCTTGTTGAGTATCAGCTTTGGACTTCAGGAAATAAATCCATACATACTTAGTGTAATCATCTAAGAAAGAAACATAATAATTACTTCCATAGATGGAGGTAATGGGGGCAGGGCCCCATAAGTCTGTGTGGATAGTATGTAAAGGTGTTTTAGTGTGGGTAACACTGGTAGGAAAGGGTAATTTGTGTGCCTTAGCTTGTTGACAATTAGAGCAAAAATCAAAAACATCCTTATTAACATAAGGAATCTGACATAAGTTCAAAGCCCTCTTTGTGTTTTGAAGAGATGGGTGACCCAATCTCTTGTGCCAAAGTTCAAGGCTCATAGAAGGTTTAACATTACAATTAAAAATGCTAAAAGGTTCAGAATTCAAGTGCCAAAGTTCAAGGCTCATAGAAGGTTTAACATTACAATTAAAAATGCTAAAAGGTTCAGAATTCAAAAGTGCAGAATTAAAAATAGCATGATGAACACTTGAGGTTGATGACTTGAGCTGACTGTGACTTGGATCAGGCTTCACTTTCTCCAGATGGAAGATGTAGAGACCATTGTTAAGAGTCCCTTGCAGAAGGACCTCCCCTGTGACTTGGTCCTTGACAACACAAAAATGTGGGTGAAACTCAAAGAATACTTTGTTATCAAGGGCAAACTTACTAACACTGAGTAAATTCTTAGTTATAGCAGGCACATGGAGAAGATTTTTGAGATGAAAAATATTTGAATGATTGGTGGATTCTGATTTAGAAGCAGTGACCATAGCCTTACCAGTGTGATTAATGTCAAGCCCCATGCCATTTCCAACTGTCAGTTTGTTTCCTCCCCCATACTCAGAGCCAATACTGAGATTAGACAGGTCATTTGTCACATGGTGTGTGGCACCTGAGTCTGGATACCAGGAGGCCTCAGAGACATTCTCAGCAGAGCTATAGTGAGCAGAGCTATTGGACTGACCCATGTTGTTGTTCTGACTTGCTTGGCTCTTGTTATCTGAGTTTTGATTCCTCACAAAATCAGGGTTGAACCTGTGATAGCATTTTTCTGCTGAATGATTTGAATAGCCACATATCTGACAGAATACCCTGTTGTTATTGTTGAATCTTCCTCCTCTACCCCTATAAGAGCCTCTGCCTCTATTGTTGTTTGAACCATTTGCTCTACCTCTGTTAGAATCTGAACCCCTTCCTCTAGCATAGGTGAGGTTGGCATTAGCAATGGTGTCTGAGGCAGCTGTTGCCTCCAGTCTGCTCTCATAGGTAAACAAGAGTGAGGTGATATCCCTCATGGTAAAAGCATCACCCTTGGCTGTTACTGTGATGACCACAGCATCATACTCACTACCAAGTCCTCCAAGAACATACATCACTTGGTCCATTTCATTCATTCTTTCTCCTGCACTTGTGAGTGCATCACAGCAAGCCTTGACTTTGTTGAGGTAGTCCCTCATACTCATTCCCCTCTTTTTCAAATTCTGGAGCTCCAATCGATATTGCATCTTTCTTGCTGTGGTTTGACTTGAGAAGTTGGTTTCAAGGGCTTGCCAGATCTGATGTGTGGTGTTTAGGCCAACCACAGAGATGAGAATAGGCTCAGAAAGAGATGACAAGATCCAACTCGTGAGAAGTTGATCTTGTCTCTGCCAAGGTGCATAGTTGGGGTTTAGCACAACAGATCCCTCTTCATCTGCCACGATGTATTTTCTGGGCTCTGGTTTTTCACCATTGATGTAAGATTCAAGGCCATGGCCTTTAATGGCGGCCAAGATCTGCTGTTTCCAGATGAGGAAATTGCTATCATTTAGCTTTATAGACACTAGTTGATGGTTGAGCTGAATCGGGCTTGAAGACTCCTTATCCTGAGACTCGCCCATTGATACAGACATTTTAACAATGAGGATCGATAGCCAAGAAAACAGGCTTTTTAAAATTTCTCTGATACCATAATAAAATTACTGAAAATCAAATATGGAAAGTTTGTCGAGTAGGGTTTTCATAATATGGGAAGAACATCTTTTCATTGATTTCAGTTCATCGTCTTACAGCGGCGCTATCAAAGCGGATTATATAGGGAGTCAAACCCATCAATCAAACCCTAGCTACAGAAATTAATACAATAAATATAATCCTAAAATAAAAGCGTGTCGGCATCTAGGAGACAGCTAAAATAAAACGCGTTTATTAAACAATACGACGTCGTCTTATCTCAATTGTAAATCCATCATCATACGACGTCGTCTGAGTTCAAATTAGGGCGAGTAGATTGGGGCTGAGATTAGGGCAAGTAATTTGGGGATAGAAACCCTAATTATGCATGGGGTTTATTAGAATATGATTTCTTCCCCACTCTCTGAAGCGAATTTTTAGCTGGCAAGTTCAATGGGACGGCCACTTCCGCACTAGGAGATCTCCGTCTTATATAGTCGGCCTCCCAGAACGGACGAAGCAGATTCTATATCTATATAATCATCGGGAGACTTTGGATAACGCTAGCATGTCCGTATTACCAAAGGGAGGCAATTAAACATTTATAGGGGCACTTGTGAGTAGTGGAGCTGGGTGACGAATACCCTACATTTGAAGAAAACAACCCTGTGGGATCTGAATAAAATCGCCAATCTTCCTATTTACGGCCAAGTTTACGATGTGTATATTCCTTGGAATGAAGAGTTGTCCGACTTCGATGAAATCCAATGGGATATATACCGCTGCTACCACTATAGCCCCCGCCCCCTTATGACGTATGCCCCTTCACGGGACTACTCATGTGCGGTCTATCTCTCTTTTAGATTAGGTATCATTTATACTTCACTAATTCTTAAGGTGTTGAACAACCTCTTCTTTGAAAATTTTATACATTCAAAGCAAATGTTCCCCACAGATTATTCACTAATGAATAAAGTCCATAAAGGAATATAGCCACATTTTTCTTGAATACTAACTCTAACTAAGGGTAAGGGCCATATAAATTCGATTTTTTTTTCAATTGAGTAAGATTGTTCAGCTTCCCCTGAAAATGTACAAGACTAGTGCTCAAGAGAAAGACCATTTCTAAACATAAGTTACATAACCTCATAATTGTTTAAATGCGTACACATCTATTATGATTCAAGACTCAGCATGCTGCATTATCACAAATATATTCTCGGCGGCATACCGCAAAATTTCAGCCGATCTTTCCTTATTAACTGACTCCAGTTTAGTTGTTTAACTGGCAAAAGCTACATAATATAGAGCTACTGCACTATATTTTGAGAAACCAAAAGAAGATAGTGATTTGGCAACATTTCCATTTCTTAGATTATTTCCTCTACTCACAAGAGACAAGACTATTTGGGCAGGCCGTCCTCATTATTCTGCATTCTATACATATGAAGCTTGATATTGTCCTGAATCCTATTCCTATTCATTTGTGCAGGGCAAAAAGAAAAACTATGCACCTGGAAAAGAGAGATAAATTCAAGAAGGATGAAGGCCAATAGGAAGTAAAAGGTCGTTCAACAGAACTAATAACCTTTTAAAAACTCTACCATATGGCTACATCCAGTCATTTCAACATCTTTTTCATGTTTTAGACTGCTATTAGGACCATGCCAATTGTCTTCCTCAGTACAAATCTCAGGAGATAATTGATTTGACTACCTACTACCTGCAATATTCATGTTTCAAACAAATAACTTGACTATGTGAAATTGCATCTTACCGGTGAAACTAAACAACCTAATAAATATCACATAATTGTCACAGTCAGCTCTTTTTTAACAGACAAGTTTTACACCAGAAATTTTGTTAAATAGTGTACATCACATTTTCTCAAGCGTAGAAAATTGTCATTTTGTGATTCCTCCATACTATTGGGAGTACATAAATTAAGCAAACGAAAAACCAGAGATACTCAGTATTCATACAAATATACAACAGAGAGAACATACTCAAGAACAGCACTTATGAATCACCTGTGAAGGGATTATGAGAAATATTTTTACAATTATATGTTCTCCGATAATTCATGTGAAGAGATTATGAAGAATATTGAAGGTTCTACAATAATCTAAGTACAATTCAAGGCAATCATGCTTACCTTACTAGTACAAACATTTTTTAATTGGAATGTTGTTTAGACCAATGCGTTCAAAGCATAAATCATACCAGTTTATATCTTATTTATGAATGAAAAGTAAGTAAGTAACAAATTCAATTTTTATTTCAATAATAAAATGGAGTATAGATGCTACACGATACCAATTCAACAAGTAATGTTACCTTTCATATGTGAATCATCTTCTGGGCTTTCAGAATTAGTGGCATCAGGAGATGATGTGGACATTTGGTCTTCACCATCTTCTACAATAAAACTCGGTTTGTTAAGGGGACTACAGTTTAACTTGCATACACCATTCTTAAAACTTAAATAAGAAAGAGCAAATGTATCTCATGATGTAGTTACGAATGTAAAAACGACTGGAGCTTAATTACTAATTAAGACTGAAAATTTAGGATACATATGATTCCACTGGCTTGCATACAGCTGGTATTGAATTCAAGAAAGTTTTGAAGCTACGCATGCCTCTCGTGTTAAATATTTTTTCAGCATGACTCGAGAGGCTTTCCCATTTTATTTTTTTCTTGTAGACAGCAATGTGGCTTAATCTCAAGATTTGCGTACAGAAATCCTCTTTTTCCGTAGCAACTAGCAAGAGTGACGTTTGTTTTCTTGTTGATCCTCATTGTGCTTCTCAGTCGCCACATCAAGTGGAGACTCTAAAGAGTTTTTATTACCATGCAGCATAGATTTCTACTGATCTTTATTTGTCTTCTGACTGCTGCTGTCTTTCCTCGGCATTGTGATGCTTAGGAACCTGATCTGACTCTCCTCCAAGAAGAATCATCGTAATTATCATACAATCTTCCAAAGCAACCTCTCTCTTGATTGAAACATTGTCTTCTTTGGGCATTCTTTTATTTGGAGAGTAGAAACTTTGTGGTGTTGGTTTTCAGTGGAATCTCTCTTCCAGGCCAAAAAAATTAGGAGTCACTGGTCTCCTTATAGTAAGTGTTTCAGAATCACATTCAATTGTGTCTGAATCTAGTTTTATCTTGTCGATAGGGCTCTGCTTTCCATCCCCCTTATCTGGATCCAATGCCTGTTTGGGGAAAGAAACAATTTCCAGTACCTCAAACCCAGTTTCCGTCTATCCTCTACTTCATATTTTGTGGTTGAAGTGTGGTTTGTGTGTATGATTAACAGCAGCTGCTGCAGTTGACACGATCCCACTTAGCTCGAAAAGATCCGTTTTCTGCCGATCGGATATGATATCATTAGAGGTTGTGGTCTGGAAATAGCTAGATATAATCTACCACAATTCCCACTCCGATGCGATGGAGATATTGATAATTGCTGGTGAAACATCGATCATGACATTGAAAGAAAATGGAAAATAAATCTCAACTGTCCGTAAGTAGAAATAAACATTCGAGTATTCAACTGCATCCTCAGTCAGTGCTATAGAAAACATAATCAGGACATAGCTAGAGATTGAAAACAAATACTATCCTCAGTCAGTGCTATGGAAAACATAATCAGGACATCGAATGTATAGCTAGAGATTGAAAACAAATACTTTGAATAAATAAATGCACGAAATCACAAATCATCATCAAATACTATATGCAATTTCATTTTTCTTAATCAGAATGCGGCGGCGGAACTGGAAGACGATGATGCTCGGCTCGGAGTCGGAGGGGAATGACCGGACAAATGAAATGATGCATTTATTTGCATCCTCAAACGGCCCATGAGTACTGATTCTGGGCCGGCCCACAATTATTCTATACACATATAGGAGTGCTACTCCATCATTTGTAAATTAATTACACTAATATATAAGGTTGATAATTAAACAAAAATTGAATTACAAATTAAACTTGAGAAGAAAAAAAAAATGTAATCAATTATAATTTTTTGGCTTTTTAAGATAAAAAAATATTTTTTTTTACTTTTTGATTAAAAATAAATATAAAAATATATTTTTTAATTAATAAATTAATTTATTGCGAATAAAGTTTAAGAAATATGTAAAAATGTATGATTAATAGACTGTTTTCTAAAATTTTAAAAAAAATATTATTTCTTTGAATAGAAAGAATATGAGAAAAATAGAAAGAGTAGTCAGAAAGGAAAATAATTACAGTATAATTCATTTAATTTGTGAGCGTTTATTAGAAAGAAAAAACATGAATGAAGCGTGTTTTGGATAGATTGACATTATAACTCACAAGGGTCGGGAGTTCCAAACTCCGTCTCACCACCTGAACGGCCGTTAAATTGGGTTCGAAACCCTAATCATCGCCTCTCCCTCCATGGATCCTTCACCCAGGCTCGAAGATCCCCGCGCCAACGGCAATAACAGCCACGTATCCAAGAAGCTCAAGCCTTCCTTCATTACCGATTCCGAAATTCGGGAGGAGTTCGCTCACCACCATCCTGCCGTCGCCCGAATCAACAACGGGAGCTTCGGAAGCTGCCCCGCCTCCATCATCGCCGCCCAGAAGAGGTGGCAGCTCCGATTCCTCCGCCAGCCCGACGATTTCTTCCTCAATCACCTCCAGCGCCAAATCAAACATTCCCGCACCGTCATCAAGGATCTCATCAACGCCGACCATGTTGACGAGGTCTCCATCGTAGACAATGCCACCACTGCCGCCGCCATTGTTCTTCAGCACGTCGGCTGGGCTTTCGCCGAAGGCCGCTTCCAGAAGGGGGATGCTGTCGTTATGCTCCACTGTGCTTTCCAGGCCGTCAAGAAGTCCATTGAGGCTTATGTCAAACGTGCCGGTGGCTCCGTTATCGTCGTCCACTTGCCCTTCCCTGTCACTTCCAACCAAGAAATCATAGCCGAATTCCGCAAAGGCTTGGCTAGAGGTAGGGCCAATGGTAAGAAAGTTAGGCTAGCCATAATTGATCATATAACATCAATGCCCTGTGTTGTGATTCCTGCGCGTGAACTCGTTCAAATTTGTAGAGAAGAAGGCGTAGAGCGTGTGTTTGTAGACGCTGCTCATGCTATTGGTAGTGTTCATGTTGATGTCAAGGATATTGGTGCTGATTTCTACGTTAGCAATTTGCACAAGTGGTTCTTTTGCCCTCCTTCCGTTGCATTTCTCTACTGTCGAAAGTCACCCGTGTCCCCGGATTTGCACCACCCTGTAGTTTCACATGAGTATGGAAATGGACTAGCCATAGAGAGCGCTTGGATTGGAACCCGAGACTACAGTTCCCAGCTTGTTATCCCTGAAGTATTAGATTTTGTTAATAGGTTTGAAGGAGGCCTTGAGGGGATTCGAACGAGGAATCATGAAAAGGTGGTAGAAATGGGCCAAATGTTGTCCGAGGCTTGGGGAACAAGACTTGGTTCGCCACCAGAGATGTGTCCCAGCATGGCAATGGTTAGCTTGCCTTCAAGATTGGGAGTTTTGTGTGATGACCATGCATTGAACTTGAGATCACATTTGAGGGACAAGTTTGGCGTGGAAGTGCCGATACATTATCAAATGCCAAGAGACGGGGAAATTGGAGTCATGGATGGGGATGGTTGTGTAACAGGTTACGTCCGGATTTCTCATCAGGTGTACAATACCCTTGCTGATTATATCAAATTGAGAGATGCTATTAATCAACTTCTCCAAGATGGAGTGACATGTGAGAAGCTTCAAGACTCTAAAGAGGTTTGTAATCATATTATAAACTTGCCCCTTTTTTTTTTAAATACAATGAGTGAGGCCGTAGTTTGTTAATTAGTGCATCTGCAATCATTATTTGTTTTTAGTTCTTTTGTGTTAATTAGTGAAAATGTCAAAGAGAAATTTATTGGTCATATAAATGACACACATTTTGAAGGATAAAATACAGCCATTCTATGAACACCAAATCCTTTTGAATTAAGCCTCTCTGCTTCGTGATTGATCTTACTCATTAATTCACTAATCTTACATATGGATGTCTGGTGGTTTTTCTTTTTCAGCTAGTAGCTTAGATATTTTTCTACTTGTTAATTTTCTTAAATGTAAATGTATGCAAGAGTGTGAAGTATGTCATGTTTAAGAAAACTAGGATGGAAATTTACATTTAAGAAAAAAAGAAAATGAAACTTAAAAAGTTAGGGTGAAAATTTCTTCTGATTTAGCATATTAGCAGTTTCTACCATTACTTAGACTTAAGCGCACAATAGAAGTTTTGGTATCATGCACCTTTTTGACATATGATAATACATTTGGAGTTCCATACTAGGAGAAAGCGATGTCATTGTTCCACCTCTGCAGCTTTGTTTTTACAAGTTAAAAGTAATTGTTTACTCTTTTATACCGACGAACTAGATTGAATTAATATCAGTGTATCACTGTGTTATGTATATGTTTCTCATTTGCGTGTTATGAAAATGTAATGATTGGAACCTTATATTGAAGGTGCTGCTGTGATTTCTTTTTATATCCGCAGATGTCTACTTTGCTATAAATTTCCACAACATAATATGGTTTTTACCTCATAATTCAAAAATGATTGAGAACAAATGAAAATAATGCACTTGTAAAATTCTGTTTTTGGGACTAACAGCCTCTCTTAACCCTTTTAGAATTAATAACCTATGTCTAACCTTCAATAGGACTAGATAGATGCTAAATGAAGTGACTGAATGAATTGAACTAGCAATTGAGAGCCTGTGTTGCATGCATAAATGTGAATAGACCTAGAAAGCCAAACGAAGATCACTTGCATATCACAACATTTCTTTGGGTGATTTCGTATACTTTGAATTACTAATGAGATTTTAAGTCATGTTTTTATTATTAAATCAGCAGAGCTTGCTTTTCAAAAGCATATTGGTATGCCGTTCAACACCCAAAATGCAGAGGTTGTGACTACTTTAATGAGACTGATTGATGACAAATATTATCTTTACTTTTTGCAGATTGTTGTTGAAGAAGTGGAGAAATGCTTAATTTTTAATGAATGAATAAAACGTGGTAGGCATCATCATGATCGTCATACCCTTAAATGTGTGGCCCCCCACTGAAGGAGATCGAAAAAGCTTTGGATGGATGATGCTCCCATTGAGTAGCAAAGAAACAGAGATGATTGTTATGTAACATATACCCAAAATGTTTCTTCTGTGGGAGTTGTAACACCTACCTACTACCTACCTTGGAAGCTAACATCCTTTTTTTTTTTTCTTGGGGTCTTTTCCTTTTTCTTTCTCATCTGTATCAGTCTGACAATAAATTTGTAACAAATTTTGTTAAATCTCTTCTCCTTGCACATTGTGGGTGTGTGCCGTATGCGTGATAGATTTGTAAGCTGTCTCGGTGATGTTTGTTGCCTGTGGTGGAAGATCTCTATCAGCTGGCAGAGTTGGTTGGAAACATTGAATATGCTGCTGCTGACATATCTTAAAAATTCGCTTGGAAAATTGCAGATTCTACACTGGTCTGTATGTGTAAGAATAAGAAATATGCTGAGTTCAATGAAAGCAGTGAGTTCTTGGATGCACAATTGTTTTTGGACCAAATGAGATCGAAAAAGGCAAATTGATGATCACATCATCTGCATATAATGAGATCGAAAAAGGCAAATTGATGATCACATCATCTGCATATACAAGAAGTCCAGAATATCCTTTCTGGTGTAATTTTTATCAAGACTAAAACTTAGATACATATACATGCCTTAAAGTAGATAAGAATTTGTATTTTTGACTCCAAAATAATAAATAATAATAAGGTTGAGAGATTGTGTTATATCTAGATTGAAGATTAAGCAGCAGCCATATGTAGTGCGACCAGCGACGCGTAGACTCCATCTTTGATGTTCACTAACTGGTTGTGTCTTCCTTTCTCAATAATGGCTCCATTCTTCACGACAGCAATGAGATCCGCTCCCTTGATAGTCGACAGCCTGTGGGCCACCACCACCGTCGTCCTGTTCACCATGATCTTATCCAGCGCATCTTGCACTATCCTCTCCGACTCCGCATCCAGAGCACTAGTTGCCTCGTCTAGCAGTAGTATCTTCGGGCTCTTAATGATGGCCCGCGCAATGGCCACACGTTGTTTCTGCCCGCCCGACAGCTGTACTCCTCTCTCCCCGACCATCGTGTCGTACCCATGGCCCAGCCCACTTATGAATTTGTGTGCATTTGCCAGCTCAGCAGCCTCTATGATCTCCGCCTCACTCGCGTCTCCTCCTTCCTTCCCGTAAGCAATGTTGGCTCGAATGGTGTCGTTGAACAGGATCGGCTCCTGACTCACAAGTCCCATCTGATGCCTCAGCCATTTCAGCTGGAGCTTACGTATTTCAACCCCGTCAACTGTTATTTCGCCAGAATCTGGATTGTAGAATCTCTGCAGCAGTTGTATAACCGTTGATTTCCCACTCCCGCTCTCCCCTACCAAAGCAACTGTCTGAAGAAGAAGAAGAAGAAGAAAAGTATCAAGAATATGAATGTATAATGATTCACAGCAACCAATTAAAAATGAATTCACTCATCTAATTTGGCATATATACCTTGCCACTTTGTATTGTCAAGCTCAGGTCCCGGAATATCTGAACGTCAGGCCTAGTTGGATACTTAAAACTCACGTGCCTCAACTCGATCTCTCCCTTCACGTTCTCTAGCTTCATCCCGGAATCATCGCTCGAGTCAATCAAAGATTTCCTGTCTAGAATCGCGAATATTGAAGCGGCTGCTCCCTTAGCCTTGTTTGAGTCCGGAGCCAGTGAACTCGATTGGGAAATTGCTACTGATGCCATTGTAAGAGCAAAGAAAACCTGCAGCAAATAAATATTATCAAATAATTGTGGTGGACTGATTTTTACTTGTGGACTTGACACGAGACAAAAACTTACCCGGAACACATCATCAAACGTTATTTTTCCATCCTCAACGAGTCGAGCTCCTGCGTAAAAGCTTGTAGCATAGACCAGAAACAGCAAGGCGAAAGCCAAACCGAATCCCACTCCACTAACGATTCCTTGTCTCACCCCATTCTTCAGCGGACCCTCGCACTTCACTCTATACATTTCCATGATCTTCTCCTCCGCACAGAACGACGCCACTGTCCTTATACTCCCAACAGCATCATTAGCAACTTCACTCGCTTCCTCGTACATGGCCTTTGCATCTGCACTGAAACCTGTCATGAACTTGACCTGCACATATCCACTAAGCCCTATCAGAGGGATCATGGCAAGAATAATAAGCGCCAGCTGCCAGCTGGCCTGGAAGGCAATGCCCAGCCCGACAACAGCCGAGGACAAATCTTGAACCATCTGTCCTAGTGCATCCCCAACCAGAGCTCGAACACTGGCTGCATCAGCAGATAGCCTTGCTCCGATCACACCGCTCGAGTGTCGAGGCTCGTCAAACCAACCTATCTCCATGCTCACCACCTTCTCAAAACACATCAAACGAATCCTCCGGATCAACCTATTCCCGGCCAACCCAAAAAGATACGTCCTCGCCGGATACGCGACGAATGACACTGCCCCTAGGACCACAAACATCAAGGCCCAAAACTTAGAATCCCTGCGCAGCACGTGAGGTGTCTCGTAAAACGTCTTTATCACGCTCGAGATTAAAATCCCGAAAAGCGGCATTATCGCGCCGTTAACAATCGCGAATATAGCTCCCACTATCAACACGGGCACCTCAGGCTTATTCATAGAGGCGAGACGGCGGATGGGGACTTTTGGAGGCTTTTCGGATGTTTCCATTTCAACGTCTTCTAACGTGGAGTTTGTTCGATTGAGCGTTGTCGGTAGACCAAATGACAGTGAAAACGATTGGCGACGACTGCTGCTACGTCCTATTTCAGAGGATCCTCGGCTAATGGAGCGTTTGAGCGACATTCGTTGACTCGAGCGTCGGCCGGATCCCCAGGAAAATTCTTTTTCAACCACTTGTTCCGAGTTTCGATTGACTTCTTGTAAGCGTATGAGCTGAGAATAGGCCCCTTCGGGATCCTGGAGTAGTTCGCTGTGAGTGCCTTTCTCAACCATCTTCCCTTGATGAATGACAGCAATCATGTTGGCATTTCTGACTGTGCTCAGGCGATGTGCGACGATGACAGTTGTTCGGTTTACCATAATCCTGTCTAGTGCTTCCTGCACAACTCTCTCCGACTCTGCATCCAGCGCACTTGTAGCCTCGTCTAAAAGTAAAATTCTCGGGTCTTTTAGTATTGCTCTGGCGATGGCAACTCTTTGTTTCTGTCCACCCGAAAGCTGAGTTCCGTGCTCACCAACCATTGTATCCAATCCCTGATAGAAATTAGATTCATCAGAACCCCGTAAAATGATACTACATAAAACGAATAGAGGAAGAAACAACGTAATGAACCTGAGGAAGTTTGTCGATGAATTTAGCAGCATTTGCTAGTTCTGCTGCCACTCTGATTTCCTGTTCGGTTGCGTTGTTCTTTCCATAAGCAATGTTCTCCTTGATGCTGGCTGTGAAAAGCACGGGTTCTTGACTGACGAGGCCGATTTTGGATCTGATCCACTTGAGCTGGAAGGCTTTAAGATTGATACCATCGATCAAGACTTGGCCTGCATGCGGGTCGTAGAATCTTTCTATCAAGCTAATGACGGTTGACTTGCCACTCCCGCTCTGCCCGACCAGGGCTGCAGTAGTCCCACTTGGGATGAACAGAGAGAAGCCTCTGAATATATGTTCGTCCGGACGGGCAGGGTAGCTGAAATAGACATCCTTAAGTTCAATGTCCCCACGAAGGTCTTGGAGTACTTCCCCCCTCGTGTCGTACGCGTCGATTTCCGGCCGCCTCTTTATGGTCTCAAACATCTTGTAGGCTGCGGCTTGACCTGCTGCAAATGCTGTCAAGCAAGGAGATGCCTGTCCAAGAGACCTGGAACGAACAAGAAAAAGAAGACATATTCATCATGAAATGTGTGATTATATATGCGTTTATTTAAAACGTCTACTACTGCTAGTAACTCACATGGAACCAGTTAACACAGCAACAATGACATTGAGAACTTCACCACCTGTATAGCCCCTCTCCAAGATCATCTTTGCACCAAACCAAATAGCCAAAGCATAACTGCTAAATATGATGAACATTACAGTCCCGAAGCCTAATCCGCTCGCCCAACCTTCATGCACGCCTGATTTGTAAGCCTTCACGAGGGACCTCTCGTAGTCGGCCACGGCATGCCTTTCCCCAGTAAACGAAGCAACCTGACAGATTGATTGATTCCCAGCAAGCAATTAATTAAATTATATGCACAGTGAAACAATTACTTAAATAGTAATTCAAAAAATACTATAGTAGAATAGAGGGCGTACGTACAGTTCTAATAGCGCCAATGGTCTGCTCGACGACAACTGCAGCCTTGGCATATGCGTTTTGGCCTTGAGAAGCCATCTTGGCCAAGACAAGGGACATGATCCCACCAGCTATGACCAACATAGGAATGGATGTAAGCATCACAAGCGTAAGAAGCCATCCCTTAAAGAAGGCGATCACAAACCCTCCCACAAATGTTGCTACCAGCTGTATAAACTTCCCCACCTGCAGCAAAATATGACAATTAATGAAATACTCCATATACAGTAGCTAATTATATATGGAGGATTCATTTCATGAGTATGTGTATATATACCTTCTCACCCATGGCATCTTGAATTAGTACTGTGTCTCCCGACATTCTTCCAACGACTTCTCCGGTATTTGTTTCCATATCAAAGAACGCAATATCTTGTTGCAATATTGTTTTCAAGTATAGACTCCTAATCCGTGCAGCCTGCCTTTCTCCCGTGATCATCCAGCAACACACCTCTGTGTACATACGTTGTCATAGGGTACGTAAGGTCGACATCCAAAGTGAATAATACAGTACTATTAATTAGAAATGGCCTACTTACGAAGAAATGCTGCGACACCACATCCAATAGCCAAATACACAAACTTGAGTGCTACCTGCAGAATACATATAGATATATAATTATTAAAACTATTCAGGAATGATGGAGAAAGCAAGTAATTAACAACAATTTTATATACCTACCCTGGAAACAACAGCTACGACGCCTTGCCTTTGATTATTACCGAAAGAATCGATGAGCTCCCCAAAGAGTATAGTCATAAGAGGAAGGGACAAGCCATTACCGATGGCTCCAATAGTACCAACAAACATCAAAATCTTGTCTTTGGAATCAGCAAAGGCAAACAGCCTATAGAAGGACACTGCATTAGTGACCTCGGCCTCCTTCTCCGTTTGATTGGTCGAGGCATCCTGGTGGCCTACGGACGTCGACGCCGCCGCCTCCTCATTTGTTGGTGAGGGCATAATGGTTCAAGTATATATAGTTTTTAAATAAATATATTCCTAGAAAAAGCAAAACAGAAATTAAAGGAAGAAGAAAGAAGCAAACAACAAAAACAGCTGAGAAAGTTATTATAAGCTGGTATTGAGATGATTTAAGGATTCGAACAAGAAGACTAATATTATACACATGATTAAGATGAACATATTATTAATTCATACTGTATAATTAATTAGCATCATCATCATATGCTTACACAATTAAGAGAAAAGAAAAGCAGAAGACAGCAAAAAGTAGGTAAGACAGGAAAAGAAAAAGAAAAATCACCTAATTAGCTTGTTAATGAAGGTGTGGAGATGGATCTATGAAAAATGAAACAAACTCGCCCTACAACTCCAACTCAAACAAAATCTGCACAATAAAACAACATTCTGATACTGCTGTGACTTATATAGAGAGAGAGAGAATTAATTAATTAGGATCTTTCTCTTGCATTTCCATGTTGTTACAACTTGCAATTGATGGTGAAGAAGAGTAACAATATTTTTCCATGTTGCTTGGTCACCAAGTATATTGAACTATTCCAAGGCTTAATGTGCACGGTCAAACATGTATATATATATTTTTTCTGTTTCACTCACTTCCGTTGTAAAATACTGTAAAATACAAATGAGAGAGTGGGTCAATTTCTCTGATAAGAGAGGAGAGTATTATACCATGTATTCTGTGCTTGATAATTATATATTCGCATCATCAATCTTACAATAATTGTTTGGTGTTGATGATTAGTTGTTAAAGTTTGGTTTGAAGAAATTAAGCAAACCATTTCTTAATGCGGTTGGAGTGGTGGGGTACACACCCCCACCAATTCTCATATAGTATCACATTACCAAAAACCACCCTCAAATTGTGTCTAATTACATAAATAGCAGCCTTTGCCTGCACAATTTTTGTTTGGTAAAGATTCCTTTTTCATTCCTCGCTTGTTAATTGTTATAGTATCTTTTTTCTTTCTTCTATGTTTAAAAGATTTTTATACAATTATTTTAAACGAAAATATTATCCTAGAAATAAATAAATATATGCCTTGTTTGTACCTACTTGTATATAGTATAGTACTCTTATAGTATATACTATATACATATATTTTGCACGTGGGTTTGACTCGCAGCCCACGATCCAAATACAGTATATGAATACGAGCCGGGCCGAGCCGGTTGAAGAATTAATTCCAAAGTGCATGTGTGCATGCATCGAAATTGGAATTAGAGTTGGAGGTGGAATTGAAATTGAAATTGAAATTGATCACATCCCCTTCCTCTAAAAAGTCAACTAGGTAGCATGTGAACACAATCTCCCTAGCTCCCACTCATGTTAATTTATAAGACATGAATATCATATGTAAGAAGACTTCCACACCATGATTAATATCCAACTAACAATTTTATTTTTAATATTTTATTTCCATGACCCTACACAAATACTCTCCTCTCTCTCTTATTTTAGCAATCACATTTGTTTTGTACTTCGTGAAAAAAATTATTTATTTGTTTTGTGCAAACTTTTAAAAGACAGTAGAAAAAATAGATAAATGTTGAGTAGACCGGGTGAGTACTATATAAATGAAAATTGTTAAAAATAAGAGTTGAATATGCATTGAATTAGTCATTAAACTATTAATTAAGTGCATGATGTACTATATAATGTTTCAACAATTTGATTGAAAAGTGTATTTGATTTTTATATACTACTCCGTATAATATAATAAAAGGTAGCTAGGAATATACAAATTAAAAAAAGTAGTAGTGTATTATTATAACTTGACCGGGTAGTGCCAAACATTAATTAATCTTGTAACATTAATTTAAAGGAGAGTAGTGGTATGACATAATGCCTTGCCAATAGTCATAATATGTTTGATTAGCTACTTTATAAATTTTGAGCCAAAAAAATTTATATATTCATATGATTTAATTAAAAAGAGATATTCATATTATTAAAGTGGAAGAAGAAATGATGTTGAATTGTTGTTGTAGTTTAATATATAGTTTGAGATGAGCACGCCACTCTAATTATATAGTCTTTACCAACTACCAACTTAGCTCCTTTGAATTTTATAAGTAATTTATAAATCTTTGTTTTTTTATTTTGTTTGAAATTGATGCACCAAGTCCAATTTTTTGTGTTTATGCATCTAAAGGACAAAAAACAAACAAACAAACAAGTAACACATCAAAATTTACTTGTTAACTAGATAGGTAGCTAGGCTAGTAGTACGCATAATAAGTAGGGTTGAATACTTGTGGTCGTAGTGGATTCTGATCATGATGGTATACATAGTCGTGATACGTCGGATTCTGATGATGGTAGACATAGTTGTTTCCGTATGGAGGAGGCATTTGATGCGGATTCTGATATTGATTGTATGCATAGTCGATTTGATGCGGATTCTGATATTGATTGTATGCATAGTCGTCTCCTCCGTAAGGAAGTAGTTGATGTGGATTTTGATGATATTGGTATGCATAGTCGTCTCCTCCGTAAGGATGTAGTTGATGATGCGGATTCTGATGATGATAAGGATCAGGAGGAGGAGGCAGAAGAGGAATTGGTTCCTGTTGCTGCTTTGGAAGATTATCATCTTGTTTTTTTGGGGCTGACTTTGGTGGTTCGGGCATGAAAAGGTTAGTGGAACACTGACCAAATTGAAACCAATGCAGCTCAACGTTTCTGGTCATGCTCATCTTCTTTAGCAGGTTATTCGGATTGCTTACTCCTGATATTTCCACTATTCCCTCTCCATCCATTTTAAAACGTACTCCTGCAGCAGCATATACATGCACTATTTCATCATCGTTCATCACCTTCTTCAATTAATATATATTCAATATTCATCATCATCCAATTGGATTAATTAGGGTATAATTAATTACCTTGGCAATTCTGAAGTACTTTTACTATCGACTTTTGCCATCCTGGTTTGCTTGGATTCACTTTTATGATAAAAGTCTAAGCATATCAAAACAAAACATCCAAAAAAATAAACTACACTACATATATATATATATTATTAATTACTACAATTTAATTAATCACCGTACCAACAACAAACATGATATCGTACCATGAAAGCCGGTTCTTCGGTGTAGGTCATGGGTCCTGTAGCAGCAGCACCGCCGGATGACGATTGAAACAACTTTTTGAAAATCCGTGTAACAACTTTCATACCTGGTTTTACGATTGTTTTCTTCACAACTTTTAATGTTTTGCCTACACCTTCCCAGTTACCCTGTTTTCTCCAATCCATATATCGTAATAAATTCATTCTCATCCATCATCTGTATATGCGTGTATTTATATTTATTTATCCATTTATATTTTACAAAATCTTATCCCATTTTATAATATCCTTTCCTTCCTAATAACTATTTTCCTTCCCCTATACAGAACTTTTAATTAAGCAAACAAATCTCATCATTTAATTATCACGCTCCATTTCTCATTTAATTTATTTACCAAATAAATGAAATATACTATATATATATCCCTTGAATCCAAGTATTAATTGTATACATCAATATTATACACTTAAAATTAATTTATCTCTTTCACGAATTGCTTACATATCTTAGCAAGAAGAAAAAAAAGGGAATACTATTAATTAATTAGGTGATGCTATGTGAAGCGCTACCAATGAAGCGTAACAGCCGTGTTTGATATTGATGAGAGCGTCGTGCTTCCCTTTCTCAACAATCGCTCCATTCTTAACCACGGCGATGACATCGGCACCCTTAATCGTGGACAACCTATGCGCCACGACCACCGTTGTCCTGTTGAGCATGACCCTGTCGAGAGCATCCTGCACCACTCTTTCCGACTCCGCATCCAACGCGCTCGTCGCCTCATCCAGCAACAGTATCTTGGGTGCTTTCAATATCGCCCTTGCTATCGCAATCCTCTGCTTCTGCCCTCCCGACAACTGAACTCCTCTCTCCCCCACCATCGTTTCATACCCCTGTTGCAACCCACTTATGAATTTATGAGCATTAGCTAACTCCGCTGCAGCAATAATTTCTGCCTCCGTCGGCGCCCCTTGTCCATGATCCCCCTTTCCGTACGCAATGTTGTCTCTGATTGTTTCGTTGAACAGGACCGGCTCTTGGCTCACCAGCCCCATCTGCTGCCTCAGCCATTTCAGCCGCAGCTTCTGAATGTCGACCCCGTCTATCGTGATCAATCCCGAATCCGGATTGTAAAATCTCTGCAGCAGTTGTATCACCGTCGATTTACCGCTTCCGCTCTCACCCACGAGCGCAACTGTCTTGCCGGCATGAATCCTCAAGGACAGATCCTGGAAGATGCTCACATTAGGCCTTGTCGGATACTTGAAGCTCACGTGTCGTATTTCGATTTCTCCCTTGAGCTCTTCGAGCGTCGTCCCGGACTCCTCGTCGCTCGGGTCGATGTTGGATTTCCTATCTAAAATAGCGAATATAGAAGCCGCTGCACCCTTGGCCTTGCTCGAATCCGGAGCAAACGTGCTCGATTGAGATATCGCCACTGCTGCCATCGTTAGAGCAAAGAACACACGAAATACATCCTCAAATGTGATTTGGCCAGCCTCGACTAGCCGAGCTCCAGCATAGAAGGCGATAGCGTAAGCGAAAAACACCAACGCCAGAGATAGACCGAATCCAGACCCACTGATCAAACCTTGTCTTATCCCTATCTTCACCGGCCCTTGGCACTTGCTCTTGTACAATTCCATCACCTTTTCTTCCGCACAGTACGAAGCCACTGTTCTTATCGTTCCCACAGCATCATTAGCCACTTGACTCGCTTCTTCATACATCACCTTTGCATCTGCACTAAATCCCTTCATGAACTTGAGTTGCACGAATCCATTAAACGCTATCAGAGGCACAATCGCAAGGACAATGAGTGCCAACTGCCAGCTGGCTACGAAAGCTATAACCAACCCAACCACCGCCGACGATAAATCCTGCAACAGCTGTGCCAACGCATCACCCACCAGGGCACGAATCGAAGCGGCATCAGCCGAAAGCCGTGCCCCAATCACTCCGCTCGAGTTCACAGGATCGTCGAACCAACCCACCTCCATATTCACCACCTTCTCAAAACACATCATCCTGATTCTCCTTATCAACCTACACCCGGCCACCCCGAAGAAATACGTCCTCAGCGGGTAAGCCACCAACGACACTATTCCCAGGACCACAAACATCAGAGCCCAGAACCTCGAGTCCCGTCTCAGCTCGTGTGGCGGCTCGTAGAATGTCTTGATGACGAGAGAAAGCAGTATGCCGAAAAACGGAACTATTGCCCCGTTCAGAATGGCAGCTAGAGATCCCGCGATTAACACTGGCACCTCGGGCTTGTTCATGGCCATGAGCCGGCTTAACGGGACTGTTGGGTGCTTGTTGTTCGGTTCGTACTCAGCCGAAGCAATCTCCAAATCTTCGTATTGATCGGTTCTTGAAATGCTAAGCCCTCTGGACAGGTCGAATGTGATGGACAGAGAACGGTGGTGACTTCCGCTCGATCTCATCCTGGAGGATCTCTGACTCAGTATCCTACGCGAAAGGGACGATCTTCTCCGGCTACCTTGCCTGTCGGATTCCATACTGTACCCAACGACCGAATCTGGATCATCATCAACGGATTTCTCTTCTTCTTTATTCGCTTCTTGCAAGCGTATGAGCTGAGAATACGCCCCTTGAGGATCTTCCAGCAGTTCAGAATGCGTACCTTTTTCCACCATTTTTCCTTTGTGAATGACCGCGATCATGTTGGCATTCCTAACCGTGGTCAAACGATGCGCAACTATGACAGTTGTTCTGTTAACCATAATCCTGTCGAGAGCCTCTTGGACTACTCTTTCCGATTCCGCATCCAGTGCGCTTGTAGCCTCGTCCAAAAGCAGAATCCGAGGATCTTTCAGAATTGCTCTGGCTATGGCGATTCTTTGCTTTTGTCCTCCAGAAAGCTGAGTACCGTGTTCTCCGACCATAGTATCCAGCCCCTGGGGAAGCTTATCGACAAACTTAGCTGCGTTTGCCATCTCAGCAGCAGCTCTAATCTCTTGATCGGTTGCACCGTCTTTTCCGTAAGATATGTTATCCTTGATGCTGCCCATGAAGAGAACAGGCTCTTGGCTGACCAGACCGATCTTGGACCTGATCCACCTGAGTTGGAACTCCTTGATATTAATTCCGTCGATAAGAACCTGACCGGCTTGAGGGTCGTAAAACCTCTCCACCAAACTAATGACAGTTGACTTTCCGCTGCCACTCTGTCCGACCAAGGCCGCGGTTGTGGCGTGTGGGATGGATAGGGAGAAACCGCTGAATACCTCTTCAGTCGGTCGGGCTGGGTAGCTAAAGCAAACATCTCTGAGTTCTATGTCCCCAGAAATGTCGTTCAGTACCTTTCCGTCGGTGGCGAATGGATCAATCTCTGGCTTCCTGTTTATAGTTTCAAACATCTTGTAGGCTGCAGCACGGCCGGCTGCGAACGCTGTCATGCAAGGAGATGCTTGTCCTAGAGACCTGAATGCATGATATGATTTTTATGTTAGGAAAATATAGAGATTGAGTCATGATTATAGATAGTGATGATGATGAGTAAGTAGTAATGTACTCACAGTGAACCGGTTAGGACGGAAACAATGACTGTGAAAACATCACCTCCAGAATGACCCTGTTCGAGGATCAACTTCCCCCCGTACCAAACGGCCAAAGCATAACTGCAGAACATGACAAACATGACAGTTCCAAGGCCGAGGCCGGTGGCCAGACCTTCGTTCACGGATGACTTGTAAGCCCTTTCCAGGGACTTGTTGTAGTTAGAGATGGCTTTCTTCTCTCCTGTGAATGAGGCCACCTGTATATATATATATATATATACGCGAGTTGAGTTGAGATTAAACAATAAACAAAATGATGATGATCATGCATGAAGAATGAAGAATGAATACTACGTACGGTCCTAATGGAGCCAATGGTTTGTTCAACGACAACAGCAGCATCAGCATATGCATTCTGACCGCGAGAAGCCATCTTGGAGACGACTTGGGACATGATAGCGCCGGATATCATGAGAGGGGGAATGGAAGAGAGCATGACAAGGGTGAGGAGCCAGCCTCTGGTGAAGGCGATGATATAACCTCCAAAGAAGGTTGACATTGATTGAACAAACTTGCCAACCTAATTACATTAATCGAACCGGCCATATATATGGTATTAGAAGCTAGCTAGCTAGCTAGTACTAATATATAAATCGAAATTATACTACAGTATATATTATTACCTTCTCTCCCATAGCGTCTTGAATAAGAACAGTGTCACCGGACATTCTTCCAACAACTTCACCGGTGTGAACTTCTTTATCAAAGAAGGCGATATCCTGCTGCAGAATAGTTTTCAGATACAGACTCCTAATCCGCGCAGCCTGTCTCTCTCCAGTGATCATCCAACACGATACCTCTGATAGATACAATATTCAATATTAATTAGCTGCTAGCTAGCTAGTATTTATTCATTATATAGCTAGTACTTACGAAGGAATGCTGCAGCGCCGCAACCCAAAGCAAGGTATACAAACTTGATGGACACCTGGCGGACGAGAGGAAGAACATCATCACTTTGAGATGTCCCAAAAGCGTTGGCCAAGTCGCCAAAGAGAAATGCCATCAGAGGAGGATTCAGCCCATTGCCAATTGCACCCAGGATTCCCACCACCATCAATAGCTTGTCCCATTTATCAGAAAACACAAAAAGCTTGTAGAATGGAACAGACTCCGACGAAGACGATGCATTTTCCTTATCACTACTACTACTACTACCAGTGCCACCTTCTTCTAAAGCCATCGATCGATCGATTAATTTATATCGGATATATAATATATCCTATAGGCCGAATGAATGAATGAATGAATTAAAAGATCGAGTTCAATGGAGGATGATCAACGTTACGTACTCATCATCATATATATTGATCGAACTCGTATTATTATTCATATATTGGTATGTATGTCACAAGTATGTATGTATATATATTGGGATGAGATGATTATTTGGAGGGAGGTGCAAGGAAAGAGGTGGTATAAAATAAGAAGATTAGTACATGAAAAATTCAACGGTGGGTCAGCAGTATAGATTTGAACTTACTATTTATAGCATATGCTTACGTACGACGTGTATTTCACGTGTCCCGGCCTGTGTGTATTCACAATGCCATAGATTCGTACTCAAATTCTCCTCTTTAATAATTTTCAATTAATCATTATATATATAAAAATAATTTCATTCATTCAGTGTCAACACTACCTAACTTTTGAATTTACCCGTTAATAGTAATAATCAATCCTCACTCAGCACCATTCAATCTAGCTAGCTACTTGGATAAAAGTCAAAGTCTTTGTATTCCACAATTACGTACAAACTTCAAAACAAGTTACTTCAAAACGAGCTTCAAGCTCTGAAATTCGAGAAAAATGAATCGAACGTGGAACTAACAATTACGTATTTCTAAAAGTATCTCTAAATTTAAAAGAACACAATGCAATCCAAATCAAAAGAAAATAAACGAGAATTTTTTTGAGAGCTAGCATGTTATCTCGCTAATGCGGTAGGATTTTTTTATGCGTTGTAATGTATTTTCAATTTTTTTATTTTTTTTATATGATATTGACCGTTGACAAAAAAACAATAATTTAATAAGATCGACTAAAATTTTAATTTACTAGCACAAAGAGAGAAATGTACAAGTAAATTGGAGTATGATTACAAAGACAGTATGAAATAAATGTACAAAACAGAACAAGGGCCGAAAGTATAATAATATTCAAAATCAACATAAGGATTATATAATTAATTATGTACATCATCAGTCAAACTTAATTAATAGATAGATCCTCCTGATTTTGACCGACATACGATACGTTACATAGTTATCACACTAATCATATGTATTATTGTTAATTTTGATTAGTTAATCATATGTCACTTAATTCTCTCAATATGTATTTTTTATTTTATTGAGTTCTAGTTAATTAGGTCACTCTCACGTTGAAAATATATATTAATTTAACAGTACTCTAATTATTAAATATTCATATATATATATATATATATATATATATATATATGTGGATATTTTCTTTGATTAAATCAATTCGTTGGATTTTTAACGCTCAGCTATTAGAATTTAAAAGTCGTAAGTCGTATAATGATAATAAATGAAGGCGCAGATATTATTGGACCACACACTCAATAAGTTGGTCAAATACAAAAGTTACGTTGCTAAAGATAACACATTCCCATTCTCATTCACATTCCCCAGTCCTTTGTGGTTCAGAGTTCAGACGATACACAATACATCTTCCCGGGTGAATGGTTACACATAAATAAAAAAAAAAAACAATTACTCTCGAGAGATAAAAAGTACTATACTAGTATATGTTTTTTAAACTTCAAAAATTAAAATAATTACTCCTTAAACGAGAGGGTGAATCATTGCAAAACTTGTTTTTATTTTATTTTATTTTGGTTTGTCCTCAGTTTTATTTATGGGTCAACTTTTGTTTATAACACTACTTTATATACATTCAACTCAAGAGACTTGGTCATATACTACCTAATGTTTTAAATGATCATTAAAAGTAAAAAAATGTACGTACTTCATGCATGTTACTAGTAATTGGTAACTACAGTAATAATTTTGAAAGTTAGTTAAAAAAGTAATATAAAAATAATAGTGTGTTCGTGTTTTTAAGTACTCTTATAATTAGTTAATGTCAACAACATCGATATTATCATGCAAGAAAATTGATACTTTCTCTATCCATAGCAATATTCCCTAGCAATAGACAATTTTCCTTCACAAAATAAAAAAAAAAAAAAAATGTTTATTGCTCATGAACAAAGTAGTATATTATTCAACTTTTTCCTCAATTGATGGAATGATGATGGAATTGAATCAGTTAGGACATGTTATTATGTAGGGGTGACTATTCGGGTTCGGGTATTCGGGTTTGTACCGAAATATTCGCACCCGTTTGGGTTTTTGGGTATCCGTACCTAATAAATTTGGGTAAAGAGTCGAGTTATGGAATTCATTTTAAAAAATATTTGTTATTAGAGTACCTGATTACCCGTTCGGGTATACCCGAAATACCCGATTATTTATTTAAATTAAAATAATAAATATATTTATATATTAATTAAAAATTTACAACATCATAGTATATAATAAATGACATTTTTATTATTATTTATTATTTTTTCTTTGTTTTTTGTTTAAATTTTAAATTTTTATTAATAATTTCGACTGGTTGGTTATTTGAAAATAAATATTAAATTTGAATATTATTATTAATTTTTTGTTAATTAAAATTTTAGGGTAATTTTGGGTACTCGATTACCGTACCCGATTACCCGGTCCGAGTATTGGGTACCCGATTATCTAAAGAGGGTTGGGTTATGGAATGATTATTTTTTATTTTTAGGGTACGGGTACCCGGAAAATTCGGGTGCGGATACCCGTCCGTACCGAATAGTCACCCCTATCAATATTATGAACTGAAACTGATTTTACTCAACTGAACTTAATTAATTTAAATTTAATTTAATTTAATAGATCTGAATTGAACCGAACTGAATTGAAAATTAATACACTATTTTTTACATTTTTATTTTATTATATTTAAAATTTTGAATTGGTATAAATAATTTTACTATATTTTTTACACAATTTTTTTTATTTAAGTAATAAAAATTAAATTAAAATTTCAAAATTTTAATAATGAAATTATATATATATATATTTTTGAAAATATTTTTTTTTGAGGTAAAATATATTTTGTATTGAAGATTTTATTATTGAAACATTAAAAACGATAAAATCCAGATGAACGATAACTTTTACAAAAGTTTTGACATCCAATATGAACGGTCATACACCCTAAAACGAAAGTGTTTTTGTTGCAATTCAACTTTGCGTTCATGTACGACTGATGAGGCCAGTTGACTAATAAGAAAAAGTCTATATAGACATACTCACATACATGATACATGGCGATGACGTAATAATTGGTCCAAAAGCCATTAATGTTATCCACCAAACTCAATCATCTTTGTTTTTTCAACACTTTCAGATCACCATTGATAAAAGAAAGAAACAACAAATATCTACTTGTTAAAGTAAAATAGATAATTATGAAAAAATGTATTACTATAATTATCTAAATTATGTAAAATCGTTATCATTTTGTATAATTTCGAAAATCAAATTGTTCATTATCTTAATAAAGCACTTAATCTTAGCTCAACAACCAAGTACCAAATTTTATTTGAGAGAATTGAAATTTAGCAAAAGAGAGAGGAAGATTGGAATTTGGAAGTTGTATGGCTGAAACTTGAAAGGCCCAAGCCTCATTACTTATGGGCTAGATTGGGCTGGGTACTACAAAAGTAAATGGATTGGGCCTGACAAATCCAATGCTACACACTTTTATTGGTCCAGCCAACAATAATTACGAGGAAGAAAGTGGGTCCCGCCTTTTTTTTTTGTTTTTGTTTTGTTCACCACCCATTCAACGAATGAACGGTTCCTTTTTTTTGCAGTCTCTCTATCTCTCTTGCTGTCTCTACTTCTCCACAAAATTGAAATGAGGAAGAGGAAGATGAAGACGATTAGAGAAAGGGGTTTTTCCTTTTCTTCATAAATTTATTTCCCCATTATAATAATAACAATTATTTTCCCTTGAATGGCAGCACCACCACCACCGGTACTGGTACTACCTACTTCACCTCCACCACCGCCGCTCATTCATTCATCGGACTCAGATTCAGACGAGCACTCACCTTCTCTTCCGCCGCGCCGAAAATTCCCCCGCTGCAAAACCGCCCCCGCCATGGCGGTCATGAAAGAAGACTCCTCCCTCCACACTCCTCAAACATCCGATCCGAAATCCTCCTCCTCCCTCGTCCGGCAAGCAGCTCTTCTCCTCCTCGTCTACCTCTCCCTCGGCGTGCTCGTCTACTCCCTCAACCGCCGCAATTTCTCCGGCGCCGAGACTCACCCGGTCGTCGACGCCCTCTACTTCTGCATCGTGACAATGTGCACAATCGGGTACGGGGACATCGCCCCGTTGACCCCGCTCACCAAGGTCTTCGCCTGCGTTTTCGTGCTGGTCGGGTTCGGTTTCATCGACATCCTCCTGAGCGGCGTGGTCAACTACGTGCTCGACCTGCAGGAGAACATGATCCTCAAGGCCCGATTGAATTACATCGTGGATGTCGCCAAGGGGAGGATGAGGATTAGGCTCAAGGTCAGCCTTGCCCTAGGGGTGGTCGTCATGTGCATAGGGATTGGGGCTCTCGTCTTGTACTTTGTCGAGGGTTTGGATTGGGTTGATTCCATCTATCTCTCGGTCATGTCCGTCACCACTGTAGGATATGGAGACAGGGCCTTTAGGACGCTCGAGGGGAGGTTGTTTGCGGCTGTGTGGCTGTTGTTTTCCACACTCGCTGTTGCCAGGGCGTTTTTGTATCTGGCGGAAGCGAGGATAGACAAGAGGCATCGGAAGGTTGCTAATTGGGTCTTGCAACGGGATATTACTGTCGACGACTTGCTTGCTGCCGGCATTAACAACAACGGTTTTATCAGGTCTGAACAACTAAACCTCTATCGTTTCAATTACTACTTACATAATTGTTGTTGATGTTCTATATCTATGTGGGAGTGTGAAAAATGGATTGATATGAACTATATACGACATAGACATAAAAGTGTGAATAGTGGAGTGTCGTTGTAGGTAAACTAACAAGCATTCCATTGAATCTGCTATCAAAATAATAATACATAGTAAATCAGAATATGTGATCTACAAGCTGAAGGAGATGGGGAAGATTAGGGAGAAGGATATCGTGCAGATATTTGACCGGTTCAATAAGCTCGACAACAACAATTCTGGAAAGATTACACTTCCTCAACTCCTGGAGAATCATTTATAGCATTGGGGTTCGAGTTGTACTATATCTCTGTATATTCATCTAGCTAGCTAGCTACTGCATATAGGAAAAATATATAGTTAATCAAAATAATACTTCTACTTGAATTAGGTGGCACTGGTTAGTTACACTCACCTAATTAATAAGCCACCACCTTAGCTAGCTTTTCAAGAACAAATACATGAATCAACAATATCACAAGTGATTATTTATTTATTTATTTATGTGGCTGTATTTTTTTCATGTTCAAAATGTTGATCGAGTGGTTCATTGAGCAATAGCTACAGACGTTGGTCATGGCTTATGGCCACATTTTTCTCAATGGAGTATATATTGAGACTGTTTTGCTATTTGGGCATCTATGGTTAAATCATGTTGTGGTCCTTGTGGAGACATTTAAAACATTTGATAAATTTTACACATTTATTTTGTTACATACACTCCTACAAAACTACATATACATAGAGGGGAGAGGAATCGAGAAGCTAAGAAATCATATAGTAGTAGTATGTATATATGTGTGTATGTATTAGGTTGGCAGTCAAGAATTAATGATACATATATACATGATTTAGAGGCCTAGCTTGTAAGGGACATTGGTGTAGGGCAGCCAATCCTGTCCAGCAAGGAAGATTCCAGGAGTGAATCTAGCTGCCTCCGCCACCGTGCGGAGAACTTTAAAACGTGAGAACTCTACATTCCTCCTATTAGTCTTAGCCCCAGGTCCACGGTTTGCATATTCGTACATCTCACAGGTCTTGTGGTTATTTGACCCATCCCACAGCCTCCAACCCTCCGGCCTGATCAAATCTCCCAACTCACTCTGCATCACCACCGTGAGGGCCTCCTTTTTCCACGGCCGCCCCAAATATGTCTTTACCTGGAACCTGATTGGGTACAAGAATTTGTCCGAGACAATCTTGCTGTTCTGGATAATCAACCCGTTGCTACCCTTACCAATCTCTCTCCCGTCGGCTGTCACCGCGTTGAATTGATTCGGCATTGGTCTCCTCACAATGATCTCGCTGTCTTGAATCACCGCTTCCCCTTGCCCGAAGATGAAGTCAACTGTCCCGTATATTCGGCAGTTACGGTAAAATTGTCTGAACGATTGGTAGTACAGCGTGTCCTGGTTACCCTCGAAGCTACAGTCGAACATTGCTGACTTGTCACCAAGACACCTGAATGCCACGGCTTGATGCCCCTCTGGACCCGCTGTGTTTCTGAATGTAATACCACGGACGACAAATCCAGTTGCCTCATTTGCGAATGTGGCCGTATGCATTGTGTTGATTTTTTTCTTGGCATAATTCCTATCTCCAGTAACAACAGTCCTGTCAATGCCGTCTCCATACATAAAGATATTGGGCTTGCTCCTGTCAATGATGACTTGCTCGTTGTAAACACCTGCCTTCACGTAGATGATGAACCTTCCTTTATGGTTTGGGGGGTATGCATTCACTGCCTGACTAATAGTTTTGAACTGGCCGCTTCCATCCTTAGCAACCACAACGTTTGGCCTTGTGCCGGCGGCCAATAGCCTGCGGTCGGCAGCCTTGAACCAGGTAGGGTATCCATCGGAGCTCAACAGCCGTCGGTGAGAGGCAGCAGCTGACGTGGCATTATTATTATTATCAGGAGACGGAGTCGTCGAGAGATGTTGTTGCTCGTTGAAGAGCTGCAACACCTTAGGAAGCTCGGCGAGTATATTGACAGCGTTATGGGTGAGCTGAGTGGAATTCAGCATCCCTAAATCGATGGCGGATTTGAACTCGGGGTTTTCGAATTGGTCGCTGCAAGTCGACTGGAGGGCGTAGACAGCTGTCATCCAGCTGAGGAGCTCGTGTTTGCGGGCCTCGACGGTTTTGAGGTCGTTGTCGGAGACGGTTGAAATCGACGCTTGCAAAGTCTCGACAGCATACTGGAGGAGGTCCTTGCAGTCCTCGACAGCAATGTGACTGTTGGGGTCGGTGTCGTTGTTGACTTTGACTTTGGAGGTGGATTCGATAGCCTGAATGACCTTTTCGAGGGGAGCGTTGACTACGGCCAAGATGTAATCCTTGGCAGTGGCGGAAGAGTTCTTGGCGGTGGATTGGAGGCTGGCAGCGCATGGTTCCTTGTAATTAGTCATCTCGCAGATGGAGGTGATCATCTTCATGTTAGACATAGAATGGGTGTGTGGTTGTGGAGTGTGTCCATTGCTTTTGAGGACAACCACGATCCCAATAACCACGCCTACGACGAGGAGGAGGGACACCACCGATACGGCAGCCTTACCTATCATTATACTGTACGTACGTGTCTGTGTTTGTGTCTGTATATAATAAATTAAACCAACACACTAGCTTAATTAGCTACCTACCTTCCTCCTTGTATCCTCGAATTCAATGTGTAACCCTCTGCCTCAGGGAAGAATTCAAGGTGGGAAGACAAGAATCGCACAAAAATTAATAATTATTAATTGGTAATACTTAAAAACTGTGTTTCATGATGATAATAAATAATACAGATTCTCAAACATCAACTTAATTAGTGGACAACCCTCATTTCAGCAACTATCTATAATATGTACGTACGGACGGACATGATTATATGGGAAGGTGAGAACTTTTCTCTGCTCCGCAGCTTTTAAAAAAATTACTACTTTTTATTTTGTATGGTCTCAGCAGGTCAAAATGGCAGTAAACTTTAAATTTCACTTTCATTTTTTTATTAGTTATAGTAGAAATTTATGGTGTAAATAATTATACTCAATAGAATTTGAGTATGGTAAATCGGTAATGGTACTATATTTATGAAATATTATTATTTAAAAAAAAACACGAAGCAATGTATGTGACAAAAGAAAACAATAAATATTAGATATGGCACATGGATTATGAATTGGTGCGTGGGCTCATCATGTGCCCACTTTGTGGTCACCGTGTCATGTGAGGAGTAATGTCCTAAAAGAAGCGTCTAAATCATGCGGATGTACTACTAAAACATATATATACTGTAGTTACAGGAGTAGTAGTAATATTGGAATCTTTAATACGGAGTAGTAGTAATAATAATAATAACTATTACTATATACACATAAGTCACAACGCTATATTAGAGTATACTAATGTGTTTGTATGAGAAAGGGAGGGAGAGGTGGACATGTTAGTATTATGTTAGCATCTCGTACAAATCACATGACATTTCCACCATTATTGGTCCTCCAATGTTGGACTATGACGACATGATACCTTTTTTTATTTGTAATTAAGGTTTTTTGTAGGTAATAAAAAAAATGATTTAGTACTCGGTATTATACCAATCATTTGACATGTTAATTAATTGAGAAAAAGAGACTAGCTAGAATGTTGATCATATAAATTGATCTGTTGCAGCATAAAAGCAGCAGCTGGATGTTCGATATATGTTTGAATTTGGTAATGTAGGAATTAATTAAGAAGCAAAAAGGTGGGAAGTTGGAATAGAATAATGAATAAATTCTGATGTGGTAATTGTAATTCTAATTATTAAATGGTCCGGGTACTGTCTCCACTCTCCTTTGTCCATCCTTCCTCCATTACCATTCATTCAATAAAGTGGTACCGGCCGAGCATCTTTTCAAGTCGTTATTGGTCAACTTCCATCTTACGATTATAGTGAGCATCATTCGTTTCATTTTTTACTGCCAAGTACAAGAGTAAATTGATGGATATATATCATTGTATTTTTATGATGTATGGGAGTGAGAGTGGGCATTGCAGATGGATCGAGGATAATAAGTTTGTTATATATCAAATGTAGGTGTTTGTGTTGTGTCCCCACCACCAATATATACATGATGATATATACTCTACTATTACTGCTGCTGCTAAACTCTCTCACCTCTCATCTCTCTGATTTCAATTCCTCCCAATCTAATCATTAGTACAAGCTTGAGCTTGAGTCTTGTTTTTCTTCTTCAGAAATCTATGATATGAAGATTAGATAGATTTGGGGTTACAACTAGTTAATTACATTAATCATGGAGACTGCAGTCGGCGAACCACGTCAGCTGGAATGGGATCCCAACCACTGGAGATGGGACGGCCATCTCTTTATTGCTACCCCTCTCAATCATCATCATCATCCCTCCTATTCCGATGAACCACAGAATATCCATATTAGGGAATTCATGGACAACAAGAAAAGAAGAGCGACAGAGGAAGATAACCTTAGTCTCAATCTCGGTGGACGACCACCACAACAACAACAACTTGAACTGACAGTAGTCACGGCTGGTAAGAAGAGCAATAATAACCCTAATCGCTCGGTGTGCCAGGTTGAGGATTGCCGGGCCGATCTCTGCAAATCTAAAGACTACCACAGACGACACAAGGTCTGCGAGATACACTCCAAGGCTACCCACGCCCTTGTTCACAATCAGATGCAACGTTTCTGCCAGCAGTGCAGCAGGTCTAAACGTCTCACTTCATTCATTATTTCATGTTTTTTATGCTCAGTCAGTCAGTCAGTCTCAATTGAAATGTTTACAACAGGTTCCATGCACTTCCAGAGTTTGATCAAGGAAAAAGAAGTTGCCGACGCCGCTTGGCCGGCCACAATAAAAGGAGACGCAAAACTCAACAAACTGAAAATGCCGTCGACACTCACTCAACCGCCTATCTCTTCATGGCTATACTCAAGATACTCTCCAACTTTCACTGTAACCAACCACTATATATATTCTAGCTCCCCTCTTCACCAACATATTTTAATTCGGGTTTCCATGATTTTTCAGCCAATAGGTCGAACCACAGTGATGATGATCACGATCTTTTGGCTCATCTTCTGCATAACCTTGCCACTCGTCAGGGATCCTTCCATCCCAAGAAACCTCAAGATTTGCTGCTCAGTATTTTGCCTTCACTGCAGGGTAAATCGGAATTGCTATCTGCACTGCTCTCAAGTGGCTCCCTCGGACAAACATCTCTACCCGAACATTGTACAACCCCTGGTGATGAAATGCCGATAAACGACTTGGATATACACTCCACATCTCCAAGGCCGGACATCATGTTACATACACAAGACGGGGGAACTTCTGGTGAAAGGAGCAAACTCAATAATTTTGACTTGAATGATGTTTATGTTGACTCTGATGATGGCTTGGGCTATGTAGAAAGATCTACTGTTCCAGAAAGCATCGGGACTGTTTCTATCGGCTGTCCGTCGTGGCTGCAACAAGACTCTCTTCAGTCAAGTCCTCCATCAGATTCTGCGTCTGCACAGTCACCATCTAGTTCCAGTGGAGAGGCTCAGGTACATTTAAAGACTTCTCTCTTCTTTAAGCAATACTTCATTATCACTATTAATGTTTGCCTCTTGTGATTTACGTCATCACAGAGCCACACAGATCGCATTGTTTTCAAACTATTCGGAAAAGAACCTAGTGATTTCCCCCTTGTTTTACGGGCCCAGGTACTATATGACTTCCGTAGTTTATTAATTCATCAATCCCTTCATGATTCACCCTCTTCTTCTTGCTTTCACAGTTTAACTATGCATGCGACTTTTGACTTTCAGATTTTCGATTGGTTATCCCACAGTCCAAGTGACATAGAGAGCTACATTAGGCCAGGTTGTGTTATTTTGACTATATATCTTCGTCTATCCGAGTCTTCATGGGAGGAGGTATGAGTTCTAATACTATCATACCAATCATGATTATAGTAATATATAGTATATTGAACTAAATTTATTCGCCACGGCCTTGATTTTTTTACTCCTTCCTTAGCTCTATTGTGACCTGAGCTCCAGTCTGAATAGGCTTCTGAATTTTGTCGACGATGTCAATTTTTGGAGTACTGGATGGATTTATGCCAGAGTGCAGAATCAGATGGCATTTGTCTATAATGGTACATATTCTTCTCTTGTTCCTCTCGTGACCTTTCTCTGTATGTTACTTTTAAAATCCCAATCTCAAAGTTATAAGTGTATTTGTTTTGAGTATGTTTTTGGACCTATTTGGAAATGCAGGTCAAGTAGTTGTTAACACGTCTTTGCCCTGTGACACTCATAACTATAGCAACATTCTGAGTGTCAAACCTATCGCCGTCACATCATCTGCACTAGTTGAATTTGTTGTCAAAGGCATAAATTTATCGCGACCTTCCACGAGGTATGCATTTTTTTTTTTTTTATGTGATCAGCTTATTCAATCCCCATTCCCCAGCATTTCCCCAAGCTTATGAAGGAGCTGATATGTTATTGAAATGAATGTTTTCTTATGTTTGCTAGGTTACTCTGTGCACTGGAAGGTAATTACATTGAAGCTCATTGCGAGTCCGTGGAAGGTGTTGATGGTCTTAAGGAGCATGTTCAATGTCTTAAGTTTTCGTGTTCTGTCCCTACAGTTACTGGAAGAGGTTTTATTGAGGTGATTGCGTTCGTCTTTTCTGCTTTGTGTATACAGTTTATTAGAGTGACTTTTTTTTACCATTCACTCATTAGAATTACTGCAAGTTTTCTTCATGCTATAACCATAAATTATTCCTGAAATTCAGGTTGAGGATAATGGTCTTAGCAGCAGCTTCTCTCCCTTCATAGTCTCCGACTATAATGTTTGCACTGAGATCCGTATGCTAGAGAGAGAAATTGAATTGACGGAGACAGATGATTCACAGGGAGGATCAGGGACATTTTCTGTGCGAAACCAAGCCATGGAGTTCATACACGAAATGGGGTGGCTTTTCCATAAATTTCAGTTGAAGTCCCAATTCGGAGACATTGGGCTTTTCCCTTTTGAACGATTCAATTCCCTTTTAGAATTCTCGATGGATCGTGATTGGTGTTTTGTTGTAAATAAGCTCCTGGACATTCTTTTCTGCGGAGTAGTGAGTGGGGGAGAAGAACAACCTTTCTTACAGTTTGCTATGTCTGAGATGGGTTTGCTACATCGAGCAGTGCGTAAAAATTCAAGGTCCCTGGTGGAGATGTTGTTGAGATATGTCCCTGAAAAGGTTTCCGATGAATTAAGTTCAGAGTACAAGTCCCTGGTAGAAACTGGCCGCAGTTCCTTGTTTAGACCAGATGTTGCGGGACCTGGAGGTCTGACACCTCTTCATGTGGCAGCTGGTAGGGATGGATCCGAGGATATATTGGATGCTTTAACTGATGATTCCGGGAAGGTACGTATCACATTCAGCAACATTAATTCTTCATGTGTTAATTGTATAACATTCCTTCCCATTAATTTTCAGGTGGGAGTTGAAGCATGGAAGAGTGCCGTTGACAGCACAGGGTCCACACCCGAAGATTATGCTCGACTGAGAGGACACTATTCTTATATTCACCTTGTTCAGAGGAAAATCAACAAGAATGCACCTTCTGGGCACGTGGTTGTTAACATATCCGAAACTCATCATGTTACACATAGCAGCATCAACAACCAGAAGCCAGATGTAGAAGAAGAAGAAGAAGAAGATGAAGGTGGTACTGCTAGTTTTGAGATAGGCCGGAGTTTCGAGGTTAAACGTCAAAGGTTGCAGCGACCATGTGGCGTTTGTGCTCAGAAATTGACGTATAGGACCGGCAGTCGGACAATGCTTTACAGGCCGGCTATGGTGTCAATGTTGGCTGTAGCTGCAGTGTGCGTATGTGTCGCTCTTTTCTTCAAGACTTTACCACACGACTCTTTGCTCTGTCCAATCAGGTGGGAGATTTTGGATTTTGGTTCCAGCTGAGCAGAGGTCAAAACAATAAGAGTTTGTTTGTTTGCTGTGTGCTTGTGTTTGTATAACAACAATAATCTATGATTTCTATCAAATTTTATTTTATGTTTTACTTGGAACTAGTAAGGTAAATAAAAATGATTTTTTTATATAAAGGGCCGGAAATAGAGTAGTTGAAAATCGAAAAAAAAGAATTGAATTGCGGTGAGCGTGGATCGAACACGCGACCTTCAGATCTTCAGTCTGACGCTCTCCCAACTGAGCTATCCCCGCTTGTTGAGTATAATAATTTTAGTAAATATATATAATAGACATATGCAAAGAAAATTTAATACAAAGATATACCAAGTTTGGTGAAGATAATCCAAGCCAATATTCATTCAAGTATCAAATGAATAGCAACAAAAAGTGAAATGCAGTTTCTTAAATATCAACAAATTACCAAAACTAAAGTTGCTCTCATTCAGTACGAGGGAGGGAAACACCATATACTTGTGCCCTCTAATATTTTTCATAAAACAAAAAGGAAGTATACCAGCTGATACTTGAAACAAAAAACTCCAGCAGACCCTAGACACACTTGCTTCATGAAAAGCAGTTTTCTCCGCTAAGAATCAGACATACCGTTCCCAAACTTAATGAAACATAGACACATAGTTGGTCTAGGTTTCTACAAATATACACCTCATCCAGACTCGGTTTTTAGGCCCTTTTAGAAGAAGTCACTCCCAATAGCTTCTGACCTCCACCATTTTTCCAAGCACCCCGAACAGGCAAGCTCTCATTCCGCCCATCCTTTGAATTTGGATCCGGATCTGGATCCTGGTCAGTGTTTTTCACATCCAAGAGAGCTTCAATAGATCCATCACCGAGCCTGACCCTGTGAAACTTTGATGTTTTCTTCCGTTGCTTACTTTTCCTATCACCACCATTGCCTGAATTTTGATTAGTTTCATCAGGTACAGTCACTGCTTTGCCCCTCCCACCTCTATATCCGTCCTTCGACAACACTTCAACCTCTTCTTCAGAAGCTCGACCACCATAGCTTGACTGTAGCTCCTTGACAGTGTTTATAATGTTATCGGCTAAATTGTTTTTACCTGAGCTGCTGCTGCTGGCTGATTCCAGAGACTTGCCTTTTCCTTTCTTGGAGTTGGAGCCATTACTCAAAACCGTCCCTCTTGAAGCATTATTGTATGCCATGTTTGCATTGTAGGTATCCATCAGCTCCTTCTGCTTCTGGGCATTAGGCAGGAGCCTAGCCATATCAGGAACTAGATGAGACAACCCAAACTGCTCCACATACGATAGATATGCCCTCGCATCAATTAAATCCCCACGGTACTCACCCGATATGACTTTAAAGGCGGAGAACTTGTCCTCATCAAATCCCAGAGCAGCACGCATTTTCTCCACCAAGGATTTGTTTGCCGTGTGAACATTTTCCACCTGATTAAGGCCTTGATCAGTGGCAGGCGGTGGTGGCCTGCGTGTCTGTGCTGCTGCTGCTGCTGAAACTGGAGGAAAATCAGCGATAGAAGAGGGGTTGCGTTCGGAAAGATTAGGGGCTGACGAAGAATGGCCGATCCGACTAGTGCTTCCAGATGCCCTTGACGAAATCAAAGAACCAGCGAATGATGAAGTAGCAACTGATTGTGGGCGAATCTGGGCTCCAGTTTCTGCAACGGATCTGCTTGGTCCAGAACTAGATACAGGCCCGGCAGCAGCATTAATTGTAGGCCAGGCATGAGGATTAGTCGCTGGTAGGGCAGGGCTCCGGGTGGTTGTTGGCCAACCGGGAGACGAACTGGAGGCGTTATTCGACTTTTTGTTTCCCTGGCTTCGGAGATGTGAGGCCATTGTTTTCTTAGGAGGAGCATCAGGTTGTGGGTTCTGTTGATGAGCCACCGAAAGAGGAGGAAAGGAAGACTCTCCCATGGACCCGCTTCTAGAAATCTGTGACAGAGCCTGTCGGTACCTTGAAGATGTCCCCGAGTCCGCGACGGATAAAGATTCAACAGGTGGAACAAGTGACTCAGCATCAGAAACTTCTCCAAGAAGTGTAAAACCCCGAGAGCTAGATGGTTGGGCACTCCCCATCTCAAGACTTGCTTCGATTGCCTGAGAAAGTTCACTATCGGCAGGGTCACGCCGGAATGCACGTCCTCCTCTTCCACGGCGATTATCTTGTTCAAAACTTCGCCTGAATCGAAAACTGGTAGGTATCTACACATATTGCAGAACATAAACCACATACTCATGCCATCAAAGAAAAAACATGATAAAACAAAGATAATAGCATATCCCATTCCAATTTTTTTAAATACTTGTACGTAATAATAATATTAAAAATATATATATGTAAAAAGCTCACATGACAGTTTTCTGAACTGAAATAAGAAGTTTAGTAACAAGTTTTAGATATTCATAAAAAAAAAAAAACAATTTTTGTAAACTAGTTGAAAAACAAATTACACCATGTAATCAAAGACATCGCCCCTATGGGCTATGGCCCTATTTATGGGCAGATAATGATATACTAATTACAGGATTGACAAAAAATTAAAAATCAAACATAGATTATAACTTGCATTTCTAGTAAATTTAGTTGAGAGGCTTCCAAATCTCTATTAGTATTATGGTTTATAGTAGGTATAACATGCCTGAAGAGCAGCACTTCGCATTGAACGAGACATACGCCCTCCATGCTCCAAAGCATTATGCCTCTGAAACACACACAAAGAAAGATCAACCAGTTATAATTTACAAATTAAAGGAACTCAGAAAGTTCTTCATCCGTTTTCGCTCGTGTATTTCACCTTCAAATCAGCTTCAGATGTGAAGACAATAAACTTTTTGGCAAGGCAACCCTCGTCCTCACAAAGAGAATGATTTCCACGGAAGTGGATCTAAAGAAAAAAAAAACAGTTAATACAGGTGATTAAATCAAATGTCGAAATTCCAAATCAATAGTCCAACGAAGCTCTACCTCCAAGTTATCATAATCCTTGTAGTAATCTTGATGTCCTGGATTCTGCCTGAAGATAAGAATAACCACATTCACCATTCAGTATGCTGACTAACATGGTAATTTCATTAAAGGTAAAACGGATTACCTTTGACATAAATGACATGTATAATGTTCCGTAGACATATGTATATAAAGCTCGTTGTCCCCGTAAAATGGTGTTTGGCAGAATTCACACATGGGATGTCCTGCAAAGCCACCTCTTTCACTTTCAGTTCCATCCACCTCTGAATCACCTGTGTTTGTATGCTGAGTCAGCTGTGATCTCGTATACAGCTTTTGCTCACAAATGAAATTCTACAACAAAATGCGTCTTGTTAGGCCTGCGCATCCACCAGAAATCCTTCTCACGGAAAATATAGATATTAATGATTGTTCACTATTATCTTTTAGATATAACCTTTTTTGTTCTCTGATTTAAATTCATTGCATTAGTAAAACCAAGAATGCATTCACTAACTATCTTGATGTCATGAAACAAGAAAGCAATGTACACCGCCCACTGAAGTACCTTTCTTCCTTCTAAGCACAAGCTGCACATGAACAACCTGTGCTTGTGAAACAAGTGACCCTTGAGCTGCTCGATGTTTCTAAAGTTAGCCCTTCTCCTAGAGCCACCAATATCATCTGACTGGTTCTCGATATCACACACGCTGCAAGAAAGCCTACACATGGCCTTGATCATCTTGTAATGATCGAAATCATCGAAAAATGCCTGGGTATCTTCGTGGTACCAGTACTGCCCCACTCTGCCCTCTTTCATATCAGAAGGCAGTATAGAAAAGTCACTGATCGTCTTAGTATAATCTCCCATGGCCTGAGAGAAATTGATCAGGAAAAATATACTCAAATGCACATACATACACCGATCGTCGTGATTTAGTAAACAGACAGATGATTCGGTTTTAAGATTGAAATGATCGGAACCAACAAACAAACCTTGGTGACGAAAAGGACATCAGATTCGGACTTGCATATGCAGCAGTGACGATCTTCGCAGATGAATCGAAGGCGAACAACGCAAGTAGAGCAGACATCCTTGTGGCCGCATGCACCATACGCCACCCACTCTAAGCTTTCCGCGCAAACAGCACAGCTGTCGTCCATCCTCACCGATCCAAATCGAGAACCGACGGAGATGATAGATAGATATGATGAGGTGATTAATCAGCTGAATTTTGTAATTTGGGCTTTTTTTCTAGGGTTTCTAATTTGATGTTTATTTATGAGCGATGAAGATGAACTACTGTATTTGGGGGGTTAGTTAGGTGCCCGAATGCCAAATCACAATTTTCCCGACTCTAATTATATTTAATACATTAATCATAGATTTTACTAGAAAAGTCATACTCTCCCAAATACTGTACTACTTCATAATTTTGCATTTTAAAATAAAATTATGCTTACTTTTTAATTTATTTTAACAATCTCAAAACACATTATTTACAAAAGGTAAAAAAACTCACAAGGTAATCAAAAATTTACTAAGGCAACACTTCAAAAAAATTAAGTAACAATATTGGTCTTCACATAGTTTGTCTAAAATTTAGTTCTAATATTACTTTTAATTAATTTTCCTTTATCAAATACTGTAATCAACATTACACAAACAGTTGAATTATTACACACAAACAGTTTACCCACCAGCTGCAATCAAAAGTTCAAAAATCACACTGGATCCACAAGGGTTCATCAAACTGACCCTTCAACTTATCCTCCCCTCTCTCATCTCTAGAGCAAGACCCCGAAATATCGAAGCCCTCGTCTCCACCCGGGCTCGACAATATTCTCGGGTACCAAGCCGGCGTCCCATTCTCATATCCGTTCCACGTCATTCTCTGCAAATCACTTCCATCCAATCTCACCATGTACAAATCCCCATACGGCTGAAACTGATTCGGCAAGCCCACCGGCTCACAAATCACACCACCCAAATTCCCTGTAAACAACAACCACTCTCCATCCCCACTAAAACACACATGGTTCAACCTCTCCCTTTCTTCTTCTAACTCTGCCACCCCAACTCTTCGAACATCACTGCCGTCATGTCTTATCAAATATATCCCAAACGCACCCTCGTTATCTGGGTTGTGTCGGTTAGAAGAGAATGCGATTAATTCCCCATCAGGTGACCAGCTAGGCATAGTATCGATCCACGGCCCCTCTGTCAGTTGAGAAATCCCACCACCCTCGAACTCACCCTTAATCGAGTCGACAATGTAGAGATTCTTGTGGCCTGAACGGCCTGATCTGAACACGACAGATTTACCGTCAGGCGAACAAGACGGGAAGGCATTGTTGCCCGTGTCTTCTTTGGTGAGAATCTTGATTTCCACGTTGCAAGCATCCGACGATAGATGTTTAGGATCAAATGTGACTCGAGCAATCTGTACTGTTGCTCTCACGGATTCAAAGATGGGACCGATGGATGTGAAGATGACATTGTCTTCGGCAGGGCTCCATGAATTGCAAAACGAAGTTCGGTTCTCGAAAAGCGTCCATCTCTTGGAACCGTCGGATTTCAAGATCTTGAGGCCGGGATTAAGATCAAAGTCGTGATTGATGTTGATGATTTAAGTGAAATCATTGTCCATTTAATGTAATTGGATTCATACAAAGTTTCGGTAATGATCCTAAAGCACTACAATATGATTTAGGCGAAGTGCGGAGTGCACGGTTGTATAAAAGTGATAACGGATCATTGTTTGGTTAAGTGAATGTTGGTGTTGATTTATTGTGTGTAAATTAGCATGAAATATATGTTAATTTCATGGTTTGCATGGTTGTAATATGCAGCCACGAAATTGCATGCATGGCACCTAAAGAAAGTGATTTCGAAGAGGTGTGACCATTCTTAAAGGGTGCAACTCTTCCCAAAGGGTGCAGCCCTTCATGAAAGGGTATTTTCACTATCCAAAGGGGTGTTTCAACACCTATATAAGGGTGTTGAAAATCAGATTCTAAGACCCACGAAAATTAAGAGCTTTGTGTTAACGAAGTATAGCGAATAAACATTCTATAGTATACTTGTTTCTACGCCAAAGAACAAGTGCGGTATTGTCTTATCCTAGAAGAAGTTTCGTGATACCTTGGCTGTTATAGGGTCGAAATATTCTTTAAGGAAAACGTGTAAACGTGATTCAATATTTTCCAAAGCCTCCACATTCAGAAACACACAAAAGAAACAACAATCTTAAAGAATATTTACTATTCTGAACGATGGAGTCGGTTCGTGAGATGAACAGCAAATTCGGAAAATTGGAGAAGTTCGAAGGCGTAGACTTTCGAAGGTGGCAAAAGAAGATGCATTTCTTGCTAACAACGTTGAAGGTGGTGTACGTTCTAAGTACTCCACAACCAGAAGCAGCAGACAACGAATCGCCGGAGGAAACTCGGAAACGCTGCAAATGGGAAAATGACGACTATATATGTCGTGGGCATATATTAAACGGTATGTCTGACTCTCTCTTCGATATCTATCAAAATGTGGAGTCTGCTAAGGCCCTTTGGGATAGCCTTGAATCCAAGTACATTGACGAGGACGCTTCTAGTAAGAAGTTCCTAGTTGGTAATTTTATGAATTACAAGATGTGCGACGGAAGGCCGGTAATGGAGCAATATAATGAATTGCTCCGGATATTGGGTCAATTTACCCAACATAATATGAAGATGGACGAGTCCATCTCGGTGTCTAGTATTATAGACAAATTACCGCCGTCGTGGAAAGACTTCAAACACACCTTGAAACATAAAAAGGAAGAGTTGTCTTTAGTACAACTCGGTAGTCACTTGCGCATAGAGGAATCTCTAAGGGCGCAAGAGGGTGAAAAACCCAAGGACAAGGAACCGATAAGGTCTGCAACTATCAATATGATGGAAGCAGGGGAGAGTTCGTATAAGAACCGAGGGACAAAGCGTCCCTACAACAACAACAACGGCAACAATGCTGGGAGTAAGAAGCCTAAGGGCGCTTGCTGGATATGCGGAAAAACGGGTCACTTTAAAAGTGATTGTCGTGCGAACAAGAATAAAAAGGGAACGATGAATAATCGCTCGGGACAAAGGTCTAATAACCAGGGTCCGGACACCAATCAAGGTGAGACTACTATACATAATTTTGATGTAAATTTAAATTATGTCCCTATAGTTTCTGAAGCATTTTATGTGCAGGATGATTCGGTGGCATGGTGGATTGACTCGGGTGCTACTAAGCATGTTTGCAAGGATCGTCATTGGTTTCAAAAGTATGAACCAGTTGTAGATGGATCAGTGCTTTACATGGGAAACGAGTCAACAGCCCCTATTCTTGGTCGCGGCGAAGTGTTGTTGGAATTCAGTTCCGGAAAGTCCTTAGTATTATTAGATGTATTACATGTACCTGGAATAAGGAAAAATCTTGTATCCGGTAGTGTTTTATCCAAGTATGGATATAAACAAGTATACGAATCTAATAAATATGTATTGACTAAGAATGGTGTATTTGTCGGTTTTGGATACCAATGTAACGGGATGTTTATGCTTAATATTATGAATAAAGTTGATGATTCTGTTCTTATGGTTTCTTCTAAAGTGAATGATTCATTATTGTGGCATGCTAGACTAGGACATGTTCATTATAAGCGCATGATTGATATGTCCAAACTTGAATTAATTCCTGCTATGAACATAGAAGAAGATAAGTGTAATACATGCATGCTAACTAAAATCGTTAGGCAGCCTTTTAAAGATGTTCAACGTGAATCTTGTATGCTTGAACTTGTGCATAGCGACTTATGTGATTTCCATGCTACACCTTCTTTGGGGAATAAGAAATACTTAGTAACTTTCATAGATGATTATTCTAGATTTTGCTATGTATTTCTGCTAAGTACTAAAGATGAAGCGCTAGAAAAGTTTAAAGTATTTAAAACTGAAGTTGAACTACAACAAGAGTGCATGATTAAAAAGTTGAGAACCGATAGGGGTGGTGAATATTACGATCCTGTTTTATTTGAATCGTGTGGTATTATACATGAAATTACTGCTCCTTATACTCCTCAACAAAACGGTATATCCGAAAGGAAAAACCGGGTACTAAAGGAAATGGTGAATTCCATGTTGTCTTATTCGGGTCTGAATAATGGATTTTGGGGAGAAGCCGTGTTAACGGCTTGCTATTTGTTAAATAGGGTTCCTAACAAAAGGAACAAAGTTACCCCCTACGAACTTTGGTACAAAAAGAAGCCGAACCTTAATTATCTTAAGGTTTGGGGCTGTCGGGCTGTCGTAAGACTACCGGATCCCAAAAGGAAAACTTTGGGAGAAAGAGGCATTGATTGCATCTTTGTTGGATATGCTGTGCATTCCAAGGCATATCGATTCTACGTGATTGAGCCGAATGATTCAGTAGCGATTCATTCTATCATAGAATCGAGGGACGCCATATTTGATGAAACTAGATTTTTATCAATGGTTAGGACCAAGGATCTGGTGCCTAAGGTGGCTGAAAGCAAAGAATTAACTTTGCCCGAGCCTGAGTCGCTTGAACCTCGTCGAGGCACGAGGATAAGGACTAAGAAATCGTTCGGTCCTGATTTCCAGACCTTTCTGGTTGAAGGATCAAGGGACGAAGTTGGATTTCAATACTCGTATAGTTATCATGTTGATGATGAGCCTAAAACATACGAGGAAGTCTTGAAATCGCAAGATGTTGCATTTTGGAAAGAAGCCATCAATGATGAGATGGATTCCATTATGGGAAACAACACTTGGGTGCTTGCTGATTTACCTAACGGTTGTAAACCATTAGGATGCAAGTGGATCTTTAAGAAAAAGATGAAAGTCGATGGTTCAATTGACAAGTATAAAGCCCGATTAGTCATTCAAGGCTTTAGGCAAAAGGAAGGTATTGATTACTTCGATACCTATGCTCCTGTTGCGCGAATAACTACGATTAGATTATTGATAGCCTTGGCTGCAATACATAATCTAGTGATCCATCAAATGGATGTAAAAACAGCATTCCTTAACGGTGAGTTAGAGGAGGAAATTTACATGAAACAACCCGAAGGGTTCGTTATGCCTGGTAATGAGCATAAGGTATGTAAACTTGTTAAATCCTTGTATGGATTAAAACAAGCACCTAAGCAGTGGCATCGGAAATTTGATGAAATAATTTTATCGAATGGTTTTAAGTTAAACCAATCGGATAAATGTGTGTATAGCAAATTCGATGACTTTGGTAAAGGAGTCATTATTTGTCTATATGTTGATGATATGCTTATCTTTGGTACTGACCAAAGACAAGTGGATTTGACTAAGTCATTTTTATCATCAAACTTCGATATGAAGGATATGGGGGAGGCGGATGTGATTTTAGGAATTAAAATCATTCGTGAAAACAATGCCATTACTTTAACTCAATCTCATTACATTGAGAAAGTGTTAAAGAAATTCCATTGTGATGACTATTCTACGGTCAGTACTCCATATGATTCGAGTGTAAAACTCATGCCCAATATGGGTGTTGCTGTGTCCCAGTTGGAATACTCCAAGGTAATTGGGTGCCTTATGTATGCTATGACTAGCACAAGGCCAGACATTGCATTTGCGGTAGGCAAACTAAGTAGATACACAAGTAATCCTAGCACGCATCATTGGCAGGCTGTTAGGCGTGTATTAAAATACTTAAAGGGAACCAAAGACTTTGGTTTGACATATGTCGGATATCCTTCGGTAATAGAAGGGTATTCTGATGCGAGTTGGATAACCAATATAGAGGATCATTCCTCTACTTCTGGTTGGGTTTTCCTACTCGGAGGCGGTGCTATAAGTTGGGCTTCAAAGAAGCAAACTTGTATTACGAGTTCCACTATGGAATCGGAATTTATAGCACTTGCGGCAGCTGGTAAAGAAGCTGAATGGTTAAGGAATTTGGTTTATGAAATTCCTTTGTGGCCAAAGCCTATTTCGGCGTTTTCAATTCATTGTGACAGTGCAGCCACTTTGGCTAAGGCATATAGTCATGTTTATAATGGCAAGTCAAGACACTTGGGCGTTAGACATAGCGCGATCCGTGAGCTGATCACTCAAGGAGTAATCTCTATAGATTTTGTGAGATCACAACATAATCTTGCTGATCATTTGACCAAGGGATTAGCAAAAGACTTGGTAGTAAAGTCGGTGATTGGGATGGGTCTGAAGCCTCTTTGAATCTTCAAATATGGGATACCAAATTCATTTCTAATTGTATTAGAACCAGAATTCAATTGGGAAGCCTATATTTGAGATTGAAACACATGGAAATTATCCCAAAGGTATGTGTTTGAACCTGCATGTTAAGGTTGAAGTTAATTCTTAATGAATCATTTGATAAAGTGCATTTTGCAGGTGCACGAAGAAATGATTCACCTATATGAGTGGGAAGTGTGGCAGCTTCAAGAGTCGTGGCTAAGCTCTATATACACTCAAGAATGGATGGGATACAAGGCCTAATTTTGTATCGGAAATCATTATAGAATGTATTTGGAATTATGTGTGTATTATCTTTTATGTATTCAGATGGGTTGAAGAGTTCAATCTTTTAAGACACTCTGATTCTCGAATATATAAGTTGTATATAACACTAAGATGAAAATTCAATCTTCAAGACATTTTCATTTTATGCATAATTCTGGCTGTTATTGTTAACATAAGTGATTCAAGGATTACACTTAAATGGGGGAGGAATGTTGATGATTTAAGTGAAATCATTGTCCATTTAATGTAATTGGATTCATACAAAGTTTCGGTAATGATCCTAAAGCACTACAATATGATTTAGGCGAAGTGCGGAGTGCACGGTTGTATAAAAGTGATAACGGATCATTGTTTGGTTAAGTGAATGTTGGTGTTGATTTATTGTGTGTAAATTAGCATGAAATATATGTTAATTTCATGGTTTGCATGGTTGTAATATGCAGCCACGAAATTGCATGCATGGCACCTAAAGAAAGTGATTTCGAAGAGGTGTGACCATTCTTAAAGGGTGCAACTCTTCCCAAAGGGTGCAGCCCTTCATGAAAGGGTATTTTCACTATCCAAAGGGGTGTTTCAACACCTATATAAGGGTGTTGAAAATCAGATTCTAAGACCCACGAAAATTAAGAGCTTTGTGTTAACGAAGTATAGCGAATAAACATTCTATAGTATACTTGTTTCTACGCCAAAGAACAAGTGCGGTATTGTCTTATCCTAGAAGAAGTTTCGTGATACCTTGGCTGTTATAGGGTCGAAATATTCTTTAAGGAAAACGTGTAAACGTGATTCAATATTTTCCAAAGCCTCCACATTCAGAAACACACAAAAGAAACAACAATTGATTGCTATGTAGTCGCCAGAAGGCGAGAATGCCGGGAAAGAGCCGTTGAGCCTGAGCATACGAATGTTTGGAATCGGGCTGATAACGGGCTCAAGGTGTGGAACCATGGAGTCACCTGGAACTGCCTCCCCTCTGAAACGGTGGTAACCGAGGTAATTCGATCCGGGGGAGATGAAGGGATTGTAATGGTGGAAATTAGGGTTTAACACCACAGTCACCGGATAGAATTTCTCAGATTCGACATCGAAAATTTCAACGTGGCGATAACTACTGCCCTTCCGTCTTGTGGCGACTGTGATGTGTCGGCCGCTATTGCCCATGGCTGCCGGCGTGAAGCAGTGGACTCCCGACGGCGTGATGCGAATCGGAGCGGAATTAGGCGGTAAATCGGCTCTGTAGATGCTCCACCATCCGTCTTCCGACTGGCGGTGGAAATACAGGGACGAATCGCCGGACCAAGACGGCCAGCCTCCGTGCTGGCAAACCAGAACACGATTCGCCGGGTCAGACTCTTCGAAAACGACGATATCCGTTTGCAGATCGTGAAACTCGCCGCCCCAGGGGCGGCCGGGCCCATAGGAAGCCACGGCGATGAGCTTCCCGGATTCTGAGATGGCTGGGCTGTAATCGACGGTTCCGAGAGGCGTTAACCGCACGGTTTCTTTCTCGCCGAGCCCAATCGAGTAAAGAGCCGACCAGCTGACAAAGGGCTTGTCGGGGAGTTCATGAGCCGATATGAAATAGAGCCGCTCGTTTTTAATAAGTGGACGGTCGTGGAAGAGGCTTTCCGACGGGGAATGGAGGAGCTGGTTCGATTTTCCGGGTCGGGTTAAGAAGATCTGGGGCGATCCGGTTCTCTCGGAGATATAAACAAGGGTCTCGCCCTCATCGACGAACTGTCCGTTAAAATTGACGGACACACCGTCGGTGAAGCGGTGCTCGGTGAAATCCCAATCGGGAAGTGAGCCGTCAAAATTGGACGGCAGGTGGACGGAAAATACATCGAAGCCGTAATAGGGTCTGCCAACGGAGGTGAAGACTATAGTACCGGATGGTTCCATTTATCCGTCACCGTGAATTATTATTCGGATTGTAGAACGATGGAGTAACTAGTGAAGAAAGAAGAAGATAATGGTACTTACGTGTGCAATGACGTCACAAATATACTTATGGATAAGTTTTCACTTATCATCCATTTCGAAATAATTATACAATTTTGGGCCTACGTTGATAGTATAAACTTATGGGCGCCTAAAATATATTGGGCTGTCCGAGACAAGCCCATAGAAAACAAACCCTATATACACATTTAAATACCGTCTCCTCCGAAAACTGCCTCATTTCATACCCATTCCCAAACCCTAGAGAATTTGGTGCCGCCGCGAAGATGCAGATCTTCGTCAAAACCCTAACGGGTAAGACTATAACCCTCGAGGTCGAATCCTCCGACACCATCGACAATGTGAAAACCAAGATCCAGGACAAGGAAGGCATTCCGCCGGACCAGCAGCGCCTGATCTTCGCCGGGAAGCAGCTGGAGGACGGCCGCACCCTCGCCGACTACAACATCCAAAAGGAGTCGACTCTCCATCTCGTGCTCCGCCTTCGCGGCGGTGCTAAGAAGAGGAAGAAGAAGACGTACACGAAGCCGAAGAAGCTGAAGCACAAGAAGAAGAAGGTGAAGCTTACTGTCCTCCAGTACTACAAGGTGGATGATTCCGGGAAGGTGCAGAGGCTGAGGAAGGAGTGCCCGAACGCCGAGTGCGGCGCCGGAACTTTCATGGCGAATCACTTCGACAGACACTACTGCGGTAAGTGCGGCCTCACCTATGTCTACAATAAGGCCGGTGGGGATTGAGTTTCTGAGCCTGATTCTTATGGCCATATTTTACATTTTCTTATGAACAACTTTTGTTATGACATTTTGTTTTCTTATTATTATGATGTGTTTTTGATCAATGACTATTTTGGGATTGGAATTTTAATGGTTTTTAATGTGTTCAATCTTTATTACAATTTCATATATATGATTTATGTGAATGAACATTATCTTATCATGATTTTAGATTTGTTAAAATATGGGATCATCATCAAAATAACTTTCAAACAAAACATACGAGCAGATGATCAAAATTTAGAACATTGTTCTTGATTGAAAGCAGTGTATTAGCTCAATATTAATTGATGGTTGATGATCAAAATTTAGGACATTGTTCTTGATTGAAAGCAGTGTATTAGCTCAATATTAATTGATGCATACTGCGGATTTTGTGAGTTCAATATTAAACCAATTTTGTGAGTTTAATCCATTTGTTATAATTGTAAATTTTCATTTAATCATGGCATTTTAAAATAAAAAATATAGAAGAATATAAATTTTTTCGATGGTATTAATAATTTTTAAATTTGTTTTATAATTTATAAAAATAAAGTTTTGATTATAAAAAAAACTCGATTGTGATTATATTAAACATGAACTCAATTTCAAATTTGAAAAGAGGTAGCAGTATATTATTTGCATTCCTCTATTATTTGAAATAATAAATGGATAAACAAACGAAAACTCTATTATTTGGAATAATAAATGGATAAACAAGCAAAAATTGAAATGAAGTTTGAACTTCCAAGAGCCTTAAACTTGTTTCTTCTCAATTGAAGCCCTGACATTCAAGTGTAAAAAGGTACACAAATTGAATGATGATATAATGCAACCAAAGATACTTCAAGACGAGTAACTAAGTTGACCTCACAAATTCGTGTGGAAATAATCTTGAGAAAGCGGCGTGTTTAGCTTTAGTAAGCAATAAATACAATCCGTAGCAAGGAACGTGCACCAGCCCGAGAGCCAAATACCTGAAATTTCAAACATCTATTACTTGACAACAATACGAGTCTAGTTTGATGTGTTGGGATCGAGTAACCAATATTTATTCTCGTACCACAGAGGAGCCCATGGAGTTGAAAGATCGAGAAAAGGATATGGCCACCTGCACAGAGTGAATTATACAACTTTCAAGAAATATGTATAAAGGGATCGGGTGATTAAATGTAGGTAAGTGATTACCATGACACGCAGCAGGCGTGAATAACCCACTGGAAAACCACGTAAGCACAACTCCACATCACGAAATATATGAGCCCGAACCAGGTAAATGGCTGAAATGTGTGTGAGTAGCTTCGAATAAGTCATCACTCATCATTTCAAACTTGAGTCATAAACTTGGTGAACCTTACTTACCAAGCGATTGAGAGCCGACTCGATGATTAGAAAAATGGCATTTACAGAATGCATGCATCCGATCAACTGCCATACATTGTCACAAGCGAATTTTAATATGAGGAATTCAGAATCTAGGAGCCTCGGAAACCAGTTGTTCAACTAATTCTAATCAGCTTGCAAAACAAAATCGTATACTATGGAAGGACTAATATAATTGCAGAAGTAGAATCAAACAGCTGAAGATGAAACACACGGTAGTGAGGAGAAATGAAGAAATAGAGTCAGGCTTAAGAGATGCAGAAAAGATAAATCCTTACGAGGGTGAGCTGAAAGTTTTCGCCTGTCATGAAGGGTAGCAGAAGACACCAAAACACAATATCCGTAAGCATGACAGCTCCTGCACATGTCTGTTAAACAACAATATCAAGCATTGATCATATTTATTTACTCTTCAGAGACAACTGACAAGCCTAAGGTCCTTTGGGCCTGATGTAAAACGACTTCCAATGTATGAAAATATTCTCGATAGATTTATAACCATAGCATCAATAAGCATGTATACACACACACGAACGCACCAGAGCAAAATAACTATGCAAGATCCATGTAAACTGAATATGTTGACCTGATAAACGATAAGCAAAAGATTTTCCAGAAATCCGAGATGCTCGATGGAAGTCGAAGTTGTTGTTCCATGGATACTCTCTTCTGAATTCTTCTTGATAAATTTATCCCTCTCCCCATTCTGAGTGTGCTTCCCCGCATGAACTTTACATCCCCGAGCAGACACAATGGTAGCAAGCTACACTCCAACAAGTTCAATGTCCAGAACAACCACATAAAACATACTATTAAAAAATTTGTAAATCGAATCGACATACTGCGAAGTAGACCATGACCAATGCAAACGTCCACCTGATGATCGATTTACAGAACTATTAATTAGGGTTAATTGAATTGGGGATTTTTCGGTAAATTTGAAGAGAATCGTAGTTACTGTGTGTAGAAAAAGAAGACGAAGAATCCGAAGGCAACAACAGTCTGATAAAGCAAGTAAGCCATGACAACAAAGGCGAAAGCGCGGTAGATGAGAAGCCATCGGGGATGGAGGTTCTTCCAGCACGGGTAGCCGACCGCCACCAAATCGGTTCCGCCGCCGCCGCCGCTCTTCCGGAGGATGCGGATGGCGACGCCCGTGGGGAGGATGAAGATGATCGCAGAAACCAGCACTTGCCACTGCAACCAATAATCAATTCCCTCGTTCGAATTTTCCATTCTTCGCTTCACGCTACTCTTTTTTTCTTTCTTTTTTTTTTCTGCTTAAAATATTTGTTGGGTGTGGTGAAATCAAGATTTATTAGCTAGAGTAATCATGATTAGTCAACAGAGAACTACCGGTTCAACCCGGCCCCGTATGACCCGATTAACCCAACCCGGCTACTGCTTAACCTGCAGATTTTACACGCAAACAAATCCTAAAATAAAGAAATGATTGGCTGTCTTAGAACCTCTCCCTGAAAATCTGATCGGCGGCTTCCTTCTTCTTCCCGCAAATGTCTGTCACAGTAGCTGCATCAACCGCAGTGGTAGCTCTAGCAAACCACGCCACACTGAGCTCGGAGAAACCCAGGATCCCGCCCTTCTCATCCAATCTCTTCACCAAGAAGCTCGCGCGCTTCAGAAGATACAATGCGCCGGAAAATAGGATTTCTCATCATATCCACCTCGCCGGCGTCAAATTCCGACGACCCTTTTCTTCTCCTGTGATGCAATGGCAAGACTGCACGTAATCGCTCAATTCCATTTTTTTTTATTGCTCGATCGCATCGATTTCTTTAATCCAAGATTAGGTTTTTATTAAAGAATCGGAGTGGGGTTTTCCTGTTGCAGGGTAAAATTGGAAGTTGATGTGCCCATTTCAGTTGCCTATAATTGTTACTCTGATCGTGAGGCCATTCCTCAGTGGATGCCTTTCATTTCATCTGTTAAGGTGAAATCATTGTTCACAGTAAAATAAAATCGAGCAAAGGGTTCGTTTATTTAATAATCGTGTTTGTAGATTCTGGAGGATAAACCTGACCTATCAAGATGGTCACTCAAGTATAAAGCATTCGGGCGCGATATAGAATTCTCTTGGCTTGCTCGAAATATGCAGGTAAAATGCTAAAGATACTTCGACTGTCATCGTTGCAAATTTTGGATATTTACCTTTCTGTTGCTTTTGCACAGCCTATAAAAAACCAGAAAATACACTGGAGATCTCTGGAGGGTCTTCCTAATAGGTAATGAAGATTTTGATATCATTGGTAGAGAGCTCATTCACTTCGCTGATTGAACCGTGAACCATATATGAATGCTCGTCAAACTCAAAATGAAGGGTGGATTGAAGTAGGCATTATTCTCAAAACTCTAAAACATAATTGAAAATAAATCATTTTTTATATCTTCCTCTCGAGCCCTTTCATAGAAATATGTTTAGATTTTGTGAACCTTTAGTTACGTACTTACATGTCCGACGCACTAAATGATCTCATGCCGATTTCTTCTTCAATATTTCTTTTACTTGTTTCCCTTTTCACAGTTGGCTATCATCACCAAATCTTGAAAAAAAATAAAAATGAATAATCTGTTCCTAATGAAGCCAATGCATTGTTATCTATTTTTATTTTTCTCTTCAATGGTTGTTGTTGAACATTGCATTCCCGTTGAATAGAGATGAAGGAGAGTACGTTTTTTCCTTAAACCTAGCAATGCAATGCTGGAACAAGACGCCTTCTACTGAGTTATTGAGATATAATTTCGTAATTGATTTGCAGGGGAGCTGTGAGGTTTTTCCCTAAAGGTGCTGCTGCTTGTACAATAGAAGTATGGCTTCAGAAACTCTATCCACATTCCCTTCTGAATTCATTATCATTCAATATTTTGCTTATTTGCTTCGGGATTTCCTCATAATCGTGTTCATATGGTGCATCCTTATTTTCCAATTGTTAAACCAGTGAACAACAAAGATGAAAACATAGCCCGTGGTCCATGATACAGATTTTTGTTAAAAGTCGAATGAATTTTATACTGAAAATGAGTGTGTGCATTTTTGTGTATTTCAGCTTACCGTTTCATATGAAGTTCCTCAACTGCTGACTCCAGTGGCATCAGTAAGTGTGTTGTCATTCTTAATTTATTTCCGGACCAGTTAAGCGAGAATATTTTTTTGACCGAATTTGTTGCTATTGCAGTAAGACTGCGAGTTAGGACATTAACTTATATATCAAGGTTTTCTTTCTATATATGGTAGCTTGAACAAGATTTTATGCTATCCAACTAAATTCAGCTTCTCTATTCCTTTAGGCACTGCAACCATTCCTTGAAAGCTTACTGGCACGCGGCTTGGAACGCTTTGCAAAGTTTGCAAAAACCTACTCTGTCGAGCCAACCACGTCGTAGCATCTCACTGCTCGACTGTTTTCTTTCCAATTCCTTTTATTGTAACATACGCACACAAGCAACTTGTAAAGATGAATTTCAGTTATTGAATTGTTAATCAGTTCATACACAGTACATGTTATACAGTAGTAAACAAATGAAAATTAGAGTACAAAACCAAGTTGAACAACAGGCCATGACAATAACATTGACTGAGCTTCAACAATGGCTCAAGAACACAATTATCGGTTACTTGCGCCCTTCCAACAAACTCCGCAAGCTGCACAAGGCCTCAGGCGATAAGCTGCAGCACCTCAGCCTCTTTTGCCGAACATCTGACGATTTCTCAATCTGATCCAACGACCCAAAACAGACGTCAGATTATCGAAAGTGTTCATCTGACTATTTCTCAATCTCCTACGTTGGCCACCATTAGAAGCTTGCCGATGACGAGAGCAGTCAAAGCAGTAGTTCCGGATGAACTACTCACACTAGTCTCATCAGCCAAAGCCATATCGGCTAAAAGATAGCCCTTCCTCAGACAACTCTCGACTTCAGCTAAAAACGCGCCGTTTATTACTTCACAAGTACGTGGGAGATTGGCATCTTCGAAGAAGAATCGAATAGCGTTTTTTTCTGAGATAGGCGGCGGCCTCAGGTAGAGGTGTCAAAATGCCGGGCCGGGCCGGCCCAGCCCAAGCCCATCGGGCTTTGAGTGTTGCACGGGGATTAGCTTTTCTATCAGGTGATCGGAAACGATCAATATTTGAGGTAAATTGTGGAGTAGTAAAATGTAAAAAGTGACTTTTTTTTTTCCTTTTGGATTTCTTCTGTGTGAATGAAAAAGATGATCAAAACTGACAACAGTTGGCGTTCAATGACTATTTATATCTAACTTTCTTACCGGCTGGTAACAGAGCAAGTCGTTGGGGTCACTGCCAGGTGTCGGTTTCTGAACGTTGAAGAAGAGTTTGGAAGCTGCGACGGTGGAGCATTCGTTATTTCTCCCGGAGGTGGTGGGCCCCAGATCACGCGCCAAAGCTGTTTCCTTCGCGGCGCAGATCGAACTTGACGTAATTAACCACATTTCCTCGCCGCCGTTGACTTTTATTTCAATGCCTTTTCCATTTTTTTTATATTAATATGTATTTATTGAAAATATAATGCTCTTAAAAATAAATTAATAATTTAATTTCATAATAATAATTAAAATTTAAGAGACTTATTCGAAAACAGTAATTGACTTTTAATTTAAAGTGATGTTTGCAAAGTATATTACACAATTATATATTTTAATAAACAAATAGTATTTGGTATGAATATACAGGAAATAATAAGATAAAGATGTTTTACTACGCTAGTTTAGTCATATTTTGTTTAGTTTTAAGTAAATTAAGTTATCTTACATTTCTACGCTAGTTTGGTCATATTTTGTTTAGTTTTAAGTAAATTAGCAAGTGCTCTTGTTTTTTTTTTTCTGTCAATTTATGCTTAGTTTATGGTAAGTTCTCTTGACAAGATAACAGCCAATTAGCCACCATGTCACCCGAAACACATGAACCTTAATGACTGCCATTTTATGGACGACAAAACACTGAAGCAAGAGCACCAGTGATATCTAAGCAAGATAGGTTGGATAAGTAAAAAAGCTCAAACAAGTAATCTAGGCAAAGAACTCGTTGTCCACCAATGAAATTACGAATGGAAGTACTGTATTAGATAATCTTAAAAATCTATTGGTAACAAAAAAGATGGCTTCCCGATAACTTGCAACCAAGATACTTAAGTTCAGACAAGCAGAAAAAAGAACACATTGTCAATAATGACCTTTGAGGAAAATTTATGCAGCTCCAGCACTCTTCCCCTTCTTCTTCTGAAGTTTCTTCATGTAAAATTCCAACTCCTTGCCCTCCAAAATATAACTGCAACAATAAGGGATGTTATTAGTTCAAGTGAAGCCTACTTTGATGAATGGACTACGTTACAAAGATAAACAACAGTCAGTGAATACTAGAACCAAAATGACTTGAAATTTTCCATTCAGTGTTTACTAGAACCAAAATAAAAGACATTATTGACCACTTTAACAAATCCAATAGCCACCATTAGCAAGGAAAATATTTGGGCTCCAGTAGAGAAGAGCAATGATTAAATATTAGGTTCTATAAATGTCCTGAGGGTTTGAACTGTTAGTTCCTAGTGAACGAGTATAGAAAGAGAGGTAAAAGAGAATTTATAGATAATTTGCATACCCATCAGCACGGCCGCACTGGCCAGGGCGTGAGGAGATAGCAGCTAACAAGCGTCCTCCACCGAATTGTTCCTCGATATGGGAGTCGATTTTACGCTCCTCTTGGCGCTTTTCAATTTTCCTCTGGACATGGTTACTCTTCTTAGCCTCTTCAGGAGCAGCTGTAGCATCAGCCTCCTAAAGTGGAGAGGAAAAAGTTGTCAAGGTATAATTTATAAAACAAATTATTTTATCAAAATTTATAATTTATCTTATACTAGTAAACAAGAACCAAAATACTTGCAGCATATAGTATGCTTTGAAGTTTATTTCTAGAATTTAGGAATAAGGGAAACGAAATATGCCAATCTTATTGAATTATTCTAGAGTATTTTTCACGATAAGCAATCACTCCATCATGAATATGGGAAAGAATGAGCAAAAATAAAATAGAGATGGTAAACGCAAGCATCAAAATGTGGAACAACAATTAATTAGAACCAACAAATATTGCCACAAGTATTGTGGACCAAAGAACAGGGGTTCATTACAAAAGTATTAAAGTGTCCGACCTAATAAAAAATGATTCAAAAACAGGGGTTGATTTATATTACCTCTCCTTCCTTCTTGGAAGCAGATTTCTTTTTGCGACCAATCTCGACACCATAATGCTGAAGGTACCACTGCTTGAACGGAGCAGCGTCAACTTGAATGATAGCACCCTTCACCAAAGTCTGGGTCCTGACCAACTCGTTGTTGGACGCATTATAAACGACATCCAGAACACGAGTCTTTCGGGTAACTGCCTCACTACCCCAGGAGAAGTTTCCAGTGTCGAGCCTCAGGGCACGCCACTTCACATTACCTCCACGGACTCTCACCCTGCGAACAGTCTTGTTGCTGGACAACTTAGTGTTTGCGGGTTGCCTTCCGAGCTCATACCTTAAAATTGCAGACAGTATGCTTAATCAGTCGAATCCAATAATATTTTACTAGATAATTCGTCATACTTCCAAAAACAAGAAAATGTATCTCTAAGATAATAAGGAACATATCAATCATCAATAACATCCTCGATAACTAATAAAATTCAAATTCAAATATTACAAATAAATAGGTAAATTAAGAAAAAACACAAAAATCAAAAACATATCTAGGTGATTAACCCAATCGATGACAGCGAAACTGATCAGACACACAATAAGAAAAATGAAAACTGAAAGAAATCAGAATCACCATCAAAGAAATTACGAAGAAACAAAATGAGAAACAAAAATTTACTTTCGCTTCTTCCTCCAGGCCTTCTTTTTCCCTCCAGTTGCACGTCTCTTGTGCATGGAATCCCGAGAAATACCTGACAAGAAGCATCGATTCCATTCAAAATCAGCATCGAAAAATCTCTAAATAAATAAAAGCACAATTGAAAGGAAATATGAAGAGAGCTCGAAAATGAAAGCTGACCCATGATTGCAGGCGGATCGTTCCGGTTCCGACTGAATGCAGAGTGACGGCGGCACAGTTACAAGCAGCAGTGAGGCCGATTAAAATTGGGTGGGAAGCCTTTTATAAACCCTAATGAGATTTTAGAGCAGATGCATAAAATGGGCCGGATAGCTTAGGCTTAAGCCCAAATAGAAACCGAGCCGAACAAATGGACCTGGATAGTTTTGGCAGACAATGGGCCCAATTTAGAAATCAATATTCAAAGTTACTTGGACAATTTTTCAACCGATCAATTAAGCCCAAGCCCAACATCGAATTCTATCTTTACATTTTCATGTGGTGAAAGCATGCTATATAAAGAAGGGAACATCAAACATGTATTGAGGAGCTAAGGAAGAGGTGAGAGGTGAGGGGTGAGGAATGCCTCGTTTGAAGTCAGTATGAATGCCAAGCTCGCCGAGTTTATGTCCCAATTTCGTCGAGTTATTCGAATTGTATTTTTAGATGTTTTCAATTTGAATATATGAAATTTAAACTTGTCCTTCAATTTCTCGTTAATTGAAAATAAAGGTTGTATTCTTCGGTCGGTGGTACCCAATAATCAAACATTTATCTTATCCTTCCAACTCATGTTGTATAAATATATTTCTCACTTGTAATGTTGAAAAACAATCTAAAAAATAAAATATAAATATGGGCTTGGATAGTCAAAATTTCATTACATTAACCGGAATCATCACCTTTGGTCCAAAATTTGTGGCTGAATGTGTCCAGTGATTCATAAATTGTGTAGGGTTTGGTTGAGTACATTATTGAAAAACATTATTCCAGTTGGCACCATTAATTAATTAATTAATATAGTAAATGATTGATTATCCCTCAATATTATAATAAGGCCCAAATATGTTGTTGACCAAACCACCCAATTATTTGGGGCCACATGCCTTTGTTTGTCGTTATCTCAATATATAGTGTAACACTGGGGCAATTTCGTAATTGTAAGCTGGTTAAAAAAAACTTAATGATATGGAGTGCTTTTTTGGATTATTAAAATGCAGTATACTCCTGCTTAGATGTTAATATATTGATTTTTTGACCTTAAAATTAAAGGTAAAAATGTGGGAGAGGAAAAACACACCAATAAAATATATTGCATTCCTAATTTTGAGAAAATTAGAATATTGTCATTTGACTTATTTAATTGATCAAAAGATGCCCTCATTCTTGTGTATAAAAATCATATTGTACTGTATTGTTTTAAGTTTTTCAAGGTTGGATCCGTTCAACAATTCATTAATTACAATTTTATACACATGTTAATTTGCTAATGAATCAAAGTAGCCACATTTGAAGATTGACCACCATTTATATTTTTGGCCTTTTGAATTCAATTTATTATTAATAGATTTGAACATTTGAAAATCATAACCAATATATATTAAAAATAATTGTAATAATTAGTAAGTCCAATAATTATATCGACAAAATGAGAATCGGCGTTATTGATATTAGTTCGTAATCATGTTTTTTGTAAACAACTAATTAGTATTTTCATCAACTCATCATGTGTCGTTTTAAGATATATGGAGTATCAAAATAAATGTTTCAATCCGACTCTTTGTCAATACAGTTATGATACTTATGAGCAGATCCAAAAATAAGATTCAGAGTAGAAAAGTAAATATACTAAGGAGAGACCACATCATTATTATGTTCTATTCTTTCACACTCATCTTAACAGTTTAAAATGGGAAGATGATACAGTTACACAAGGTGTACCGGGCTTCCGGTACACCACCAATCAAAATGCGACACGTGGCATTTTAAAATTAATTAATTAAATAATTAGTATTTTAATTATTATTAAATTGAATTATTGATTAGAAAAATATATTACCAAATCTTCTAAAATGTTAAGTAGATAAAATCAATATAATCATACCAAATATTGAATATTCATCAAAATCTATAAGATTGTTTTCCTTAAAATATAGATAACAAATAAATAAATAAAATATATATTAAATCGTAAAAAAACATTAAAAAAAATGTAAGCAAGAGATTAAAAGAAAATATTTTATTTTTCTAAAGTATTTTGATAAAAAAAATTAATTTATACATCATTTAATTTAATTATAAAAATTACAAATAAAAAATAAATTAAAAATAATTAATTAAATTAATAGAATTTCACAATTTTTTATTATTAATTTAAAAATATTATATAATTAATAATCAAAATAGATTAAAAATAAAGTGAAAAAATAATTAATTAAATTAGTATAAAAATTCATTATTTTTTAAATTAATTTTAAAACATTCAATAATCAATAATCAAGATAAATTAAAATAAATAAAATATACAAAATATATATATATTGAAAATTGAACTATCACTGTAATATTTAAATCAAATATTATATGATTTTTATTTAAATTATTTTTTCTATTTAAAAATAATAAAAAAATAATATTTAATTCAAATATTATGTTCAATTTTAAAATATTATCATAATAGAGATTTACTGTAAATTATCTCTATCAAATAATCTCTATCATTTTATTTTGTATCAATGTTAAGTAAAAATGATTTTATAAGTTTATTTTTGTATTATTTTTAGAAAATGTCACATTCATTAATTAAATTAAATTTTCTTAAAAAATTATTGTGATATTTGAAAATTATATGTAATTTTCCGCTAACACTTGATTATAAAATTAAAAACAGATAATTTATTCATTGAATAAATATAATCCTATTTTATTTTATTTTTGTACTATCTACATTTACATAGAAAATTTGAATTTTTTCTAAGAAAAATAATTTTTTAATGTTTTAAAATTTATAATTAGGTATTAAAATTATAATAATATATGTAATTTTCTAAACTTACTATGAATATATCATGAATTCTTTAATTTTGTGAAAAATCAATATTTATTTTATTTAATATATTTATTTAATTTCACACGTTGATAATATATATTTGAAAATTAAACGACATTTTACTATGTTGTTTAATTTAATTTTGCGTGACTACAAATCAAGTGAGTCATTACTAAAAAATGAATAAATTTAACGTCAATTCTTTATTTAATGTTATTTTTGTTTGACATGAAATAAACTTTTAAAACCATTACTCTATCTATTTAACATTGTAAAAAATGAATAAATTTAATGTCAATTCGTTATTTAATGTTATTTTTGTTTGACATGAAATAAACTTTTAAAACCATACTCTATCTACTTAACATTGATGCAGTCATACAAGATAGACTATAAAGATAAGTTGCAAAATTGAACATAATATTCGATACTATGACATTCTTATTTTATTGAAAAATATAATTAAAAGTGAGATAATATTGAAAATTGAGCTATCAAATATAATATTTAAATCAAATTATTATTTTTATTTAAAGTATATTATTTTTATTTTTAATAAATACAAAACATAATATCACATGTCAGATTAGTAATAATATTAAAATATTTTAACATGCTTATATGCAAAATAGTTTTTCTTACAATTTAATCCTAAAAAATAAAATTAATTATTGTCATTTGTACATAAATAACGATAGAATGAAAAATTAATAGAATTATTTGACTCAATTCGATATTTGATTCAAATTTTCATGGTTCTTAAAAAAATAAATACTAATTATAAATTCATTTTTATTTCATATTTACATATATAAGATAGATTGAATGAATCAATTATTTTAAAATAATAATTATCACCTACACATATATTATTCATATTTTTTTAAATATATTTATTTATAAATTAATAATTAAATTAGTGTATATAAAATTTAATATTGTATAAATTAATTTTACTTAAAAAAATGAAATATAAATATATTTTTTAAAAAAGTTACTTTTTTTTTAAATCGTCATATTTTTTTAAAATCGTACGTTTTGTTTTCAATTTAGTATATATATTATTTTATTTTATTTTATTTGTTAGTTATTATTATATTATAAAGGGAAAAAATCTAATAGATTTTCTAGTATATTTAATATTTGGAAAGATTATATTGATTTTATTTTTTGAATTTTTACAAGATTCTAATGATTTATTTTCCTAATTAATTATTCAATTTTATAATAATTAAAATAATATTTATCTAATTAATTAATTAATTAATGACATGTGTCATATTTTAATTGGGGGTGTACCGGAGGCTTGGTACGCCTTGTGTAACTGTAGCCTTTTCCGTTTAAAATGACTTTAATTAAAAAGATAAAGTAAATTAATGGTAACATAATTAAAAAAACATCAAATTTTACCTTTCGGTCCAAAAGGCGCCGTGTAATTTGATTATCCTAAATTAGGGTTTCCGTAGTTAAATAAATTTCGATGGACAGGACCACCACCACCACAGACAAAAGCAAAATTTCGAAAAAGCAAAAGAGGTTTGAACGGTCAAAAGTAAAAAAGAAAAAAAAAAAACAAACAAACACAGCAATAGTACTGTAGACGTTATTTACACTACTGGAATTTTCAATTTAATTAATAGCTGCTCTGCTTTTTCTCTTTGACTGACTCAACATCAAATACAACATTTTTTTTCTCTTTCCTTCTCTCTTTCACCATTTCCCAATAATTGAACTCCTCCGGAAGAGAACAGGAGAGAAAAAACTCGCCCGCATTTTATTCGCAGAAGAACAATTTGTTGAACAAAACTAAAAGATCAGGTACGGTCGCTTATCAGCAATTTTTTTATAAATAATTTGTTGAATTTTTCCGCTGTTTTTTCGAGTAATGATACCTGTATGAATTCGTGTATTCTTGTTATGGGGTTGAGAAATTTGCTAAGTAGTTTGATTTTGGGAAAATCCCATTTGATAAAAATTCAGTCTTTGTGTGTTACTTCCCAGATCTAGTTGATTAAGGCTGTGTTGTGTTAGTCTCTCTCTGTTTTGACTAAAAAAAATAAAAATGATGTACATAACTTTCATTTTGAATATACTGCAGATTGACTGATTCAACGATAAGAAAACAATGTCCTCGATGTTAAGTGTAGCTCCGCCGTCGTCTGCGGTTAGAGACCCCAGTCGAAAGCCCGGTGGTTTGGATCGGCTGCCGGATGAGCTGAACGAGATGAAGCTCAAGGATGAAAAGGTATTTTTTCTTTGTTTTCCATCTTTCTCTCTTTTTCATTTTGCTGAATTGTTTTATGCTGTTCATTGCTATATTAATGTTATCAAACTTCATAGGACATGGAGCCGGCTGTCGTAGACGGCAACGGAACAGAAACTGGTCATATAATAGTGACAACCATAGGTGGCAAAAATGGCCAGCCAAAACAGGTAAAATAAGGTTTAGACCTTAGATAATTTTCACCGGTAATTGAGCTTTCGGCTTGTTTGTTGATATGTTTTCGTGTTCTTTTATTATCAGACTATCAGCTACATGGCTGAGCGTATTGTGGGTCAGGGATCATTCGGAGTTGTGTTTCAGGTAAGTTTTTTTTTTTTTTTTTTTCTAATTGTTTACAATGAAAGAAAAAACAAAGGAATAATTTTGGTATGTTTTATAATAATCTGTAATGATCCCGTGCAGGCAAAATGTTTAGAAACTGGTGAAGCTGTTGCCATAAAAAAGGTTCTGCAAGATAAGAGATACAAGAACCGTGAGCTGCAAACCATGCGTCTACTGGACCACCCTAATGTCGTGTCTCTAAAGCATTGTTTCTTTTCAACGACTGAGAAGGACGAGCTTTTCCTTAATTTGGTTTTGGAATATGTTCCCGAGACCGTTCATAGGGTGATTAGACATTATAACAAAATGAGCCAACGGATGCCGATGATATACGTTAAACTGTATGCTTATCAGGTACACTTATTTCGTCACACGCAATTTCTCAGAAACATTGCTTAGATTCATTTTTTGAAAATTTAATTGAACATTAGAAAAATAATTTCTCCAAATTTTTCTTGGCAGATTTTCAGAGCACTCGCCTATATCCATGGTAGTATTGGAGTATGCCACAGAGACATCAAACCGCAAAATTTATTGGTAATTCTATTATTTCATTCGTCAAAAGTTTATGATTTTAAGGAATTAGGATCTCGTCAACTGATCGACTCTTTTCCCACAGGTCAATCCACATACCCACCAGGTTAAATTATGTGATTTTGGAAGTGCAAAAGTACTGGTATGTGTCGTTAACTCATTTTTCAAGATCTGATCATTTCCGAAATATTTGTTACATCGATTAATCTTTAATGGGGATCAATTTTGTAGGTCAAAGGAGAACCAAACATTTCATATATATGTTCGAGGTATTATCGTGCTCCAGAATTGATATTTGGGGCTACTGAGTATACTACCGCCATTGACATCTGGTCTGCGGGATGTGTTATGGCTGAACTATTGCTTGGACAGGTCGGTGAATCAGTTGACTTTTTTCCTTTCATGCTTTGAAAATGTAGTTCTTAACTTCATTTCTGATAAGAATTATATATGAAATTTCAGCCCCTGTTCCCTGGTGAGAGTGGAGTCGATCAGCTTGTTGAAATCATTAAGGTAATTTCGAGAAAGTCTAGTCCTTAGTGATATTCTCTTGCATGCCAGCTTTTATTTTATTTGTAACATTGACTTTATTTCGTAAGATCTGATTCTCATGACAATTCGTAGCTCATGTTGACTTATGTAATTTTTGTTCGCGTGAAGGTCCTGGGCACTCCAACAAGGGAAGAGATCAAATGTATGAACCCCAATTACACCGAGTTCAAGTTCCCCCAAATAAAAGCACACCCATGGCACAAGGTAAATGAACTATTACTATTTGCTCACATTTCGTGTGATGATTTTCTGTTTTTTTATCCATCATTTGACACACTTCATTATCAGATATTTCACAAGCGCACGCCAGCAGAAGCTGTGGATCTTGTTTCAAGGCTACTGCAGTATTCACCAAATCTTCGTTGCACTGCGGTGGGTGATTCTATTTTTTTTTACCAAGTAAAAGAATAGGGAAACACCCACTTGTGATTTTTTTTACCACAGATTTCTCACCCATTTACTGTTGTGATTTGTGGTGCAGCTGGAGGTACTGATCCATCCGTTTTTTGATGAGTTGCGTGATCCCAATGTTCGACTACCAAATGGACGGTTTGTTCCACCTCTATTCAACTTCAAACCACACGGTGAATACTCTTTTCCTATAAAAAAAATGCTTCTTTTAATGAAATCTATGTAGTTTTATAAATATCATTATTGAATTGTTTTTAACTTTGAATCAGAGCTAAAAGGCGTGCCTGCGGAGTTGCTGAGTAGACTGATTCCAGAGCATGCCAGGAAGCAATGTGCATTTCTCGGACTCTGATCATAAACCCAAGAAACCTGCTAAATGAGGAATTGATATATGCTTGTTTGTGTATCATTTGTTCAAAGTGACCCCCCTGCCCGCCCGCCCGCCTTCTTTTTTATTTTTTCTTACTTTGGTCGCTGTCTAGGTGATTGTATTTATTACATTTGATTGTAGCAGCGGGACAAGGAATTTATTTCACGCGCCTCCTAACTGACCATTTTTTGTTGTGAGATTATGACTGTAGTTTTGTTGTCGAATCTTGTATCGCAACAATGCTCTTAACTTTCAATTGTAATGAAATTCAATGTTTATGTTTGTTTTTCAAATCATTTCGATTTTGCGTTTATTGCTTATTCCGATACAATGCTTTTGTTTTCTGTTTCACTTCTGTCAAGTTATGCTTTTGTTTTCACTTCTGTAAAAAGTAGCAATTCACTGAGGAAAGTGTGTTGCTTGAGGGAAGGACAATAGTGAATGATACTGTATAGTATTTTCCAAGTGAAGCTTCAATCACAGAGAAGAGAAGGGTTTATTGCAATTTGCATGCTCTATTAATGCTCCAGAAGCTTCTACACACCCAAGTAAAACTAATTGAGTTTATTATTCCTAGTTCCTACTCAGTGGCCATGGAATCTATAAAGATACAATCTTTACAATAAACAAACCTTGTAATGACTCAAAATTGGTCAGAGGGAAGGACCATGCACACACACACACACTCACACACAGAGAAAGTGGGTAGTTATGGGAAGAACATGGGGGGCCTCCGCCCCCCTCTCTGATTCCTTAGTTTCCCCGCTAGCCCCCCCTTTACTCCAAAAAGCCCACTGTACGTTTCTATATATACTATATATGTATATATTCTGGTTCATCAGTACTTGTTTTGCTTCTTACATTCATTCTTCAACCGTAAATGGCGGCACTTGATGTTATCCTCTGTTTCACTTTCGGCCTGCTGACCGTCGGTTGTGATGCTCGATACCATTACCACCGCCCGAGCAACCACAACCACAACCACAACCACTTTCGGGCAGCCCCTGCCCCTGCCCCGGGCAACAACGACTACAACACCACGTTCGACGTGAGAGCATTCGGCGCCGCAGGCGACGGCACAACCGACGACACAGATTCGTTCAAGACAGCTTGGGACATGGCCTGCCGAACCGATTCAGGGCTCCTACTTATTCCCGACGGCTACACTTTCATGATAAACCCCACCGTTTTCACCGGCCCCTGTCGAACCGGCCTCATTTTTCAGGTATATATATATACATATATACTTGTAAGAGTTTCTTTCTTTCTTTCTTTCTTAATTGTTTTTATTCATTTGAGATAGGTGGACGGGACTATAACACCCCCCGACGGGCCCGACTCCTGGCCGAAGAACAGCAGCCGCCGTCAATGGCTCGTTTTCTACAGAGTCGACGAGATGTCACTAACCGGAGGCGGCATAATCGACGGAAGAGGCGAGGAGTGGTGGAATCTACCCTGCAAACCTCACAAAGTAAATATATATATATATATATATATATATATACTACAGTATATATATAGCTATAACTGCTGATCATCACTATGAATGAATGAATGAATGCAGGTAGCTAATGGGACTATAGTGAGGGAACCATGTGATAGTCCAATTGTAAGTACTTTTTATTTGTGCGCTATTTTTTGACTTGTTAATATATATTTATCTTCTGAATTTGAATGAATGAAGGCGATAAGATTCTTCATGAGCAACAACTTGACGGTCCAAGGAATCAAGATGAAAAACAGCCCTCAGTTCCACTTCCGTTTCGACAACTGCCGAAACGTCCACATCGACTCGATCCTGGTCACGTCCCCTCCCCTGAGCCCAAACACGGACGGGATCCACATCGAGAACACGAACAACGTGGGCATATACAACTCGGTGATATCCAACGGGGACGACTGCGTCTCGATCGGGTCGGGCTGCTTCGACGTGGACATCCGCAACATAACCTGCGGGCCGGGCCACGGCATCAGCATCGGGAGCCTGGGGTCCCACAACTCTCGGGCCTGCGCTTCCAACATAACTGTCCGAGACTCGGTGGTAAGGAATTCGGACAACGGGGTGAGGATCAAGACATGGCAGGGCGGGTTCGGGTCGGTTTCAGGGGTGAGCTTCGAGAATATCCACATGGACAACGTGAGGAATCCGATTATTATCGATCAGTTCTATTGCCTTAGTCGGGACTGTGAGAATCGGACGTCGGCTGTGAGAGTGTCGAACGTGAAGTACTCCGGGATTAAGGGGACTTACGATGTGCGGAGCCCGCCGGTTCATTTTGCGTGCAGCGATTCTGTGCCGTGTACGAATATTACGCTGTCGGAAGTGGAGCTGCTTCCGGAAAAAGGGGTGGTCATGGCCGACCCTTTCTGTTGGAGTGTTTATGGAGACCTTAGTACGCTCACCATACCGCCACTGTGGTGCTTGTCGGAGGGGGCTCCGGGGGAGATTTCCGACGCCGGAGGTGGTTATTGCTGATTATTCACTTTTCGATCGATGCTTTTTTCTACACATTATCAGATGGATTGTACCGTTTTTATGTTTTACTGATTTCTTGTACATTGTTTTTGCTTGAATTGATCTTGTACAATGACATCAATTTTGTCTTATTTGTAATGCTGGGAATTGGGATGTGATTGCAATTTGCAACTCTACCAACCCGATATTTATTTATTTAAAAAAAAAAAAAAAAAAAAAAGTAAGATAAAGAGAGTAATAGGTAGGCTTTTGGTCTGGGCCAAAAGCAGAAACCGGCATTCTAGTTCTCCACGCACGCGGAAGCAGGCCTACCACCAACTGGGCCGGCTGGCCCATACTCTGAAAAGGCCTTTTGTATTTATTTTTATTTTTCTGGGTTGGCGACGGGGAAGGACGGTGCACGATTTATAAAAACAAAAACAAACAAATGGATCCGCACTTTCCACGTCCACCGAAAAATTAAAAAAAATAATCATGGATTGAAAATAGTACTAGTACTACCATTATAATTTTGTATGGTCTTTATCATGGAGTACTTAGTATGTCCAGATTTAATTTCCTTTATTCCAAATCAATGATCACTAACGAAGCTAAAAAAAAATGTAATGGTCAAATTCTTTTTTAATTTTATTTTGGAAGACACTAACAATTTATCAATAGGGGCTACACTTTTAATACAAAGATTACAAAGAAAAACTAAAAAAAAAGGTACCAGTAGATTCTTTTATGTCAAGTGTCATTTTTTTTTCAAATTACAAAGGAAATATAATTATTAATTTTAAACGAAGAAGTTACATAGTAACACGTAAAAAATGAAAGTTTGTGTTTCTTCATATTTCTTCATATTGAATACTCATTCTATTTTAACACAATGGTCACGGTTCATTTTCATTTGTAATTTTTCTTTGTCACAACACAATGATCACATTTCTTCTTTGTATAGGAAGTATGACCATTGTGTGGGACATAACTAGTATAAAAGTGTTTGGTGTTGTTTTTAATGTGATTATAATAAACACTTGCTTCTTTTACTTTTTTTCTTAATTCTTAGTGTATAGTAAAATATACTACTAGAATGCAAAATGTTTTTTTTCTCGAATATTGAGATAACATGCATTCTAGCTTCAAGATAAATCTCACAAGCCATAAATAATTGATTGATTAATTAGTCCATAATTAAGGCGTGAGGAGAAGCCAGATGACGTCACGCTGCATGTAAGTTGGTAGTACGTCGACAGATGACGTAAGAACAAGCCCTCATTCCACACCCACAATTAAATGTCAAACACACTATAAATTCTTCACATCTCAATTCATTCCTTTCGTATCAATCATTTACTCATTTCATTTTGTATCTAAAAAAATGGCGAGAAAGAACGAGAGTCCTAAGGAGAAAAGTGTACGTTGTAACTATATTTATAGTACTATTATGGGTGAAGAAGAAGACATCGAAGAAGAGGTGGAGAAATTCTTCGCGTTGGTGAGGAAGATGAATAAATTGCAAGAAGACAACGAAAACAAGAGAAAGAGGAACGCGTCAGGTGGATGGACCCCCGTTTTTCGATGGGAAGATTTCACTACAGAAATTGAGTTCAAGAAATATTCCCCACTTAAAACAGGCTCATCTTCAACTTCTACTCTTTAATTTAATTTTAGTGTTGTCGTGTTTTATTGACTTTTTTAGTTTGAAAAGTTGTCCACTTTAAAAGCACTTTTCAAAAAGCGCATTATATCCTTGTCGTAGTTGTTTGTATTTGGGCTAACTTGGGCCTGTTTATTTATCCAAGGCCTATGACCCAAAATAGGGCCATGTCTTTAATTAATTACTACAGTATATGTTTCTTTTTTCTATTTTTTTGTCGAGGGTTGTTAGCTCAGTTGGTTGAGCACTTGAATTGGGGACTTGAGGTCCTTGGTTCGAATCCCAAGACACTGCAATTGACATAGACAAATAAAAACACATCAAAATCCTGGAATATTCTTCTTAGAAAATCGGCGCATGCTTTTGAAAAGCCTTCTGGAGTGGGGTGCGATTTTCCGTTAATTACAAATGGAGCCCTACACTTTTCATTTATAATCATATCATCAATCAACAAAATGTCAAAAATCCTTTTGCTTTTAAAAAGTCACATTTTCAACAAATTCCCTTTGGCAGTTTCTAAAATATTTATGTTTTTGCCCCAAAACTTTTCCATATACAGTACTATTCCCATTGATCTGAAATGAATTTTTATAATAACAATAACAGTAAAACTCACCTAAAAGAGGGGACTTGAAACAAAGATTATACACCAGTACAGCACAAGCACAACAACAAAGAGTAGTTCAGAGTTGATTGATTAATCACATTGTACCCCAAACTAAATACACAGATTCATTACAACAAACACGAGTCGAACGAGCGAGCTAGCTCCGAGGACTCATCCCCAAACCCGAGGGCCCAACTTCTCCCGTCTTCGGGCTATGCAGCACTCTCGACTTAGGAGCCACAATCCCTCTCAGCTCACTGACTCTGGGGCTGTAAGCTTTCTCCGATAAACGAGGGCTCTGGCGACTCGCCGGAGACGAGCTCGTCACCTTCGGACTGCTCATGTGCTTAATTTCACCTCGACTCCTCGTAATAATCCCGTCCAAAATCTCCCCTCCGTCCGCAAACGAAAGCCTGCCCCCAAGCTCCCCCTCCTGCAAACGCATCCTCTTAAAATCAGTTTTTACCGACTAAACGTGTAAAAAACAATTGGTAAAAATGAATTTTTACCACTGGAATGTCGAACGGGACAGCTGGCGCCTCCTCGTATTCGGCAGCGTCCAAATCCTGAAGGTGAGCGCCTTTGAAAAACTTGGGCAAGACGTATTGCCTCACTGGGACAAGCAGCATGATGAGGAGAGGGAACAGAAGCCCCGCGATAGGGACCCACGTGATCCCGAAGCAGAGGAGCAAGTACGTCGTCTGGAATATAGTGAACATCGCTATCGACTTGAACGGAACTGTCTCCACAAACGTCGCGTGGTACTCTTCCAAAACCCTACACAAAACATTCGCCACACGTTTAATTTTTGTTTAAAATAAATAAATAAACGATTAATTATTGCACTGACTTGTATCGTCGGCTAGGTGCGGTGAAGAGCAGTAGAATCCTCTCCCAGAATTGGTTACCCGGTAAGCTCTCGATTGCCATGAAAGCGAAATAACCCCAGAGGACGGATGTGGGAATCATCCTCAAGGCGGGCATTGCAGCTACACACGCGCCGACCATAAGGGCTTGCAAGAAATTGCTGACACGTTGTTCCTTGACCTCGACAGGGAGAAGATCGTCAATTTCCTTGTCGACGTCGAAAACTGTTTCGTCAACCGGAGCATCGAAGCTCCCCATGCTCGAGGCTAGCTGAACGGTCGACTCTTTCAGCTCCTTCAGACCCTGACGAGTGATATTATAAGTCAGTACGTAATCTTGGTAACATATTTATAAGATTGAATTGAATACGATAATTAAAGTAGAGGGTGTGTGTGTGTAGAATACTGTTTGCGACGGTGCTTGGTAGATGAGAGGAGTCTGCATTTGTCGATACGCTTCTTGCATGTTGCCGTACAATTGTCCCAAGCTCGAGTTCGATTTTATGCTCTGTCGAGCTGACTCGACGAGTTTGTTCCTGAGTAACTGTAATCAAACAAATTACGTTTACGCCCCCATGTTCAACTATTTAGAAGAAGAAAAAAATAATAATAATAATCACCTGATGTTTGAGAGTAGCTAGGCTTTTCGTGTGCATCGGGGATTGTGGTATAACACCGTTCGACGGAGGGATGCCAAGAAGACCACACATTAGTGTCTGCAAAAATAAAAATCAATTCTTGAAACTATATATAATAAGGAAAAGATCAGAGAACTAAAACGAGCATTGCATTACCAAAAACCCGAGCAGGAGTAGGTCGTAATGGAAGGAAGGCGGTTTTCTCAGGTTGAATTCTTTCTGCTGAGCCAACTGAGATGCAACGCTGTGGTCGAAATAGTAAAGCACTGCAATCATAGTCGCCGGAATAAATGCTCCGAGTATGTAGATGACGGGCACATTCATCATATCCTGAAAAAAGTACATGTAGTAAAAAAAACGAGAACCAACAAATTGAAATAAATTTTGTATGTGAAGCGCTAATTGCCTTTATCACTGTCCAATTCGCGTAAGCACCAGGTGACCATGGATTCGGGCTAAATAGACGTCTCGGAATCCCTTCGGGTACACTGTTAGAAGGTATATATGAAACTGCTGTCCAAACCAAAACCATTAGAGGAACCCCGTAGTCGGCTACAAGACTCCTAATCCAACCTGTCACAAAACCGTAAAATTGACGTTTTTTTTTTATAAAAAAAAAAAAAAAGGATTTTGTTAAGGCAATACTCACCCGACCCATATCGCCATGACCTGGCTTTCCTGCTTTTCAACGCAGTTAGCAATAACCCGAACGATAGAACCAAAGCAAACATGCCGTTAGCGAATCTCCATGAAGGCATATACACCGTTAGCCCAGAATCTTCCCTTTTGGGTATGCGAAACTCGTCCACAAGCCCCTATCACGAATCAAAGTATAATTAGTAAAAACGATTAACCCCGTGCATTTTTTTTTATTCATTACGAAAGGTGAGTTGTACTTTGATTGCTTGCTGCATGAATAGCATTGCAATGAGCATTCCGAACAGCTCTCCGGCCACGCGGGTGAACCTATTGATAATGGAGCAAGCTCCTAAAATAGCTAGCAAGAACAACAACGCGGCTGTCCAAACGCATACCCTGAATTTAAAATTTTAGTCAAATAAAGAAAAGAAAAAAAAAACATTAATTTCGACTAATAATAATAACGAGATGTGCCTCACCATCCGGTCCAAGCGAGGAACAGTTCACGGCCCAAATCCGACCTTTGCCTAGCAAAGTCAAACATGAAGGTGTACATTATCACAGTAGGCTCAGCGACTCCAAGAATCAGCAACGGCTGACCTCCGATTATCGAGTGTATGATTCCGCAAATCGCAGTGGAAGCTAAAGTCTGCACGGCGGTTAAAACCCCCTCTACGCAAGAACAAGAAAAAGTTCCTTTAACATTGACACCACAAATCAAATGGAAAATGCCATAGAGCACTTGAAATCAAATGTATAATCAATAATCTCTGATTCAATTCATCAACCTGTGTTTCTCTCCAGCTGCTCTCCGAACGAAATCACCGGAATTGCCGAGGCGAAAAATATATAGGTGGTTGGTGCCAATATCCTGAACTTACTCAATGTTAAGCACAAATTACAGGGTAAAAATTCAAGAAATGCATTATTAGTGGTTGGTACCTGAAACCAGCCCTGAAACCACCGGTCCAGTCTTGCTTGTAGCAGAGGAGGCGGCCATTGATGTCATTCTTAATCCCACGGAAGGGCACAAATGTCTCTTCCATTCTCACACACCTCAGAATATATAGTTATTTACCACTAATTCTCTGTGTGTTTTTTCTTGTTTTTTTTTTTTTTTTGGATGAGGGAAGTGATTTAATCAACAACCATTGAGAGAAAAAACTCGAACTGGGTTTCCAAGAATTCGCATAGATATTTGATTTTTACTACTACATTACTGCCGTGAAGATTGGCGAATCTTGGCCGTTGAAATTCAGATCACCAAAAATGGGAATTAAATATGCGAGCTTTGGGAAACGAAATAATTAGCTTGAGTATTTTATTTGTTGCAGAGAGTGAGCTCGGAATTTTGGTGAAGGAGAAAACAGAGCTAATTGTAGATGAGAGAAATGTCAAAAGGGATCTGAGCAATAAAATAAAATAATTGCAGAAATAAAATATATAATAAAAAAATTGAGTAAAAATGATTACAGTTGAGGACAAGCTGGCATTTTGAATAACAATCACACCAGTTGAACTGTTGAAGCTGGACCTGGGTTTCTACTCCATACCCGGATACCCCCAATTTTTATTTTATTTTTATTTGAGATAAATAAAATCGTAACAGAATTTGTTAAATGTTGACGTTGGATTAAGATATATTGCGTGCAAAAATGAACTCCGCGTCCGGTTTTTCTTTCTAACTTAATTTTAATTGTGTATACATTTAATTTATTTTTTTCAATTCGATTCAATTCAGTTAAATTCGTCTCAACCTGAATCAATTCACTTTAAAATTTTGAACACCTATAATATTCGGTTAAGACGAATTCAGATCAAGAGAATATATATTATCAAATTTACGTCAAATCGATCCATAACGAGTTAACTTGTAGTTGTGAGTTAATCTTTTTTAGTAGGGACTTGGAGTTGTGATATGAAATATTAAAGGACATTATGTAATTAGGTTATTAACTTATTAGGCGGTATGATTAGGTTTTCAATTTTTTAGATTCAATGTCTTTACATAAAAGTGACGAGGCATGCTATTGATAATACATTGAAGACGCCGTCATTTAAAGGAAAACAATAAAATAAAATAAAATATAAATGAAAACACCTACTTGATTAATTATTAAAGCCAAATGCAGTGTTCATTTCTCAATATATAGCGGTTGTTGGTGAGTAATTTATTTTTATTGTTTTTGTATTATTTATTAAAAAAAAGTATTACACAAAGTCAGAGTTATTACATACTTGAGCACGATACAAATGTATACATTTAAAAAAACTAATGCTTACTTACTTACTTAGGATAATAAATAATAATGTGATGTAATTTCCTAGAAAAAGATGGCTCAAATAATGAGATTAAAAATCATTAAAATTGGTAATAAGTCCAAAATTGTAAAATTTAAATACGCAGTGTGACAGCGAGCTTTTCATGTGCATGTGCATACATGTACAGCACACCATTATTATTATTATTAATACCATCCATATATGTACAAAATTTGTATGGGAATAATAGTAATAAATCTTTAAGCAAAACGCGTATAATTAAATTAATATACTATTACTAGTAATTAAATATTTTTATTAATTTGGACACTCTTACCAAAGCTCAAATTTGATTTAGTAAATTGACAATTTTATATTAAAAAAATTGACAATTTTTGAGTATTTTGGACGAATTAAGTTGCAATTTATTAATTTCATTTGTACTTTCTTTTTATAAAAATCGGGAAATTAGTTTTGTAAATTGATGGATTAATATAGACTAGTATAGTGGATGTACTATCTTTTTAATTATCAAGACTCACCTCATGATATTGTTTGAAGGTTCAACTACTTCTAACTTTCTAGTTATTCGTGCTTTTCCTAAAAAGAAAAAAAAGGGAGTAAAGCTTTTTTTTTTTTTTTATGATTACGATTGATACAAATAAATCAGTGAAAAAATATCCAACAAAAAATGGAATTGATAAAAAATAAATAAATATCTGGTGTGGTTGTACTTGTGAGAAGGAAAATAAAATTTGCAGTTGTCTTTTAACGTTTTCTATAGGAACAACTTCTACTAATAGTGACACTCGTACTTAGTTATCATGAAAAATAAAATTGAAATGCGGTGAGCGTGGATCGAACACGCGAACTTCAGATCTTCAGTCTGACGCTCTCCCAACTGAGCTATCCCCGCTTGATGTTTATAAATACATTGTATAATATTATGTACATTCTATTGATTTGGTAATTAAAAATTAATCAAGAGTTTAACACTAAGTTATTTTCAAGTAACCAACCTTGAAACTTACTGTTCTCAAGTCGAATGCTCAACCAACTGAGCTAACAACCCTTGACTTGTTTTATTTATTTATTTATACAAATAGTATCAAATTAATTTTATATGGATTCGTATTCATAAAAAAAAAAATTGAAAATAAATAAATTAATTAAATCATCCTCTTTAATATCAGTAGTATCTCAATTCCCAACCCAATCAACAATATCCCGCTATTTAGATCTACACCGGTCGGAGAGATCTGTACACCGCCGTAAGTATTCTTACTTTTTCGTATAATTTTCACCCACCCGTTATTCCAGATTTTCTGTAAACCCTAAGTTCTATCGAAGATCATTAATCTGATCTTTTTTTTTTTTGGTATGTTTCGCTCGATTTATGTTTAGACCATCGTCATTGATCTGGTTATTGCTTCATCACATTTTGTTTTTGATTTCACGAATCGGAATTGCGATTTTAAATTTTCCAATCGGATCTTAGATTGTGTGTTTTCTGATTCAATTGGTTTGAGTAGACAGAAGGATTCGGTTGTTTCTGCATTATTCATTTTAGTTCGGATTATGTTTTGTGTATCGTAGCGATCTAGCTGAATTTTCCACATTTAACTGTACTGGTCGTTATCGATCCGAGCTGTAGTACCCTAACATCGTAAACGTTGTCTGTCGTTGGCAGTACGAAGATGGGGTTGTCTTTCACCAAGCTTTTCAGCCGTCTCTTTGCCAAGAAAGAGATGCGTATACTAATGGTCGGTCTCGATGCTGCTGGTAAGACTACCATTCTCTACAAGCTCAAGCTCGGAGAAATCGTCACCACAATTCCAACTATTGGTAAGCTTTCTCATTCGATATGCATATGCTTGTGTTCTGGAATTTTGTCGGTTTTAATCCCGTTTCATCATGATCCACTTTTAAATTTTGATTCAATAATCATTTTTTTCATTTAGAATCCTGAGGTATGGTTTTTGTTCAGGATTCAACGTGGAGACTGTGGAATATAAAAATATCAGCTTCACTGTTTGGGATGTCGGGGGCCAAGACAAGGTACGCATATGGTCTATGTAATGTATCTCTCCTTTAACATTTGGTTTGTTTTTAGAGAATCCACAGGAATAGTCTTTTCATTATTATACTGTAGGAGTAATTCATATCTCATATGCATTTCTGAAAACTTAGTTTTCATGCTTCTCCGTTTCTGTTAAATATATATATATATATATATATATATATATATATATATATATATATATATATATATATATATATATATATATATATACGGTATACCAAAAAACAAATATCAATTGGTTTTTGCTCTAATTTTGGTGTATCTCGACTGTTATACAGATCCGTCCATTGTGGAGGCATTACTTCCAGAACACTCAGGGCCTAATCTTTGTTGTTGACAGCAATGACCGAGATCGTGTTGTTGAAGCAAGGGATGAGCTCCACAGGATGTTGAACGAGGTAAAAGGAATCCGAGAAAACTGTTAATTGACAACTCTGTTGACATTTTATTGAGTCTTTGCCTTTCTACACCCCCCCTTCGATCAGGATGAACTACGAGAAGCTGTTCTCCTTGTGTTTGCCAACAAGCAAGATCTTCCGAATGCGATGAATGCTGCTGAAATAACCGACAAGCTGGGTCTTCATTCCCTCCGCCAGCGCCATTGGTATATTTCTTTTCCATTTTACGCTTCATTTTTTAAATTAATTTCTTTGTTAGACACCTTCGTGATTAATTAAATCATGGTATCGGGCAATGCAGGTACATCCAGAGCACGTGTGCAACTTCTGGTGAGGGGCTGTATGAGGGGCTTGACTGGCTTTCAAACAACATTGCTAACAAGGTAAAAAGGGTTGCAGTTTTTTTGAATCAATCGAACCTGTAATAAGCAATAAATTCAGTATTGCCATTAATATCATCTTTTTTACATTTTGCAGAGTTGAATGGTTTTCGGTACTTGTCGACAAATGTGTTGTAGCCGTTTCTTCCTGAGTTGCATTTTGCAGTTAAGAACATTTCTTTTTTTATGATTTGTAGATTTTTGTCTGGATCTCTCTATCCCTGTTTCGTTGTGTCAAACTACCCAAGACTTCGTCTATAATTTTGGTTGCAAGTTATTTTAGCATTGTTCATAGCTTTTGTAATCGCATTTCTGTAGTTCAAAACCAACATAAATGATTTTTGTTTTCCTCATTAAAAAAATAAAACCATATGGTAGTATTATTATATATCCATAATTAGATTAAAATGGTTGAATTATTGGTCATTAATATTAAATTAATCATGTCACATGCAAAATAATGTTGGTTACCAACTAACTTTTATAAGCCCCTACTTATTAAATATCAGACATGATAAATACCATGTCAATATGTCATAACGCATGCTAAACAAATGTAATTAATTAATCGTTTAATCATCGTAGTTGAACCCTCAAATCGACAAGACACATATTCACGTTAGCTGTCATGTTGTTTCTAATTACTCCCTACTTTTTCTTAAATAATACAGTATAATTAATCAATGTGATTAGTTGCAGTTATGATTACATGAAAATGTACATCAAATGTTGAATCCACAAATCATAACACACCTTAAATCATGGAACAAAAGTACTAGAAATCATTTGGTTACTCGGAACATAGTAATTTCATTACATTTCTTCTCACCCCAAGATGATGGGTGCTAACTACGTATCTATCTATCTTTATATGTGTGTAACTACAAAATTAATAAAATTATCGACCATTAATTTCTAAAAAAATCGAGACGATTATCAGCTAACTTGGACGAATACGCTGCACTCTTGTACTCTCCCCACGTGAACGGCCTATAGACACACGGGCTCTGCATCGAGACAAGCTGTGACACGGGCGTGATGCGAGCATCGAGAGGTGGGGCCGCGAAATACATCATCGACATTCTCGCCCTAACCGTATTGGCCATCGCCCTATGCCTCACGCTCGAGAACCTTCCGTTCGTTAGGGCTTCAAACGCATCCCCAACGAACACACAAAATTTATCCGATTCTTCCGGAATCGGAATCCACATCCCGTCGGGGGTCATGATCTGAAGCCCCCCAACGTCGTTGGATTGAAGGACCGTCAGAATCTGAGGGTCCGTATGCTCTCCGAACCCAATTCTTTGCTCGCCCGCGGCGGTTCTGTTAGACCGGTTCCGGTTCATGACCGGCTGAGGGTAGTGGTTGATTCGGAAACACGAGTCGCTGTTTGGATCGCGGATGAGGTTGCTAAAAATAGACGTGTCCGGGGCCCACATTTCCTCTGCCACCATTTCAAGAATGTCACATGTCAGGTTCCTAACGGACTGTATGTAATCATTCACCGCACAACTGCAAAATATATATTCAAATTAAATAAATATATTAATATAAATAACAACAATAATTAACTTCACAAAATTAATTAATTAATTGCTTTTTTGAAGTGCATTTGACTTTTTCTTTCACATTTTTGGTATAATCAAACGTTGGTCAAAAAACGTGACATTTATGTGTAATTAAACTATTGACTTTTCTTAGATTCAACTTTGTAGCTAGCTTTTACAAAGTCAATTACCTGAACCGGGTCGGGTCACTAGAGATGGATTTGGATCTTTCAGAAACCGAATGAGAATTGGCCTCCAAGAGAATGTATTCGAGCTCGCCTTTATCTCCGTTGAAACCGATGTTCTTGCATCCGTAGCCAAACGGGCTTGGGCCTCCGGCCCGAGCCTGTTGCTTCTGGCATGCAGGTTTGGAGAAAAAGGATCGACCCTCACTCTCGACCCGGGAGATTATTTCTCTCGAAACACCGTGGTTTTCAACTTGGAAGAAACCAACGTCCTCGCACGCTTTCACGATCAATTTCGACACATGAGACCGGTCGAGGCTGAAGTCGATGATCGGAATCCCAAAGGCCCGAGTTTTTTTGGTTCCCATAGATGGCATCATCATCACCATTTTTTTTGTGTGTGTGAGAAAAAATATAGTGAATTTGATCAAGAAAAGAGTTGGAGTTGTGTGTATGTGAATGAATTGATAGTGTGAGCATTTGGGAGGTTTAAATAGAGAGTTGAGGGAATTAAATATAATGAATACTAAAATTAAAATACTACATGTGTTATTACATATAATTAATAATAAATAAAAAAAAAAAAGTAAGAAGATTCGTAGACGGTCGCTATATATAACAATGCAATCCATTTGGGTCCGAAAGAAACATTTGTGTAGGTTTGACCGTCGACAAGCTTTTTAAAATTTCGTTTTTATATTCAAAATTGAGAATTCAAATCCTAATTCTTTATGAATTCAACAAGACTGTCGTGATTTTCTACAATATCATAACGAAAACAAATATGATCGACGTAAAACACAACACATACATACTCAGAAAATTTTATGATTCATTCTGTGTTTTTGTTCGGTTAATTTGTCATTGTTTAAAGTGTTTTAGTAGTATACTACTATGTTAGTAATTTAAACGTATTTAAGATGTAGGGTGACTTTGCTTGCCCCAGTGGTAATTATGGCAGTCGTACACATTTAAAAAAATTGAAAAAAAAAAAAAAGAAAAAGAAAGAAAGGTAGTAGTACTTATTTTATGTGCAGGTTCCTTTGGATTCGACTTTTGTGTGTGACCGACTCATATAATTAATATGGAATAAATGGGAAAAGTTAGATATGAATTCATCAATTAAAAAACGCGTCTATGTGTTTGAATTTTTCATTTTCAACATCTTGGAAAGATATATTCACACGAGGGAACAGTAAACCCCATTTATTTTCTTAATAACAATTCATCACAATATATACGGATTTAAGAGACGTTCAGTGCAAAAAACACCGGACAATAAGCAGTGCACTTTTTCACCGTTAGATTACAAGCAGTGCACTTTTTCACCGTTAAATTACATATAAAAATATTTAACGTGGAAGATATATATTAATTTCTGCCCGCGGTGAGAAAATGCACTGCTTATTATCTAGTGCATTTTTGCACTGGACGCTACCTCAATCCTATATATATAGTACTCCACTTACTATTTAATTATTATTATTTATTATATAGACTACAAGGTTATTAAATTATTCTGTAATTAAATCTTAAAATTATTTTAATAAATAAAAAAATTAAACATTAAATTGTAAACGATTATTACACTATTCTGTAATTAAATCTTAAAATTATTTTAATAAATAAAAAATTAAAAAAATTAAACATTAAATTGTAAACAAATTTTATAGTAAGTTATAAGATTATAAATTATAATACACTTTAACTTAAATTACTCTAAAAATATTAATCTTAAATACCTTTTAAATATTTTAAATTAAAATTAAATATTTTTGAAATAAATTTAAAATTTGTATAGTAATATTAATAATATCCAAGTAATTTAAAATAATTTTTAAATATTTTAAAATGTCTTTAAGTAAGTTTTAAATAACTTAAAAGACCGTTAAACATTTCAAAGTATAAATTTTTAGGAAAAGGTGATTTATAATAGAACAATTTAGGAATAAGGGTAAAATAATTTATATTATTTTAACTTCCCCTAAATTTCCGCTTACAATTCAATGTTTATTTTTTTTTTATGTTTTTTATAAATAAGTGTATTTTAAGAATATAATTATTGTTTGAAGTAATAACCATATGCCTCGTATTATTAATAGATAATAAATAACCATTGTTTAAATTAATAAAAGTGAAATAATATTAATTAAAGTGTTCTTATTAATAATTAAAATAATCTAGGTTATTTAATTCTAACTAAATTTTAAAATTTTCATTTTATAAAAAATCACCCTTTATAATATTTTAAGCATAAATTTTTGCTTAAATTTTAATATTTAATTTTAATAGATTTTTTATTTATTAGAGTAATAAAAGATTATAATATTGTAATAACGGTGTACTTTGTATAATAAATAATAGGGTAAATTTGGATAAGGGGTAGATATTTAAGTTTGTTTATAATTAAATAATTCAGTTTTTCTTAATTATAAAAATGAGTAATTTGTCTATTTTACCTTTTTAAATTCATTGGGTAGTTAATTTTTAACAAGGGTAAAATAGTAATTAATTTTACACTTGATTATAATTATATGGTAGTTACTACCCTAAAAACTAATTAAAGTAAAACACTAAAACACTAAATTAGAAAGTATATTTTATAAGGTATAAAAGATAAATACATAAATCAAAGTACCTTTTATCCTAAATATACCTAAATAATACTCCCTCCTCTTTTTTTATATAAGACGTTTTAGCCTTTTACACACAGATTAAGAAAACAAAATTATGCATTATTTATCCAAATTTATACTTCACTCAAAGCTGTAAATTAATATTAAATAAAATTTTGAGGACATTTTTGTATATAAAACTCCTAAACTTATCTAATCTTTCGTTAGAATTATTATTATAATAATAAAATTGATTGTTTACTAATGATAAGATAATTAATAATAGCGTTTAGAGTTAATATATATCAAAACGTCAAATATAAAGCAAATAATAAAAAAGGTAAAACGTCCTATATAAAAAAGAGAAGAGAGTACTTAATAACCGTTGTTTAAATTAATAAAATTAAAATAATATTAAATATACTGCCCTTATTCATAATTAGGAAAATGTAAGTTCCTTAATTTTAACAAAATTTTTAAAATTCATTTTATCCAAAATCAACTTTTAAAATATTGTAAACTAGTTTATTTTTTTAATTTTTTTTTAATTTAAAAATAAATGCAATATGATAAAGTAGGTAAAGGGCAAATCTAATTCTTAAAAAACAATTTCATGTCCAATTATGTTTCTCGTTTAACACAAACACTAATTTAATTCATTCGGTCACATGGAAATGCCGCAATTGCATGTGATGAATAATCGGCCGATAAAAACTTTTTTGACCTAGAAATTATATTCGCACGGTCAATGAAGTAATTAATTGTGCCGTTGATTAATTATTAGGTCAAAGATGTTTGATTAATTATGTTAATCAAACCTCAAACGGTGGTCGGGAAGGTGTCTCTTACCTTCCTCCATCGTTCATCTTGATTACTCATATACGATGTACGAGGAATTAAAAAATGACCAATATATATACTATAATGCAAGTTAAATTTGATTATCTTAATTTATAAGCATATGATACAGAAGTGGATATCACGTAGTTGCTCACTATAATATTAAAAAATTAAACCGAGTCAATAATATATGGTTTGAATTTAAATTACAAAAATAAAAATGTTTTTTTTTTTGTTAATTGCGTAACCCCGTTTTATGATGCATGGATGATGTAACTGTCTATGTCATTAGCACGTTGATGATTCTTTCAAATTACAATTATAAACTATTACGTACGAATCCACTTTTACTAATTATTAATATTATTAAAAATACTAATAGCAGTAATAATTACTGATATAGTACTCAGTATTTAATAAATTATAGTATGACAGTCAATTAGTTAAGTGTCGTGCCCCATGAACTCAGAACAAGAGAACGTCGTTCACGTCCATGTTGAATGTCCATTGCCGAATCGAATAATAATTTAATTATCGAATAATAATTTAATTATGCGACTATTTCCATTGTCGAATCGAATAATAATTTAATTATGCGATTATTGTAATTAATTATCAATTATATATATAGTGGTCTGGATCGTCTAGTTCTCTCAATCACTTAACTGTTACAAAGAAGTGAAGAACTAGACAAATATTATTACTTTATTAGTACTCTCTCAAACATTGTTGCAAAAAGCTAGACAAACAGTTCAAAAAATACTTTTAAATTGGTTTTGGGTTTGGATCATCTGGATTACAGTCCGCATGTTGACTACTGTAGTTGGTATATTATTCGATTTTTGTGATCGGACATTTACACCTGGAGGAATGAATAACCGATAGTTACTTCTCCTAATTCACAACTTCATTGCTTGTGTACGTCTTACAATACACAATAAGAGCTGGACATTTAAGATGATGCGTAAATAATGACCACATCGTGATACATTCAGAATCAAATAGACGATTGATGCTATACATGACTTGTCACTGAGATATAGTATGTCAGACAACATGTATAGATTCAGGCCCACTGTATACATTACTTCCACCCTAGTCGAAACATGATTCAAGAACGCCACCCATCCAAAAAGCTACTTACTTGGTGAGCTCAACATTGACGATATCTGGAAATTTCTCTTTAATGGCAGCTTTAATACCCGATCCAATGGATTCAGGCCCAATATACTTCACAAGACATTCCCCACCATCAACAGACAACACTTGTACGCTCCCACCGTAGTTTTTAATGGCTGGTCTCAGGATGTCTAGGTGGCTGTTTACTGCCTGCAGATGTACATAAGCAGCAACACGAAAACATGAAACAAAATGTATGCAAGTTTGTGCTGTGTGTTGTAGTATATGAATGAGTCACACGCTATACAAATACGTATAATTTAGTTTAGCATAAACTCACATCAACACTAGTCTCCGCGATTTGCTCGTCGTTTACTTGGCATATATCCTTGATGGCATCTCCAAACTTTTCCTTGAGAACCCTTTCGATTCCCATTTTCATGGTGGTTGTTGAGCTTGGACAGCTTCCACAAGCTCCTGTTAGTATTACACAAAAAAAACTTAAAACTCCGGATTCATACTTGTAGAGCAAATGTGTCATAATCTAGAGCATTAAAGTCCTATAATTCTCCAAACGATTTGAAATCGTAAAACTCAGTAGTCAAATGGTTGAACATCAACATGCCTCAGCAACAAGACAACATAAACATAGAACCCCTTCCTTTTGATGATCATAACAAAAAAAAAAAAATCAATTGTGTTTGCATATTGAATATGTTTGCTTCCTCCTAGGCTAGAAAGTACTCGACTGTGAGCACCGTCGCATAACAAATTTAGTTTTCAGGAACGAGCATTTAGTAATGAATTGTGGATTCCGATTTCTAAGAAAACCAAACAAAATTTCCAACAATAATCAATTTCAGGACGTTTTGATCATGATCACACTCTTTGTAAGGTACACGAAAGCGCAATTTCAATGTTATAATATATAAAAGATACTCCATAAGAAACTAAGTTAATGTTGAAATTATACCCAATATCTAACCTAATTTCTAGACGATTTTCCCGTTGGGAACAAAATCACCGGTAGAATGAAAACATGTTATCGGAGTACCTTGGAGCTGGAGCGAAACGACGCCGTTTTCGACCGATACAACGTCGACATTTCCACCGTCGGCGATGAGGTAAGGGCGGACGCTGTCGAGAACCTTGTCGACGTTTTCCGACGTGAGCTCGAACTGGTCGGCGGAGTACAGTCCAGGAGCCGATGCTTTTACGACATTAAATTTCCGATGAGTTTGCTTCAACTGCCTGAAATTTAGGGTTAGGGCTGATTGGGATTTGGGGATTTCGATATTTCTCAGCTTCGAGGATGGAATTAGGGGTAACGCGAAGAAGTTCGTCGCAGCTGCCATGGATGTCATGCTTTCTGTCCTTTCGATCGGCTTCAGCTCCTCGAATCGTGGCCCTCGTGGGAAATGGATTGATTTTGTAATTTAAAAGAGTTGAGCCCCCCCTGCAAATTCGATTCGTATAATTTGACTACTGGAATTACAAATGGACGGTGCTAAATAAGCATGGACAAAAACATCTTAATTTTTATTTTTTATAAATTTAATAATATTTTTTTTGACATTTATTATGATTATAATATATGAAATATATATTGTAAAAAAATCAAAAATAAAAATTTTAATTAAAAATAATGCACATTTTCATATTTACTAAAAAAATCAATTAAAAATAATACATTATTTTTAAGATATTATAAAAATATAGTATATTTTAATATAATATAATAATAAAAAAATAAAAAAATCATTTTAAGATATTTATTAAAGTTATCATATTTATAATAATATAAATATAAAAATAAATAAATAAATAAATTTAGGTAGTTCTGCAATTCGAATGGTCGGAAGCTGCTTATATACCTATGGATGGAATACCGTACAATACCAAAATGGCCATATCGATGTCGTACCAAAAATTTCGGTATCGAAAAAATCCATATCGATACCATATCGAAAATTTCGGTATACCGATTATCAATATATCGAAATTTCGGTATCGGAAAAGTTCATACCGATATCGTACTGAATTTTCGGTATACCGAAAATATCGATATACCGAATCATATCAATTTTTTTTATCGAATTATACCAAAAATATCGATATACCAAATCATACCGATTTTTTTTTTTTTTTGCATACCGAAGTATATATATACCGAAATATCGAATTATACTGAATTTCAATATACTAAAAATTCGGTATTTTTCGACATTTTTCAGTACGATAAATTCGATATTTCGTAATTTTTTTCCACCCCTACATATACTATTACGGTTTACAAATTACAAATTACAAATTACCTAAGTATAAACTCTCTTCTCATAATACCTATTTCCTTAAATGGACATTTCCTTAAATGGACATTTCACAATAATAAATTCTTTAAAAAAACTTTTAGTTTTTAATTTTAAAATTTAAAAAACTAGTTTTCTCGTTTTTTGCAACTGACTGTCTGTGCATGTGATGCACTGGCCTAGAAAAATTCAGGCAATAGTACTATACCATTTGTGAAAACCTATATGGCCATTTGATTGATACTAATAAATTAGTAACTCACCTTGAATTTAATCATTTTATAATTTAATCAATTTATAATTTAATCAATTTATAATTTAACAATTTATAATTTTATTTTATTTTACTCACAATAGTGTAGTACATATACTTAGATTACTGGTCAGTCTGTTTTCATTGGACTGAATTGTTATTAAATTAAGTGTATTTTATTATTTTGGAAAATGGAGAAAGAATTAAATATTTATAACTCCAACGACTCATTTGGGCGGCCCAATAGTAGTACACTTGCTAAAAACAAGACTGAGAAAGAAGGAAATATGGAAAGAGGTATTTTTAGGGCTTGGGCTTTGCTTTGTGAAAGTGACCATTAAGCCCTTCAGCTAAAACCTCACTCACTCACTCTATGGGCGGTGCAGCTACGGTACCACTCCTCAACCCACACTCCCACCAAACCTCGTCCCCCCGCCGCGCCGGAGCCCGCTCCAATCCTTTCCCGGTAGGATCCGCAGTCGAAGTCCGCACCGATGAGGAAGATTTCAGATGCACGTATTTCTCCGCCACGGTGATTTCGCCGGCTGCAGTTTCCCTGAAAAAGGGGAATAAGAAGAAATCGAAGGTAATCGAAGTGGAGTACCACACACTGTTCGAACAGGTGGACGGATCGAAGCGATTGAGAGAGAAAGTTAACGTCCGCTGCGTGAGGCCGTCGCCGCCGTTGGAGGAGATTCTCGAGGGTTTCGAGCCGGGAGACGCCGTAGACGCGTTTTTCCAGGAGGGCTGGTGGATTGGTGCTGTGGCAAGAGTGGTCGAGGGTGCAGAGAGGAGGTACGCCGTGAAGTTTCATCACCCGCCGGACGAGCGCGAGTTCGGGGTTTCGGAACTTAGGGTTCACTGGGATTGGGTTGCTGGGAGTTGGGTTCGGCCAGATAGGAAGGTACATCAAAATTTTCTGAGTTTTGCTTTTATTTGAATTTGATGGGTTTTTTTTGGCTCTTTTAACTTTTGTGTGATGTGTGATGTGTGAAGTATGAAATTGTTGTTTGAACTTGGAGATGTTTTAACTTTAAGGATTGTTACTATATTCTACAAACTATTTACGGCCTTATATTTTGTAGAGAAGGTGCATCTTTGGTATCTATGGTGGCTGATTTGCTATTTGTTATTGTATTGTTTGTACCTTCATTGGTTTAGAACTTATGGTCAGCTATATTTTCCATGTTGGGAGACTTGTTTGATAATGAGATCCATTTATTCATCATGAAATACTATGTGAATTGGGTGATTGAAGTGAAGATGTTGTATGCAATTTTTAATGTTTCCATAATTTTTTATATGACTACTTTTGTTCTTGAATTTCTGGTAGAGTATAGCAGGATTGATGTTTGACGTGGGAAGAAAGGTAGAAGTATCATCTGACAAAGAAAATCATAAGGGTGCTTGGTTTCCTGGAACAATTCACCAATCCTTGGGAAATCAAACTTATCTGGTAGAGTGTCGTGGTGTAAGTTCAGACGTGACTAGTACTGAAATAGTCGATTCCCGCCATCTTCGACCCTGGCCTCCAAGTTTCAAGTATAAGAATTTTGTTTTATTGGAAAAAGTTGACGCATTCTTTGATTTTGGCTGGTGGAGTGGAATTATTAAGCAAGAATTTGAGAACGGTATATATCTTGTCTTCTTTAAAGTACTGAATATGGAGAAGAAGTTCAATCAGTCACAATTGAGACCTCATATGGACTGGAAAGATGAAAAATGGTTCACTTCTTCCCAGGTTCTTTCTAATATCTCCATAATTTCTCCTTTCATATACGACTTTGTATCATTTTTCTATGTTTTTACCTTTTCTTGTATCCCACTTAAAGTGAACTTTCATTACATGCATATAGTTTTTCAACTGGTTTGTTTTGTTTAATATGCAATATCATCACATTTATTTTCTGTGAGAGGACAGGTGCCTAAGAAATTTCCCTTTTTACTGTCTTTGTTGGGTTACTGAATGACACAGATACACTTGTTGTGTGTGTGTGTCAGTGGAGGAACAGAGAGAATACCATTTGTTTTCTTAGGCATAGCAGAAATCTTGAGCTTCAACAATTTTTCTTAAAAAAAATTCTCTCGAGTTTTTGGCGCCAAAAGATGTCCGCGTTCGTATTGGATGTTGAATTTTCTATTTTTAGGTCATAAAATTTGCAATTTGACCTGAATTTAGGGCTTTGTGCTCTCAAATTTCATACCAGAGACTATTTATCATGTGCAGCATGCTGTTAGAAAGTAGTCAAATCCCTGATTAATTACTATTTTTTTAAGGACATCACAAACCCATCTTCTGAAGGTGGAGTGCATGAACAGATCACTTGTGAAAATCCAAGTGCCTCCGTGTCAACTGTTCCATTGAACAATTTGGGTGATGGAAAGGACCCATGCGGTGGAAAAGCGTCTGATCAAGTGGATGACTCGCCTGGGTTCCAGAAAACGCCTCATGTGACATCTCTTACTAAGAGAAGAAAACATTTATCCAATTCACATATTGCTCGCTCTGAGGCCCGGAAGAATGTCAAAGAAGGAAATGCACTTGGAGTTAATCAAGATGAGTTGCATGACGTAGCAATTAAAGAAATGATTGGTGATTTTGTGAGTCCAGTTTCTGGGAAAATTGTAAACACCGTTGAAAAACAAAGTGCCACAGCGGATCACTCATCTGATAATACTCCCGGGGTAAAGCGAACTGTAAGTCACACCTTCTGTTAGATTTTGCCTTATTGGCTTATTATATATGTTGATTGTTTTGATGTTCAATGTCGCCCATGATGAAATGACAATACTCCAGGGTACTAAGTTGCGTCTCCATTTGTAAAACAAATCCCCTTGAATTCCTAATTATTGGATGTGGGTTATTTAATCAATACTTAAAGAGTCTGCATACTGATTGTCTTTGTGGACCATGCATTAGAAAGACGCTCGACATTTGAAACTCTATAGTTATAATTGATACGGTTTGTACATTGGATGACGTCATATTATAGATTCTGAAATTTTGTTTCTGTTTGAATGATTCAAACATTTTTATCACTCGGTTCTGTTGTACTTAAATGTTAGAAAATGGTGTGAAATTTCTGATCTTAATCTTATATGTTTTTGCTTTAATATTATATGCTGGAAATCATGCAGATGAGAATGCAGAGAAATGTTGGCGGCACAATTAACTCCACGTCTAAGGCAAAGAATAGCCGTGCACAAAAGAGTCCCATTGAAAATCAGGAACTTGATATTGAAGGTTGTTTTTCTAATATAATTTATCTTAAATTGCCATTATATATATGGATGTTTGTTCAATTAGAAACACTGGTAATTCATTTTGTAGGAAAGGAGCCAGATGGTGTTGGCTACACTGCAGAAAATGTTCAAAATGATCATATCAAACAAGAATTTGGAACCCCTGTCATTATAGGTTTGCCATGTGCAGAAATGGGGAGCTCCGGACTTGGATTTTCAAGACGTAAGACACACGGATCCATCAGCAAAGTTATTATGAAGATTGGAAGTGAAGAGGAAAAACAATTAGATGATTCCACAACTAAGAAGATTGAGGTACATGATAATGATGAAGAGACTGATATAGTGATATCTTTACATATTATTTTGCATATTAGATTTCAATCATTCTTAGTTTGAAACTTGTGTGACATTGCCTTGAAATTTTTCTACTATAAATTTATATTGGTTTAGTTTAATGTAAAAATTATATTGCCAATTTAGTTAGTAACATAGATAGTGGAATTGAAAGAGATTCCTAAAGGAAAATTGGAGTGAAAAACCATGTGGTAATTTTACCAAACTTTATTTGAACACCTAACAGATCTTATGAGGATTATTTGGATTTGAAAAAAGTGTATGTGAGTCCTTGGGTAAGTACTCGTTGCTATCATTTTGAAATTGAATCTAGACTTCCTGCACTTCTTTGATCTTATAATAAATTTATGAGGAAGGGAATGCTATTTTTGTCTTGTTTTAAACCTCCACCCTTATCCTTTTCTGTTCTTAAAAGAAGAGTGATGTTCAGGGTTTCTGTTTCTTGTACGCCTCATTTTACTGTACACTCACTCACCCTCGATGATCAAAGACCTTATTGTTTTCTTAAATTCATGATTTTTTTTTTAATTTTTATTATACTTGTGTGCCACCTGTAGACTAGAAAGAGGGGAAGGCCTCGAAAGATCCCAATTAAAAGCATTGAGACTCTGGCAACAGGTTCTTTTTTTCTGCTACTCTGTTCACCCCCACCCCCATTGGTCGAATGAATGGAATCAATTATTCTCAAAGTGGATTTGTTGGTTCAGATGATTTGAACGAAAAAGATGACGATCCTCGTATAATTCCTGAAGTAGAGGCAATAGTTATGGAAACCTTACCAGTGCCTAATCAGGAGAAGACGACATTAAACAAGGACACACCAATCAATGGTCCGTCTGATACCAACAATACAAAAAGAACCTCTAGTAGAAAGCGCAGAGAAGTTGTTGTTGAAGAGTCGACCAACCCTCAAGAGAATAATGTGCCTAAGAGAGGAAGAAGGCGTAGTACAATTCTTCAAGTTCAAGGTCAGTTTTTTTATGTTTTTTGCATGCTGTATTATTTGCACACTAATCTTCACGTGCAACAGTTATTTGATTGACAAATGACAAAAAATACAGCATGATTCCTTTGAAAATTAGTGTGCAAATAATACAAAAATAGCGTGCACACTAATGTTCACGTGTAATTACAAAAAGCTCCAAGACTCCAACTATCTATTAGAATGACAAATGAAAGTCCTGAAAAATATATATACTGAATGTGGATTCCTGCTTATCTTTGAAAAATGATTCTTGAGTTTTGGATATATGATCAGTCTCCTTTTTTGTCTTTTTAAGACCTCCTTGGTGCATCTGAAGGGAAATCGATGGAAGTTAACTCCACATTGGAAGTCAATATTGTCTGTGAAGCACCTAGCCATGAGTTTGAGAACCAACCACTTTCAAAGTGGATCGAGGGGATGAACAATCCATCTGCAGTTGATGTCTCAAGTAAATTATAGTACTAGTAATTTTTACAGTTGAACAACTTACAAAAAAATGTGTACCTCTCTCTTTTTTTTTTTATCCTACTTTATAGTTGGTCTGAAAATACTCAATATTCAGCAGAACCGTCTCCCATAAGTGCTGCGGAGCAACCCATTGAAAAGGGAGAGAAGAATCATATGGACATTGAAGTGCTTGATAAGGTGAGTGAGAAGCAACAAGCAAGTGAAGTCTCGATTCCCGCGATGGTAGATAAACATTCGGTAGTGCTTGTTGAGCCGCAAAACTTGCCCTTCGTGAAGAACACCCTTCTCTGGAAGACAGTTGAAACCATGGAAGCTTTCCAAAGGATACCACAGAGCCCTCATTTCCAGCCTCTGGAAGACATCAAAGAGAGCCTCCGCGAAGGCAAGGCTATAGGCTACATGGTTACCTTTGCCGGCATGGTGGGGAAAATTTCCAAGTTACAGTTTGATGATTCCAAAGACGTGACAGATGAGATGATGGAGACGCTTGCTGAGCTGGAGAGGTACGGGTTTAACGTGAGGCCCATACAGGACCGTGTGGCTGAGTTACTCGCAGTGAAAGAGAAAGAGTCGAATCTGCTGGGCGATGTGAACGAGCTTAACGACAGGATCCTCGAGCGCCATCAGGAGAAGGACAAGATCCAGGAAGAAATGGATGCAATAAAAGAAGAAATCCGGAAGCTGGAGGACAGGTTTTCGGCTGCTGAGTCAGCTAAAGAGAAAGAAGAGGACGAGCTTGTGGTTTTGGCCGACCGAATGAAGGAAACTGAAGAAAGTATCGAGAACACTAGGCGTGATTTCGAAGGTATAGTTTCTTGCCCGTTTTGATCGGTTGAGCGACTAAGGTGGGGGAGGAGCCCTGTTGTAGTAGTTGATTGTTTTTATGTGTAGTATTCAAATTAACCGTTGTGTGTATCCGAGTAGAATATGAGATGGGGAAAACAATTGACTTCTGTCTCTGTTTTATCTTATGTTTAAAATAAGTCCAAGTCTTGCTACTGCTATATACGGAGTAATGTTTTTTTTTTCACCAAATTTAGTCTCTCATTTTTTTATTTTAAAATAAATTAAATATAATTATTATACTAGAATTTTATTTTAATAATATAAAATCGTGGTACGCGTATCTCATAAGCTAATGTAAGACCTAATTCCCATTTCAGTTCATCCGAAAATGGTGATTCGAAATTCATCTGAAAACCCCTTCAGAAAAGGCGCGCAAGTGGAAGTGAGCCTCGAAGACGAAGGGTTCCGCGGCTCCTGGTACGCCGCCAGCGTCCTCCGCGCGCCGCCGAAGAAGGCTTCCAGAAACCCCCGCATCCTCCTGCAATTCCACACCCTGACCGACTCCGTCGGAGACGAGAATCGTGCCGCTGAGCCCCTCCGCGAGCGCGTCAGCCTCATCCTCGCCCGCCCCATCCCACCTCGCGAGCCGCGACGGCGATTCAGCGTCAGCGAGGAGGTCGACGCCTTCCACAACGACGGTTGGTGGGAAGGCGTCGTGATGGCCGTTGTCGACGGCGGCGATCTCTACTCCGTCTTCTTCCGCTCTTCGCGCGAGCAAATTGATTTCCCGGAGTCGCAGCTTCGTCTCCACCGCGAGTGGGTTCACGGGAAGTGGGTCCCGCCTCTCGAGGATGACAATGCTCGTGCTCCGCTGCTGCAACTGCCACCGTCTAAAGGAGGCCTCGCACCTTTGGTTCGCTTTCGAATACCTGTGACTATTATTGCATACAAATATTCTATCATCCTCTGCTTAAATGTGATTCTGTTGATTGTTTTTTTTTTTAACAGATTTAGATTGCAGAAATTCAAGCGAAATTTCGATGGTTTACGAATTATGTCCTAGCTCTGGTATGTTGCTTACAAATTACAATCTCAGCTCATGTTTTGAAGCTCTGTTTATTTGAGTTAATCCTAATTGGATTTCTGTATGAATAAATCTGCTTGCACATGTTTTCTTTGAATGCTTAATGTCTTCGTACGCATCCCGGTTTCTATTATGTCGCATTTAGAAAACCATCATATATATTTACTTCTGTGAATGCTCAATGCATTCGTATTCATCCCGATTCTATACTGTTGCATTTGGAAAACCCATCCTATTTACTTCTTTGAAAACCATCATATTTACTACGTAGTACTCAGTACTACTTTGCTACATAACAAGAGAAAATGAATGGGTAGTTTTTCTAATTTTACCTCGTTTTAAAAAATATATATAGGCATTGAGTTCACTCCTTATGTATAACACTTCATGTGAGTGAGTGTTGACATTAACTAGTGATAATGATTTTGTCGCTTCGTTCAAGTTTCAAGTATTTTCACCAACAATCTCAGAATTCTGCACTTATTATTCCTGATAAAAAAAATATTTTCAACGCTCATTATTCTTGTCTTTCAGATATTATCCACGAACATCTGTGCTGTTCTCGAATTGCAACTTAATATATAATTCCTCGCGGTTTGTGTTCATAGGCGTCTTGTGCCTTCACCTGAAATGGAACAAGGGTTTATACTTTTTTTTTTTGTTTGCGTCTTCATCAGATTCACTCGTTGCATTGATATAAACATGTATACATACATTGCCATTGATTTATGTGTAACAAATTTGCCTATGTGATATACATTGATATATAGTTAGGTAGTTGGCAAACGATGATTTTAGTCTCTGTTTTTAGAATATAAACATGTTTTTTGCTGCTTCTCTCGACACTCCCATGTGATTATGAATCATGTATCCCACCACATAGACGTATACACACGCACAAGTCATGAAGTTGGGACGAAACAGCATCCTCGTCTACCTTTGTTGATTGAAAATATCATAGAACGTTTGTTCATTTTGTTTTTCCTAGAAGAAAATAGTTGTCTTAGTTTTTATTGGTTACATATTTAGTTATTTTAGTTGAAATATTTTGTTTTTCCTAGAAGAAAATAGTTGTCTTAGTTTTTATTGGTTACATATTTAGTTATTTTAGTTGAAATTATTTATGATCGGGCGTTAACTTATTACATTTTCACTGTGATTGGCTGATCTACTTTTTGTAGTGCTTGCCAATTCCAATGAAATTTCCCTTTCACAATAAACAAATTCCTTTATTGTGAACACCTAACTTTAATTTATGGAGTGCATTATTGTCAATATAATTAAATTATACTCCTACTATAATTAAATACCAATAACATACTATATATAGTACTTCGTATTTACGATTATACTATACTGTATGTTACAATTTTTTTATGGAGTGAATAAAAGAATATTTTGGGAGGATATGTCTGTGTAGCATCCCATCCATCAATCACACTAAAGAAAAAAAAATAATAATAAATATAATCCCCTTTGAAACTTTCCCTTACCCATTTGCCCAATTGAGCAAAGGGAGTTGCGCTGCTCGTTTCTTGATTAAGACACTTCAACATTCTAAATTATCTTTGAATATTTTAATTGATTTATAGATATTCCATCCTGTTATTGATGATTTTTTGTTGTAAATTATTGTGAAACACTTGAAACAAAAAGGTGTCAACTAAATTAAATTAGTTAAGACAAATAAAATGTTTTCTTTCTTTTTAAAAGGTGTAAAACATTTTTTCCACGTGTAATTAATAAGGGCAATAAATTGAAAATATAATACTGTAGCAGTACTACTTACTAATGAATATACAGTAGTCCTAGTACATTATTTAAGCTGTGTGCTTAGTTTTTAATTGAGAAATTATACAGAACTTATTAATTACAGTATTTATTAATTTCCTTTACGGACCGGTGGTCCATGCATGCCCATTGGTTGGTATTTGGTAACAACTCTCGAGAAAAAAGGCTAGTAGATAAGCCTGCATTTTTATTTTATTTATTTATTTACTTAAAATTAATTTTTTTATTGAAAATATATACGTAAATTTTGAAAAAGGAAAATCTATTGGTTGTGACTTGTGAAAAAAAAACAGTAAGTAAGCCGTGTAGATGAGAACAAAGTTTTGCTTTCATAAACTTGGGGACCAGCCAACTAAAAAACACCTTCTGACCAATTTTTTGTAAGTATTTATATCTATCAATTTTATATTTATTACTACTATGTTAATGTGCAAATCAATTTAAGTTTAATTAATAATCCAAACGAGGAGACACGTTATAATTCAACAAATAATTTAAGTGATTATTTGACCAATAATTATCAATCCCAAATTGGAGGACAACATATACGTTCAGTTCACACATTAATAATGCTCATGACATAAACGATCGAGGCTAGGATCAGTGATCATTTGTATATATCATCAGGCTAGGATTAGTAATGTAATAGTACTATTTCCTATTCAAATTATATCTTATTTTGGTTAAATTTTAAATTCAAAGTTTCAACCTAAGTAAAGAAAGATAAAATATGAAATAAAACAATTTCTTAATATGTGTGCAATGATTTATATTCTGAATGGAAAAAACTATCCCATTAATTTTTTTACTAAAATAAAATAAAAAGTAAAATATTTTAATAAATAACTATATTTATATTTAGTTTAAATTTTTTGTTACCATTTTAACTTTTCGAATCCTTTAAAAAATAAATAAGGAGAGAGGGTACTGAGTTCTGACACCGTTACTTACTTGCCCACTGGCTTTCACAATTCATCACTCAAATCTCTCAGCATATTACACAAAGTTTGGCCCTCTCCGACTCCGATTCATCTGACATCAAAAAAAATTACAGCGACGAATTACAAGTGAGTAATTACTGGAAAAGCAAAACGACGTCGTAAAGAAGGTGTGTGCATTGATTGAGCGTGTACGAAAAAGCAAGCTCCTAACTACCAGTGAGCATCGTATTTATTTTCCCCTATTTCGTTGAGTCTATTAAAGCCCCCCTTTTTTTCTGGGCTTGTTTTCTTCACCACCTTCTTCCTCATTTCAAGATTCAATTTTTTTTTTAAATTCTGTGCTTCAGGTTCTTTCATTTGCTGTAGCCCTCTGTTTTTTTTTTCCATGTTTTTTTTTTTGTGGGTTTTATTGGGTTTTTGAATCTGCATGTATTTATGTTTTCAGTCGTTCGGGGTTTGAATAAAATGTCACACAGACAAATATCAAACACTCAATTTGACTTGAAAACTTCAAAGATTCAATTTTTAGTATTATGCAAAAGACTGACTTTGTCAACAAAAAACAAGAAATTAAAATGAATATATAATATATATTGTATGTATATGTATTATGAACACTCTAAGAATAGTATGTAGTCTCATAATGGCAGTGGGCCATCAGTGAGTCTCTGTTGTGGTATATAGCACAACTATAATCTTGATATTCTTCACACAAAATTTTCAATTCCCATTTGAATTTTTGAATCTGCAGAGAACATGAAGAGCTTTGCTGTGAAGGTCGAAGAAGGAAGGGAAGGTGCGAATGGGAAGCCGTCGGTGGGGCCCGTTTACCGGAACATACTGGCGGAACATGAGTATCCGCCTGTCGACCCTAAAATGTCGACTGCTTGGGACATATTCAGGTGACTTTCGACATGTCTAGTGTTTCCATATATATGTGCCAACTTTGCATTTCGCTCCTGCTCCTTAAACTTCTCCATATAAGATCGAGTTCGAACCATGTAAATTCGTTTTGCAGAGAATCGGTTGATAAACATTCCGGTAATAGGATGCTCGGGTGGCGCGAGCCGGTTAACGGGAAGGTATGAAGCAAATATATACAAACACATATGTGTGTATATTGTTATTTCTAGTGTGGTTAATTAATTATTTTTTGTACTTCCCAAAAAAAAAAACTTCATGCAGTGGGGACCTTATGTATGGAAAACTTACAGGGAAGTGTACCAAGAGACCCTATGTGCTGGTTCCGCCTTGCGAAAACATGGTTCTAAACCTGTACGAAAAATCAGCATTATTCAATATACATATGCTCATCTAATAGAACTCCAGAACCTTTACCTAATGGTGTTCTTCATTTAATTTGTCTCGTAGGGTGCCCGAGTTGGAATTTATGGATCAAATTGTCCCCAGTGGATTGTGGCGATGGAGGTCAGTTTAGAGATTTCATATCTGCGATTTCTCTATCTTCTTGTCCGTTTTTTTTTTCCTTCAAAAAAGAAAATAAAAATCAGAGTAAAAATCCTTACTTTTTCCATTTTCGTTTTTTCAGGCCTGCAACGCACACAGCTTAATTTGTGTTCCTCTATACGATACCCTTGGTAACCTTAGATTCGTGGATTATATTATTTACATAACATTTTTATTGGTAATCGGTTAAGGTTAAAAAAAATTACAGATTAGTGCCATGTGGATTTATGATGGACAGTCGAAAAGTTTCTTGGAGTTTGATAATTATTTAGTATTAACTTCGTTAAACCAAATTTACCCGAATGATTTTTTTTCTTAACAGGACCAGGAGCTGTTAATTACATATTAGATCATGCTGAGATAGATGTCGTTTTCGTTCAAGATAAAAAAGTGAAAGAAGTGAGCGATTACAAACATATTCTTGCATTTCCTTAAAAAACTATTTCCTGAAATTACCGTCTCTAAAAAAATCCATATTTTGCAGCTTTTGAACCCCGAATGCTCTCATGCTCAAAGGCTAAAACGTGAGTGAATAATCCAAGTTCATTTTAATAGTTACAAAAACGTATTTTTTAAAACGAGTTTTCTTTTGGTTTAGTGATTGTTTGTTTCACTTCATTAACGGAGAAAGAGCAAGACAAGGCTGCCACTATCGGCATAAAAAACACCTATTCGTGGAAAGAGTTCCTTGATTTGGTAAATTGTTCTTCACTCGTTTCAATTGTTTATTGAGATGAAAATAATATTACGTCAGTTCGGAGCATAAAATTTCCGTTTCCACTTTTGTCCTTGGTGCCAGGGAAGAGATAATCCGTGCGAGGTTTCACCGCCAAAAGCATCTGACATCGGTACAATTATGTACACAAGTGGCACAAGCGGTGATCCTAAAGGTGTCATATTGACCCATGAAAACATTTCAACAAACATACGAGGCATCGATATTTTTATGGATCAATTTGAAGACAAGGTAAGTACTAATATTATTTATTATTACTACTAGTATTATTTATTTGTAACTAATATTGTTACCATTGATATAGATGACGGTGGATGACGTGTACATATCATTCTTACCCCTTGCTCACATTCTTGATCGTATGATCGAAGAATATTTCTTCCACAAGGGTGCTTCCGTTGGCTACTATCACGGGGTACATAATAATTTGCTCAACCTGCCCTGTGCTCCTTTCTCTTCTAGTTAATCGATGTCTAACGGTTCTTTTTTCTGCCTTTTGAAGAATATCAATGAACTAAAGGATGATTTGTTCGAGCTAAAGCCAACGTTTTTGGCTGGAGTGCCGCGAGTTTTCGAACGAATTCACGAAGGCACGAAAAATATATTAATTTCCGCTCGATCAACTAGTTAATTACTTCTCCTCCGCATTTTTGACAGTTTCGTTCTATGCGTCATTCAGGAGTCATAAAAGGCGTTGAAGAAGTGAATTGGAGGAGGCAGAAGATTTTCCACATGCTTTACAAATAGTAATGAACAAACCCGAATAGACTTCTCGGTTTTCGTTAAGTTCAACTTAGAAAAAAAAAGATTCTAATTTGGTTGCACCCCATACGCAGCAAACTTTACTGGATGAATAAAGGCTACAAACAGAAAGACGCATCTCCTCTGGCAGATCTACTGGCTTTCAGGAAGGTGACTTTCGTCTTCTGTCCTTGTTTTCACAGTTCAAATCGGTTACATTTATCGGAACATGGGCATCTTGATTTTTCGATATTTAATTTTTGCATATGATTTTGTCGGGTAGGTGAAAAACAGGTTAGGCGGCAGGATACGTCTGATCGTCTCTGGTGGGGCAGCATTGAGCAGTGAGGTGGAGGAGTTCCTAAGGGTGACTTCTTGTGCTTTTGTAGTACAAGGCTATGGTAATATAACAATTTATTTATTTTTTCAGAATTACAAAAAAAAAAAAAAAAAAAAAGGTTTTAATCTGAGATAAAAGTGAAAACTTTGGGGGTTAAATGTAATATTTTTAAATGTGAAGGTGTGCTTAGAAATGTTTTTTTCGCTCAGGAAGGGGGTAAATGAAGACAAAAAATATATTTCAGGGGTCTTTTTTTTGTAATTTGAAGATTATCTGGGTCCATCTGTAATTACATAAACTCCAGGGGTAGTACTCACCTCTCATGGATTTATTTGCAAACAACACCAACTTCAAAATTATGCCAATATCTTTTCTCCTCTGCTATGGCACAAGTGTTTTTTTTTTTGCTCGTATCGTTTCACGCTTACACGAAAGTAATCCTTGCAGGTTTAACCGAGAGCTGTGGACTGTCGACTCTTGGCTTTCCGGACGAGATATCCATGATCGGGACAGTGGGTTCTTCGTTTGTTTTCTCCGAGATCCGTCTGGAGGAAGTCAAGGAGATGGGGTACGATCCTCTGGGCGAACCTCCACGTGGCGAAATATGCCTCAGAGCAAAAGCACCCTTTGCCGGATACTACAAGAACCCAGAATTGACAGAGGAAGTCGTAAAGGATGGATGGTTTCATACAGGTTTGTTATCACAATTTTTTCCATATTCGACCGGTCGAATCATTCTATTGATCTGCAGGTGACATTGGAGAGATGCTGCCCAATGGAGTGGTTAAAATCATCGATAGGAAAAAGAATCTCGTCAAACTGAGCCAGGGGGAGTACGTTGCTGTCGAGTATCTTGAAAAAATTTACACTATTACCCCTATTGTTGAAGATGTAAGCATCACTTTTAAAAAAGTCAGCCATGTATATGTTATAAGATGTTGTCGAAAATGTTTTTTTTTTTTTTTTGTGTTAGATATGGGTGCATGCCGACCCCTTCAAGGCGATGCTCGTCTCGGTTGTGGTGCCGAACGAAGAGAACACCTTAAAATGGGCTAAGCAAAATGGCTACACTGGTTCCTTCTCCGACTTGTGTTCGCTTGACCAACTCAAAGATCATATTCTCATCGAGCTCAAGTCCACCGCCGAGAGAAACAAGGTACAGTCACTCATGATTGAAACTTGACAAATTACGAATGTGCCCCTTACGTTGTTTTTCATTTTTTGGTTGAAAAAAAAAACAGCTGAGAGGATTCGAGCACATAAAAGGTGTAATATTGGAGCCTAAGCTATTTGAGCTGTCTGAGAAAGAACTTGTAACAGCGACACTTAAAAAGAGACGAGACAGATTACTGAAGCAGTATAAGGTAATGATATTTTGTTTGGCGCGTTTCTTGTGTAGTCTGATTGATTGTTATGTGTATAAAATGCAGGCGGAAATCGATACCCTCTTTCAGAAACTAACCAAAGCCAAGTAAAAGTTTGAAAGATGGATGCAGCAGAAATGGCCAACATTATAAAGAGACGAATAAGTCCAATTTTGCAATGGATGTGTGAGAGGGTATTTTCGCCAGTTCATATTTGAGCTTTCCGTTTCTTATTGATTTGAATTGTGAACATTGTTTTGGTAAAAGATTGTAATTTGTTACAGTATAACTGTATAAGCCATATGATTATATCTTATTGTCGTTTGTGCAACCGCTCGATTTTTATTTGTATTTTCTTACTTATATTTCATCACACGAAAACAAAAAGGAAGGACGATGACGACTATACTCGTAAGAAAGATGTAGGAATTAAGTGGATGCAATAAGTAGAGTTGGTTGTGGACCACTGAACTAACCTAACCTAACCATGCCCGAAATAGTTACACAGTTTAACGCTGACAACATTCTATCACACCATGTGAAATATATAAATGCTCCCATGTTTATTCATATATAAAACGACAACACTTATCTCATAAAAAATGGGATACTTTTGAAGATTAAAAATATTAAATTTTCAATTAAAAACTAAAAGGGTTAAAATTTATTTGTACAAAAAAAGAAAGTTATGAATAATTTAAAAATAAGTTGATAAATTATAAATAAAATTGTATTTTTTTAAGTGTATGAATAAGACTATAAGAGCGAAGCCAAAAAAATCTAGTTGTAGAGAGGCTGAATTATTATTTTTCAATACATATATTACCACATTTTGAGAAACATTCTAAAATAAGGGAGTGTATTCAACTGGGATTTTGATAGATTTTTTTGGACTTTTAAAAGTCTGTGAATTTTTATGGATAAATCCACGAGTATACTAGAGTTTGACCGACTTTTTTCCATTGATTTTGATAGATTTTCATAAACATTTGTAATATAATTTTTAAAATTATTTTACTTAAATTTATATAAACTTAATAATATATAAATATTATTATTTATCATTATTATTCTCATTTTCATTTAAATATTTATTCAAAAATAAATAAATATTATTATTTATCATTATTATTCTTATTTTTTTCATCAATATATATATATATATATATATATATATATATATATATATATTTTTAATTTTTTTTCCAAACATTTCAAGTTTAATATATTTTTAATGTGTTTTAATAATATTATTAATTCAAAATTTAATTTATATTCATTTGTTGTAAATATTTTCATATTTGTTTGCGTACAATTTTTTTAATTGTTATTTTTATTAAATCAATAAAATAATAAAATAAAAGTAAAATTATAATTTAAATTATATTTTAAAATGTTATTTTTGAGTATTGATGTGATTATAAGGTCAAAAAATTTGCGATCCAAAAGTCAACAAAACATTGCCTTTCAAATGCGCTTACCATCCTCCGTGGCCCCTCTGTTTCGCGCTACTCCGCTCTGCGTATACACAATCTCCACCGTCGATCTGAACCAAAAGCTCAACCAATGCGTGCGCAGCGGCAACATCGCCGACGCCGCCAAATTGTTCAACGACTATCCCCACTCGAGGAACGTCGTCTCATGGAACACCCTCATCAACGGCTACGTCAAATCCCGCCGCATCTCAGACGCCCAGAAACTGTTCGACGAAATGCCCCACAGAAACGTCGTCTCCTGGAACACCATGATTTCCGCTTTTCGCGACTCCAAGAACCCACAACAGGCCCACCACTACTTCCTCCAGATGATGAGTCACGGCCCGAGGCCCGACGAGCTCACCTTATCTGTACTCATGAGCTCGATTTTAAACACCGAATTCGACGGTTTGATTCCGCAGCTCCACGGGCTCATAACCCGTTCGGGCCTCGATCTGAACGTATATATAGGGTCCGCCTTAATGAGGGGATACATCGGTTTGAACGATCGAGGTGCTTTCCGGAAAGTGTTTGACGAGATCTTAGTCAAAGACGTGGTGCCCTTCAACGTGTTGATCTTGGGTTGTATGGAGTTCGGGATGGTGAGTGAAGCTACTCGGGCTTTCGATTCCATGCCTCGAAGAAACCCCTTTTCTTGGAGCATAATGATCAACGGGTACATGAAGAACAAAATGGTAATCGAAGCTCGGAAAATTTTCGACGAGCTGAGCGAAAAGGACGTCGTTTCTTGGACGGCGATGATGAGAGGTTACGTGCGGTGCGAGAAATTCATCGAGGCTCTCGACATGTTTCTTTCAATGATGAGATCATTAACACGTCCCAATCATTACACATTCTCGAGCGTTTTAGACGCGTGCACGGGTTGCTCGTCTCTCGTCACGGGAAATCAAGTCCACGCGTGTGTTGTGAAATTTTGTGTTCCCCTCGATGTGATTTTATCGACTTCGCTAGTCGACATGTACGGGAAATGCGGGGACATGGACTCGGCATTTCGTTTATTTCAATCCATGCCCGTGAAGAATCTCGTCTCGTGGAACTCGGTTATCGGGGGGTACGGGAGAAACGGGCTTGCGTTTCGGGCTTTGGAGGAGTTTGAGAAAATGGTGACGAGCGGTGTTTTTCCGGACGAGATTTCGTTTATAAATGTTTTGTCTGCGTGTGTTCATGGGGGATTGGTCGGAGAAGGGGAAGAGGTTTTCGAGTCCATGGAAAGTAAGTTTGGAGTGAAAGCGCAGATGGAGCATTATTCGTGCATGGTGGATTTATATGGTCGGGCGGGACAACTAGAGAAGGCGGAAGAGTTGATCAAGGGGATGCCTTTCGAGCCGGACGTGGTGATTTGGGGAGCTTTGCTCGGAGCGTGTGGGCTCCACTCTTGTTCGGAGATTGGTGACGTGGCGGCAACTGGATTACGGAAACTCGAGAACGATCACCCCGCGGTGTATACAGTGTTGTCGAGGATATACGGCGAAAACGGGGTGAGATGCGGCGAGATTCAGTTGGATAAGTTGGTTAAGAAATGGCGGGAGAGAAAACAAAAGGCGGGAAGTTGGATTGAATCTAATCATAGAGTAGATTGAAAGAATATGAGATTATACTCTACTTTTTTGGAAGGGAATATTCATGAAGTTAGCCTTTAATTTTTTTAATTTTTTTTTAATAATAAAATCAAAATTCAGTCCATTTCAGATCAATTCAGCCCGAATTCAGTCCATTTCAGATCAATTCAATTTAGTTCAAATCAATTCAGCTGAATTCAATCAGCTTCAGTTCAAAACTAGTACTCTTACAAAACATACTCAGTCTTCTTTCTCTATATAGGATCGTTCAAAAGGATCACAGCCCCTTCTCGAGCATAGCCCGAACCCTCATAGGCAGCCCGTACAACCGAATAAAACCAGCCGAATCAGCCTGATCATAGATTTCCCCGCTCTCAAACGACGAGATATCCTGCCTGTATAGACTGTTCGAGCTCTCTCTACCAGTCACACTAACAGACCCTTTGTACAGCTTCAGAGTAACCGATCCAGAACTAGTCTTTGTGATCTCCTTCATGAAGGCATCCATCGACTCACGAAGTGGGTCGAACCACCTGCCCGCGTACACCAACTCTGCGTACTTCAAAGCGAGAGAATCCTTCACTTGCATGGTTTCGCGGTCCAGAGTCAGTGACTCGAGCTCGCGAGCCGCGGCGAATAGGATGGTCCCGCCGGGGGTTTCGTAGACCCCTCGGCTTTTCATGCCGACCAGCCGATTCTCGACCATGTCTATACGCCCGATCCCGTGCTTCCCGCCTATTTCGTTTAGCTCGGCGAGTACAGAGGCCGGAGAGAGATTTTTCCCGTTGACTGAAACCGGGAGACCCTCGACTATACCGATTTTCAAATACCTGCATTAGTCAAATAGGCGTAAACGGTAAGAGGATGCGATTTATCTGTGTACATTTAATATATATAAATATAAAAATGAAACTAACTCCGGTTGTTCGGGCGCATCTTTTGGGTCGACACTCATCATGTACATGTCCTCCTTTGGCTCGTTTGCTGGGTCCTCCAGGATATCACCCTTTAGTATCGAATTGAAGCAAGAAATCGTTATCAATCATATATAAATGACTCTTCAATTAACTTATGTGGTTAACACATGTGGCAAGTTACCTCGTGACTGAGATGCCATAGATTCCTATCTCGGCTATAAATGGATTTCTTTGTCACTGGAACGGGCACGTTATGCTTTCTAGCATATTCAATTGCGTCTTCTCTTCCAGTTATTTCCCATTCCCTCCAAGGTGCAACGACACTCAGTTCAGGATTTAGAGCAAAGAAAGTGAGCTCGAAGCGAACCTGCAACAAAGAAGCAGTCAAGTGACAATCCATCCGTTGTTTAAAGAAAAATGATGAGTGAAAGCTTCAAAGAGAATCAGAACATTGTGGAACATGCCTGATCGTTTCCTTTCCCTGTACATCCATGGGAAACAGCATCAGCTCCAACCTCTTTTGCTACATCAACCATTGCCTGCACGAGGGTAAGGAGTGTGCATGCATTAAGAACACATTTTAATTTCAATTTAATCTTTAACGTGTACCTTTGCAATAACTGGACGAGCCATTGAAGTTCCAAGCAAATACTTTCTCTCATAGATAGAACCGGCTCGTAAGCAAGGAAAGATGAAATCTCTCACGAATTCCTCTTTCAGATCCTTGACAACTAGTTGGCATGCCCCACTAGCTTTGGCCTTTTGTTCCAAACCTTCCAATTCTTGTAAGCCCTAATGTTCACAAGGTTATTTCATCAAACACAAGGCATTCAACGGATGTAAATCATGAAACTTCCTACCTTTCTTTTCTCAGAATATATTTTCAGTTGTCAAGACAAATAATAATCTACTATTAATGAATGGAATCAATGGATGAAATTTTCTAGATTTGCTTCACTTACTTGACCAACGTCTGCAGTGAAGCAAACAACTTCGCAGCCATAATTCTCCCTGCACCAGCATCACACAAAATAATGGTGAATTAAAAAAACTGGATATTCGTGATATTAGTATGACAATAAAAAACTCCCTTTCGACTAGTCATTCTTATTCTGTATTATCTGAGTTTTAGAATTTTAGGTATATTTACTTGCATTACAAATCATCCACCAGAACAATTTTTCCAAGTATTCAACTTAACCGAGCAATCATAGAAATAGGCTAATGTACTGCTACTTTCAAGAGAAATATGGGTTGTATAAATTTGAATAAATATAACCGGTAATTAATATCATAGAAAAAAATCAGTGAAAAAGTTAACAGTATTTGTAATCTGATATTTTTGGAATTAGAGAACACACGTTTAAGTGTATCTTAGTAATCGAGTTTTATAATGTGTAGCACAAATATCCACTTTCTAAAAGAAAGTCCAGCAAAAGAAAGAACCCACAGCAGCATTTTTTAGGCCGATCAGGAAAATAAGCCAAGTTATCTAGTGTATATTGAAGAAGAGGAAACATGGAAAATACACACCATATATTCAAGAGTAATAATCAGCTAACATACCTAAGCCAAGGTACAATTACAGAGGTGTCTAAACCACCACTATAGGCCAGGACTACTTTGTTCAACTTCTTACGCAAAACTTTTCCATCCACACCAATGGAAGTCGACACCTCCTTATCACTACCTAAGACTGCTCGGATAACTGCATCGAAGTTCATTGGAGGTCACATATATGCAATATATTTTAAATAAATATGAAATGCAGATTAGCCAAACGGGGAATCTAGCCCTATAGAGCAATGAGGCTGATACCATTAGGTCCGCGAGTGAGGCCAATGTTAAAAGTGTTTTGGGCGACCGCAGGACCATGAAACTCACTGGCCTTCGCCTCTAGCTATCATCATAAAAAAGGGACGAATAAAATAAAAATATCACTTCTAAAATGTGGGTTAGCATAGCAGAATAGCCAATAATTCAACACCTCTTGTCGTGTAAACACTTTCCAGTGAATTTGTTGGATACATCGAGATGAATCTACAATCGAAAAAAACACCGAAACACTTCAAATAACCTGTAATGCAGTATTAGTATTAACACACACACAGTAATCTGTAAAGAGCTATATAACTACCTCTTTTAGAACCATGTAAACGGAGATTGGTCGACGAATACGAAGAAATCGCATGTAACTGAGCCATACCCTTACGTCCTTATGAAATCCTGGCTCTGTAAATTTTGAAAAAATCTGCGCAATTGTTTTTCAAGACACAAAAGCTATGGGAGAAACAGAAACACTAAATTTATTATACAACATAAATCCACAAAATGACATCCATTTACAAATAAAATTATTCAAAACATGAGCTGTAATTAAGAAAAGAGTAACCCAAATAAGAAAGGAGGAATAGGAAAACCTCGGCGGTCGATATCAGCGTGAAAACACAAAGATGATGATATCACGATCGATGATCGCAAAGCAAAAAAGAGAGTGATAAATGAGATTACATACCGGCGGCGGAGGGATTTGGTGGGAAGACGAGGTCACACACAGTGAAGTGGGTTTCAGCAAAACTCCAAACTCGATGAGTAATTTTATAATTATTATATTTATATTTATGAAAAAACAAAATTGGGCGGTACAACTTTTCCAGTGAGAAGTACTACACCATCCCCAGAAGGCCAACTTATAAATCTTTTAAAATTATAGGAGTATATATATTCAAGTAAATTTAGATTTTTTGATTAGATTTGCAATAAGGTAGGATTAAAAGTTATCTTAATCAATTAATATTTGACACATCAAAATATACAATCAAACATTGAACAATTGGACAAGAATCAGCAATGGTTGAATATACACAAGCTAAGTAAGCATATTTGCAATAAAAAATATTAATCTTTATCCCAAAAAAATTATAATAAAAAAATAAAAAAAATCACAATGTTTTCTTCTGTCTCCAACTTTTCTTCCCCTTCACTATATATAATACTTTGTTGTTTATGAATCAATATATTCCAGCCATCCGAACTCCAACATCACACAGCCCTACTGCTAGGACCTGCATTCACAAAGTCGAGCATTCCACGGTTACTTACACTCGAAACAAAACGAGATAAAAACGAAAAAGGGCGCGATTACGAACTTGGAGCAGCACTATTATCAGACAAAACAGTTTTGTAAAACTCGACATGTGCTAATCCCGGCGCCGGCTGATTGCCCCCCGTCAGCCTCATATTCAGACCAGCACCCGAACCAAGACCTGCGAAAAACAAACAAGTTGTAATAAGCTAGTCTCTATAAGTCAAAGTAAAATTCAACAAAAAAAAATAAACAATGATGAACCTTGGAAGAGTAGCACTGGAAAAAACAAAACCGTTATGATCATGGCCAAGATCGTGCTTCCGGAAGCTTGCATTAAAGACGACGAGGCTGATGCAGCCGACGAGGATGATGATGCCGACGACGACACAGACAACTTAGAAGCTTTCATCCTCTTCAACGCCTTCATCCGTTCATTCCTCTCTCGTTTTTTCATAGCAATCTTGGAAATTTCTTTGATCAACCTAATGTCGGAAGCATCCAACGAGGGCCCTCTAGGTGGCCTAGGAGGCTTCGAGGCTTTTTTAACTCTCTCGGGTTTTTTATTTCCTTGCTCACATTCTTCGGCTAACAATTTTGTTGTCTCGTCCCCATCATCGCTCTCTTCGGACAACAATAATCCGTTGTATCCCAAAACACCACTAACGAGTTTGTTCAAAGATTTCTTCCCCCATTCAGGTTTTACGACGGGGTCTCGACTCGCCTCATCGATCTCGATATCGACTACGACTTGTTTCTCTTTCGAGTTGTTGTTATGATCCATCTCCCATTAAATAATTTTTCCCAAATCAAACAAACTCAAATTCTCTATGACAACAACAACAACAACAAAAAAACCCAAAAATAAATTCAACGACGATCGAGGTTCCGATTTTATGAGATAATTTAACTTAAAAAATACGAATCAAATTTAAAAAATAACAAAGCAATATGCAATCGGAAAAACGAAAATATGAAATCGGAGAGAAATATAATAGAACGTACCAACAATATGCAGACAACCTTAAAATCGCAGAAATAAATTCAACGGGGAAGAGATGAAAAAAAAAGGTTTGGAGAATGTTCTTTATCCATCCCTTATTTTTCCATACCTCCCTTTGAATAAAAATAATAATAAAAAAAAATCGGAATTTGGATTTGGATTTGGAGGAGGCAGAGTATACGACCAGACATATTTTGGTCCGAGATTTCATGGTTTTTGTATTTTATTCGTTAGACAAAAAAACAGAGAAATAATATTAATTAAATGAAAATTCATTTTTATGTAACTCGGTTATGGGTTGGACTAGTCGCGTTGTAGGGCCGGAAGATGGGCCGTCGCTATCCATCACCGCCCCATGTATATTTTAGGCCCAATATATTTTTAAACACCCAAGCGCCAAGCCAAGCTAATGAAGCTAGTCAAATTTGATAAATCTAATTTATATATGACACATAGGGAGTATCTATTTTTAAATTGATACATTACATTTTCAAAAGTATTCTAATAAGCATATATCTTATAATGTACTTACTACTTTAAGGTGTTTATGTAATTATATTTTGTGATGTACTTTTTATAGTTTATTTGTAATTTTTTAACATCTTGAATCTAGGTCTTGGTAAATTTCATGTCATAAAATTTCATCAACTATAAAATTTGAAGAAATTTATGAAGAGTTATATTTTTAAAATGAAAATATAAGTATTTTATAATACTATTTAAAAGAATGAAAAAATTATATAATGAATTTAAATATTTAAATAAATCTGAAAATACTGTATGTTTAAATTTTAATCCAAAGTATTTAATGAATTGGTAATTGGTTAATCACTTAATTGTTGATTTAAAAAAAAAACATCAAGTAAACTGAATTAAGGGTTGAAAAATTGAAATGGTTTTCCACATTATTGAGAAAATTGATGGAGATACACGGAGGCGAGAGGTTCGCAACGACGTCGTCTTTTCCTACCGACGCTCAAGTCGACCGACCGAACCTCTTGCACGGTGGTCACCACCCCCACCATCGGGACCCCCGTCCCCACCCCAATGTCAACGGTGAACAGAACGAGTCCAACGGCCTCAACTTCAATTACAACTCCAACCCGCCGCCTCTCTCCGGGCAAAAGAGACAGTTTCATCATACCAGTAATTGCACTTTTTTTCATTACAGAATTTGGTAATAGAAAATGTATCGCTATTTAGAGCTTAGTACTTCGACAGATGGTGGTGATAATGGCGGTTTTGTGAAGCTTTACGTGGTCGGGATTCCGAGGGATGCGACTGAGCAAGACGTAGGTGTCAGCGATGACCTAGATCATCGATCGTGTTCGGTTCATATTGATCAGTTCAATTTTCAGTTCACGCTGTGATATTTAGCAAATTTCCGTGTTCAATATTTCTGAATTTAATTAGGTTAATTTTCATTCACTGAATTCAGGTTGCCTCCGTATTTGGGGAATATGGAGATATTATCGAGATTGTTCTTATCAAGGACAAGTGCACCGGTATTCAGCAGGGTATGAACGAAGCAATGTATCTATGTATTTTGAATTTTCTCGAATAATTTTCGTTCTAGTAAATGTATGATGAATCGTATGTCTACTGTGGTTTAAGTACATTGTGTGAATGGGGCATAGTAACAAACGAGAATATACGTAAACTGTTGCCTGTTGGTGCCGAAGCTGGAATGAATCTTTAAGTATACTCAAATATGTAAACTGTATTTTTGGCTTTCCGTATTCTGCTAGAGTACTGCTTTGTGAAGTATGCAACTGCAAAAGAAGCCGAGCGAGCTCTTGGGGCATTTCAGAAGCAATATAAATTCCCTGGGGTTAGTTATACATTTTTCGCTGCCGATATCAAGAGTGAGGGAGTTATTTTCTTTTTTCTCGAATTCATCTAATTGTATCCGATGTGTCTATTAAAATACAGGCGGTGATTCCTATGAAAGTAAAGTATGCAGATCGGGAGCGAGAACGGGAACGGGAACGCAATGGTGATTATCTTCTTTATCAGAATGTTACTGTCTTATTTGCCTAACAATTTACAGAAAATGGTCGAAGAATTTGGTTGCTGCTGTTGGAAACATTAAACAGATGTCTCAAATATACTTAGAATATGCCTGATCTAATATCCATCTCTGTCTGTAGGGCCCAATGCTGTACATCTTCACAAATTGTATGTTGGATGTGTGAGTAAACAAGCTTTGAGATGGGAACTTGAAGAAGTATGAACCCTTTTTTTTGTATGCATGCGTGTGTTTAGGGGGTGCATACTTATTACATTGTCCCTTTTAAAAGATGTATAACACCCAGTATACTTAAATTTGCTGATTTCATGTTTTTTTTTTGCTTTATCAATTCCAATGCTCATTTGATTAAACTCAATATTTTAAAAGCCGCTTGTTTGATTATCACATTTCAAACATTTTAATGTCAAGTTCTGAGTGAGTGGTTCTATTTCAGATATTCTCCCCCTTTGGTGTTCTTGAAGATGTTTTCGTTGTACGGGATGAATTCAAGCAAAACCGCGGTGTGTATTTTCTCTTGTTCCCTAAGCTGATTCTCAGATTGCATGAGGCTTACATGAGTAGATAATTGTGGTTTCCTACTACCTTTCCACTAAAAATAGTACTGTAGTTTTATTTTTTTAACAAATATTTATTTCCTTTTTTTTTTCCTGTATTAGATGTTTATATTTTCATTTTCTCATCTTTTTCCTCATGTGAAACTTCTGTTGTTTCCAGGATTTGCATTTGTCCAATTTTCTTGTAAAGATATGGCAGTTGCTGCTATTGAGGCTTTAAATGGAATATTTGTGATGAAAGTAAACCTTTAGTTTTATCCGTGCTATTGGTTTCAATTTAATTTATAAGTTACTCATAAGACACTATTTGTTACTCTTTGTTTAGGGATGCGATCAACCGTTGATAGTTCGATTCGCAGAGCCCAAGAAGCCAAGGTTGGGGGATTCAAGGTACCACTTTGTTTTACGATCTTGCTACTTATGTTTTCTGATGATAATTACAGATTTTGTAGATCTTGAACATTGTGTTTTCAATATTATACATCTATTCACCAATGATTCGATATCATGATGAAGAGGAGTGCAAAATTGTTTTCACACCTGATGCCATGATCAAAATATCAAGTAGATAACATACTTCACTGGTTAAAACTCGCATATATAACTCGTAGTGTTCTCTCTCATTCTCTCCATTTTTATTAAATATTCGTATATTAATTAAGTATATTAATTAGCCCATTGCTTTGGTTTATTTAATCTAGGATGGCTCCGTATCGGAATGATCAATCTAATGGGCATGTGATTTCTAATGAAACAAAACAAATGAAGGTATCATATTCTTCCTGAACTAATTCCCTGGTGTTTTCTAAGTAAGTTCCACTATCAATTTGACTTTGTAATCCGTTAAAACGTGAGAAAGTTTCCAGAGCCTATTCTTTTGTGATATTAGCCCACATTTTTTCCTCGTTTGTATTTTCCTGTAATCCTGAGTACTACTGCATTTGAGTGATCAGCAACTTGTTCATATTTGTTGTTCGAAAGTGATATTTGATTTATATCTTGTTCATTTTTTCCTGTTGAGAGCCATCTTGTACACTTCAAATTGTATTTGTTGTCTGGGCATGAGCGATAATATCACCTGCTCCTTTTGTATTGAGAGAGTTGTCAATAATAGTTTCATCTCGCTTTTGACTTCTGAGATATATTTGTTTATAACACAAATATTTATAAATATTTGCAGAATACACCTACAGGAAGCAAAACAACGCTGACGCCTTATAGTGGACCTGCTTCACAGTCATTCAGCTCAATTGCTGGGACGGAAAACTCTATAGAATGTGACTGGAGTGAACATGTCTCTCCTGATGGAGAATTGTATTATTATAACTGTACAACATGTGAAAGCAGAGTAAGATTTTTTCCCTCCCTTTTTTTGTTCGTTCTTCACGGATTTCGACTAATCTTGGATTTTATACATATCCTGTTAATATTTCTCGCTAATTAGTGGGAGAAACCTGTGGAGTATGCGATTTATGAACAAGAGCTAGATTATCTGGAGGACAAGCTACAACTGCAGCAGGAATCTAAACTCGTGATCATTTCTGCCACGGAAGCACAAAAGGTGTAGCTTAAAGCCACAAAAGTGTGGCTATTCTGATACACACGTACAATATATTGTAGTACGTAGTACTTATTTTGGTTATCTATATTACCCTTCATCTAACAGTGTTAGCATGCAGTCTCTACAATCATCGAAACATTGTTTTGTATTTACTCTACAAATATATATAGTACCCTCTGTAAGGTGCAATTTTGAAAAGAGAGACAATTGTTGATCTAGGGAGGATATATATGTAATTTTGATTTGCCAATTGCTGTTTTTTCATTCAAGCTCTTACTTGGGATCATTTTGTCAGTTAAAACCCTATAGTTGTATAACTTATACAGACATTAAGGAAGTTATGTTGGCGACATTGATAATGAATTGAATATTGGTGTTACTTTATGATATAATTTGGACCTTAAATTTATGCTAGGAACAAAATTGAATGAATTAATGTGGCATGCATACCAGGTTATTGTTGTAACCTCTCTATTTTTTATTTTATTTTTGCAAAAAAAGAAATAAAAAGTTGATGAATTTATATCTCAATCAAGTAGACATGCCTTGAATCCTACTGCACTACAATAGTCTAGAAATTAATTAAAGCGTACGTATAGTGTCATTAATTGTAATTTATAATATGGTAGCTCGCTTCATAAATGGCTAATCAAAATACCAATAATGAACTTGTCTGCTATATGTAAATTGTAATGTACATGTTCAGACATGCATACGTGCTTTTGCTCGAACAATTATTAATAATGTACCGTATCAATTTGTTGTACTCTCCCTTTCAAGTTAATTATACTGTAGTATATACTCTATTATTTAGAATAAAAAATGAAGAATAATTCAGTACAATATGAGTATCATATTTGTACTAAGATCAAGAAGACAAGGAAAATGAAAGAGTTCCACTACGTACTAATTAGGGTTTGCATCATATATCAGTACTTTCTTGGACTAAAACAAGACTAACAAAATACAGTAACCCGGATCAACGAGATACAAACACGAATTAAAACCGAATCATCATCATCATCATCGATCAACCATATACTATCTTTCTTTATTTTAAAACGAACGGATCGATCACTGTTCCTCCTTAATAAGGGACCAGGGCACAACATCTTGAAGAAGTCCATAGTTGGTCAGCTGATGATCAGCAGAAGGCTGTAGTGTCGACTTAGAGCCAAATCGCAAAGGTTGTGGCATCATCGAGTTCAAGAAAACTGTCGAGTAATCATCAGTGTGCTGATCATGAGATGAAACAGGAAGTTGGGCGGGCGGTGGCGGGCCCATGAGCCGAGGAAATTGCGGGCTGGGATGAGTGTGTTGACCTTCATATGTGGTGACAACAGTGCTGGGATCATTTGAGCATCTCTCCACCCTTTTCTTCACATTACATGATGGGTTTGTGCACCTATAATAGCTCCTGCAAAATACATATATGATATATCAATCAAAACCCTATTTGAGAACTCATACCACAAATAAAACACACATTTACACTATTATTATATATATCAACATTAGACCAAACAAAATATTGAAAAAAAAAATATTAAAATTAAAAAAACAATAACCTGGGGAAAGGGCTGTTTTTGACAGCTTTTTGACCGTATTTTCTCCATCTGTATCCGTCTTCTAAATGATCCACTTCGCTCTTTGTCATGAATGCAAATCTGGGTTCCCTCTGCCTTTTCTGAGTTGCTTTCTTCGGCTTCATCAACCTATAATTAATTAATAAATTAATAATTAATTAGTTCACAATCCTATGATGATGTTCGAATTAATTAACATTAAAAAAAAAAAAAAAATACTAGTAGTAACTAATTACGTTTTCTTAGTCTTCTGGTTTTCCTCTTCCTCGTTGTCGTCTTCCTCTTTCCTCTGGTCGTGATCGTTCGATTCGGAAGAAACGGAGGAAGCAGTGTTCGGTGTTTCGGGTGCACACAGCAGCTGATCCGAGGGAGGGGCAAAATCGTCAAAAACGGAAGGGCAAGTTTCGTCTCCTCCTCCTCCTCCTCGCGATACGTTGAGCAGGTCCATGAACCCTAAGGAGCCGCAGCTCCTGTCGTCCATCAGCAGCTCCGTCACCGTACACGTGTCGCTCATCGGATAATGATACTGATTATGGTGATGATTAAGAAACGGACCTTCCATTCTCACTCGTTACAGAGAAATAGAGAGAAATGGAATTGGGATTTTTTTTTTTGTTTTGTTTTTGTTATGAAGAGGAGGAATGGCTTGGGGAGAAAGTTTTGACCGGAAATAGCCGGTGGAAGGAAGGGCATTAAATAAGGGCACTCATTGTTCAAAGGGTTCGTTTTGACCGGTAAGCCGGTTACCGTGTGAACGCGATCTCGACTGACACACAAACACTTTCTCTCTCTCTCAAAAATGTGTTGCTACTATTCTTGTTCGTGTGCATGTGCAATGTATCCTCGTAAAAAAACCTTTCTTTTTTTATTTATTTATTTAATATTTAAAAAAAAGGTGGGACCCAGTGCGTGCCTGCTAAATCTCCAACAAATCGCTAAATTTTATTATAAATACGTTTTTTAATTAATTTATACGGAACGAAGGATTTAGATTAGGGCGTGACTAGGATGGGTTAATCGTGATTAGCACGAATATCGGTGTGATTAATTAGTTAATTAATTAAAAAAGTAATGGAAGAGAAGCGGGCCACGCCTGCGAGCGGAGGTCGACATCAGGGCCCGTAATCCAATGCGCGGCTGTTGGGCCTGGACCATACTTGAGACCACGTGGCGCAGATAATCCATTCGAGTAGCGGCCCAATTGGGGGGTAATCCAACGGCGCCGATCGCTCCGATTACGTCAGCGCCCACGTGCCCCGGAAATTATTTACGCGTTTTGGGGAATATTCTGGATGGGCCTTTGGCTTCTATTATACGCTCCTCTCCCTATGTATCTCCAATTATTATTGCCAATTATTTTACTGTTTATCCTCTCTTTGTCTTTCTACTTCATTGTCCAACGTTGCGTCTAAACTATAAACACACTGCACAAATTATTACTACCTTGGTCCCACCAGTATTTCGACTCTTTCTCGAACTTGAACATTAAGAATAATAACATTTTAAATGTACACAAAGTATAATGAAAATTGATAAGAACATAAGTTTCTCCTTTATATTTTGTGAATGAATGAAGTAGTTTTGTTTAATTTTATTGAAAAATATATTTGATTAATTAATATAAATATGAAATTATTCAATTTTTTTTAACGAACTATCAAAATTCAAATGATGCACTTCTACCATGAAAGTCTTAAATTTCTTCGTAACAGCCAAGGTTCTAAGTTCGACCCCTAGAGGAACTACACTTATGTAATTCCTTGACCAAGGTGGTAGTAGAGGGACTACACTTATGTAATTCCTTGACTAAGGTGATAGCACGTAGTAGTACTATTTCTTACTATTTTCGTCTCAAATAAATAATCACATTTTTTTTATAATTTATAAAAAAATTATAAAAAGTAACTTTTTTTAATCTACATATAAAGGGACGAAGGGAGGTCACCTTTTGTCAGTATTTTATTTTTGCCGCCGTAAGTTGTCCTCTGGTTAGAAGCTACTGGGCCTAACACATTGAAAGCCCAAGATGTATTTTGTGAATATTTGTAATGGGTTATAATTCTGTATTTTGGTGGGCCTAAATATTAGAAGCCCAAATTCGTAATGAATAATAATAGGGGATAAACATAGTTTAATTCTTCTTAATATAAATATAAACAAGTATAAATAATAAGAACAATAATCACAATGATTATTATTATTACAAATCCCAATTTATAAATAAAAAAATAAAAAAATTATAATATGGTAAAAAAAATAAAAATCAATCATCATTAGAGGCTGTCAATGCATTAACCATAATCTGCATGACTCTAACTCTCATCTCCAAAGCCAATATATAATCTGTCGTCTCTTTGAAAAGCCTATCTACTCCGGTGGATTGCTCACGGATTGGAAGCAGTTTTTTCAGAATCCTGAGCTTTGTTTCAATCGAATTCCGCCTCTGACTCGAACTCGCCCTCGTCTTCATCCTCACTTCTCTTGCAATTCTACTTTCAAGAAGATGAACAAACAAATAAAATTAAATTTAACCAAAGCTTGCAATGATTTTGTGATTCAATGTGAGGCCTTTTTATAGCTGACATTAAGGATAACATTGACAATATAATATTTTTGATTTGAGGCACCCAAGTTTGTGGGGTCCTTTTCCACCTATTACTTTTTGTTTAAAGTAGTTTGGCCAATTGCATCCTTCCACATCAAAACTTTTTTGATTAAATTAAGGAATTTTAAGGGTGAGTTGAGGTATGATTTTAAAAAATAACACTTTTTTTCTCCGTCGCAGTTTCAATTTTAGCACGTTACATACTTATAATCACATTAAAAAAAATCCTTTATTTTCATGACTAAATACATGTATATTACTGCAAATTCGACGAACTATTAATTAAAATTTGGTTTTTGTGGGCCAAAAAGTGACAAGATGTTGCAATGGAATGTGATTAATCAATGAAATGAAGTTGTATTTTTGGGTGTATGCATGTTCACCCCAAGCTTAATGCACATGCAACCACATGATTAATTCTCTTCAATTAATCACCTCCACCACCAAAGTACCAAAAACCAACCCTTCCATATTTATCAAAACACACACACAAACACACACACTTCCATGCCTATATATTCCTCATGGAAACACCCTGGATTATTCCCTTCCCCAGCTTTTCCAAGTTCAATGAACACACACCACCCACTCCCTATGTATCTATCATCTCTATATATATATATATACTCACACACATGAAATCCTAATCAACACTACTTCCTTGAAGCTTCCATTTTTAGTCCCACTTTTTGATTTTTCTAATTTTGGTTTGGTACTAAGTAGTAGGATTCTGATCAAATCAGGGCGGGTCGATCAAGTTTAAAAACTGTTAGGACAATCCATATATATGACCTTGAAGTCGAAGCAATACTTCTCATGAATAACCAAGGTGATATGAACGAAATATATAATAATTTGTATTGGTTGTGATATACACATCTCACCATTGTTATCGACCACGGGGGAATCCAGGTGCTATTGAATATGTTTGTTGTTATTTGGATGTGATTGTAATGGAAATCACTAAATGAAAAAAAAAAAAAAAAAAAAATCTAAATCTAAAAGTCGTCATTAAAATTAATTACCAATAATCCGAGTTCCAAAGTCTATCAAATATCCCTTGTTCTTGATGTCGATCTTGTTTACTAATAATAGTAGTAGTATCAATATCTATCTCTTTGCCCTCATCAAGCTCTCTGATTTTCGCCTCATAATCGATTCCAACTACCCGTTTCTCCGGCGACTTCAAAACACACAAATGATGCTTACAATAAGCTCCGTTTCTCTCAAACACTTTAAACATCTTCACGAACAAATCCACCATCACCGCGCTGTCGCGAAACCTCCCCTCCCGGAACCTCATCATCACCGAGTGAGCGCATTTCCGAAAATGCCCCCACACAAACTCCCTAAAATCCTCGGGGGGCTCTCGGATGGTCTTGATCATGTGCTGGCAAGCCAAGACGAAAACCCTCTTGTTATTGTTTCCGCGGGTCGTCGCGAGCGAGTCGCGGATCGCCCGGAAGACTCGGAGCAAGTCGGGGTCGTCCGGGTCCCACCTGCTGCTGCTGACGAGGCAGCTGAGCTTGGTGGGCTCGGAGAGGGCCGGGAGGGTGACCCTCCCGTCGGGCCGGAGGTTCGGGTGGAGCTCGAGCCCGAGGGAGCGGTGGTGGAGCCTAGGGGGCTTGGAGGGGTAGTTTCGGGAGAATTCAATGTCGAAAAAGAAGAGGCAGTTGTGGTAGGAGGTGTTGGGGGGGCCCACGAGGGCGGCCCGCATCAGGTCGGGCCGGTCTTTGTAGGAGCGGACGAAGGCCCAGTCGGGGGCGGTTTGAGCGAGTCGACTCAGTTCGGGTTGGAACGAGTCTTTGGTGGTTATCATGAGTTTGTTGGTTTTCAAGTCGAAAATACGGTAGAAGTTGTGGTCGCGGGGGGTGTGATCGAGCGTGTCCAAGTGTTTGAATTGCTTGAATTTGGATTCGATTTCGTCGATCGTCTCCTCGATCTCCCCGAACTTGGTGGTGGTCATGTTGTTGTGAGATTTTTGAGTTTGTAATTATTAATTAATAGTAAGAGGTAAAACTCGATATGTATGTATGGTAATGTCGGGAAGAGTTAGGGTAGGGTAGGATTCTTTTCCTAATACTACTAATACTATACTATGTAATAGAAACTCTAATTTGTACGTCTCTCTCAATCTTTGATGGACCTGTTTACATAAATAAGACGAGAGCGGCCCAAAACAAAACCCTCCATTAAAGGTCAATTTTTAAATTTACTTTCAACTACTAATTCTCCAGAAGAGTAGAGGCATACTGTATATTATTGTTATTGTAGACGGCAAACATGAGAGTTTTTTATTCCATATAAGAAGATCGGAAGGCTTACAATAAAAGTACAATAATATAATAAGATGTATATATATAAGGAGAAGAGGTTGTCATATGCATGCACTCACTCCAAACCATAATATATATATAGTACAGTAGTAATTATTTAAATTACATTTTAATTACCTCCTCCGGCTCCTCCTCCTCCTCCACCACCTCCTCCACCACAACCAATAGTACCTCCACAACCATATCCTCCACCATAACCACCACCTCCATATCCTCCATCATAACCACCACCGGTACTTCCTCCTTCGCTGCTGCTGCTGCTGCTCTCTATTCCTCCTCCACCAAATGTGTCTTTCTCAATCATCTTCCGTCCATGGCCAATTTGCACCACCAACAAAGCTACAAACAAAATCGTAACAAAAACCCAACCACCATTTCCAAAAGGCTTCATCACCATCTTATAATATATGTAATATGTAATATACCAAATATTGTAATCTTGCTATGTAGGTATGTATGCCTTAACAATTAGAGGTTGCATGGTTTATATAGACAACGTACAAGGACTCACGATCATTCATAAATGTCGCATGTCCCTTCTTTCATTTTTCCCCATCTATGACTTTGTGTAACCTTATGTAGTTAATAGGTTAGTTGTATGTATGTCTTATGTAGTTAATAGGTTAGTTGTATGTATGTCTCATACAAACCTAATTAATACCAACAAACAGGGGTAATTCACACTTCTCAATTGGATTCTTGGCAGTGTTCAAGTTCTTGAATTTTTGTTTTACTTTGTGGATTCTACAAGTAATACCTTGAAAATGCATCTTCGTTACGTACGTAGTAGTATTACATCACAATAAACTTTTTAATGTTATATTCTCCTGTCCAAAACACAATTTTGTCTTCATACCACAATTTTGTCTTCATACGGAAATTAAAATAATACTGTATTTTTTTTATTGATTTTTAGTAACATAAACCTTTTTATATTAATTTAGCCAGTCTCAATTTTTTTCCTTTTACTTTAGCCCGTCTCGAAAAAAATTTCTGGCTCCACCATTGATTCTATTAGATATTTCACGAAAAGGTTACTTTTAAACGAGGTGTATAGAGAATAAAGATAGTATTGATACTATATATGGACTATGGTATATTTTGAATTTTTTTTTTTTTTTTTAATAATGTTTGGAAGATAAAAAATATCTACGAGTAGTTGTAGTCTCTTTCTTTGATGGGCCTGACCACATAAATATACCCACAAGTTGTAGTGTCTCTTTCTGTGATGGGCCTGACCACATAAATATACCCACAAGTTGTAGTCTATTTCTGTGATGGACCTGACAACTTAAATATAAGGCCCATTCCAAAATGTATTTTAATTTTGGCTCCCTTTATTATTCACACTCCTTACAATTATTTTTACATTAAAATTTATTAAAATATTAAGTAAGATATCAATAATGCCATTTTCATATAGTACTCCCTCGGTTGTCATATTTTTTTTTTTTTTTTTTTATTGTCAAACCCCAAAAAGGGAAATAATTAAAATTAACTTTTTCATTTTAATATATAATTTTATTCTACTTTACCCCACCTACTTTTTAAATTTTACTCACAACTACTTTACTTTTCACTTTTAAAATATATTTTTACCTTTTACTTTTTAATTAAAAAATACAAAAATAACAATTTTCTTAAACTCCGTGTCCAGAAAAGTATGACATCTATTAATGGCTGGAGGGAATAATATTTACTTTGTAGTTTTGTTCTGAGAAAAAAAAACAAAAAAACACATGATTATGAACCGGAGCAAATTGTAGTACGCATCCGTGAAATTCAAGCTCCCGGAATTGCATCTCAAGATATATTAGGGCTTGAGGCTGATGATGGAGAAGTTGCAGCAATAGAACAGAGTTAGGGCTTCGTTAAGGAGGCCGGGAGTTGAGAGTCGGACTCCGTAGGCGAGCGAGTCGTGGGTTAGACGAGGCCGAATCAAACACAAATTCAAACAAAAATTAGTTCGGCCCTTGAGCTCATTAATTATGTATAGCAGAAACAATTAAAGACTTTATTTTTCAATAGAAGAAAAACCAAAAGCACAACTTCATAAATTGTTTTCGATCGGCACGAAATCCTCAGATTATTCTCTTCACGCCGAAAAACCGCTGCTTTCTTCTTCATCGTCGTTTAAAAGGCGTGCTCGACAATGTCTCCGGCAAGTGCATGGGCTCGACCAACCGATGATGCCACTGCTCCAAGAGAATGGGGGCGTACGTGAGTGTAGTGTTATTTATTGAAAAGGGTAAAATCGGTACTATAATTAAAGAAGGGTAGTTATAATATTAATTAATAAATAAAGAGGTCGGTGAATTAATCTTAGAGGTGAGTTCAGTAATCCTTGGAAGTGTAAATAAATTAAGCCTTTAATTTTTGAGTTTGAAATGTTTAAATAATGGAGTAGTTCATTGTTTAATAAAAGTTGACACATTTATTTTATAATTTTTTTTAAAAAAAGTGTGACATTTTTTGTAACACAGACATATAATTTGATGACTTTTGAATTTAAAACAGACATTTTGCGTTTCAACTCGAACATCCGGTAGAAGTTGTGGTCGTGGCCCGTGGGAAGTGTGATCGTGCCTGTCGAAGTTGTTGAATTGCTTGAATTTGGATTCGATTTAGTCGATGATTTCTTCGATCTCCCCAAACTTGGTCATGTTGTTGTGAGATTTGAGTTTGTACGTTCGTTGGGTTGTATTAAATTATTAATAGTAAGAGGTAAACACGGTATGTATGGTAATGTCGGGAAGAGTTAGGGTAGGGGTAGGATTCTTTTCCTAATACTAGTAAAATTCGGTCTAAGAGATGCTATTTCAGATGCAATACACTTTGGTGTGTGATTGTGTGTGTATTTAATATAATAATATTAAATCAACTGTTAAGATCTATATAGATAAAAAATAATTTCAATCTATAATATACAGTTCAGATATCTTCATTTCAGTTCAGTTCAATCTATTTCAGTTAAAAAAAACATGTCCTAATTCTCCCGATTAGAGATATATTTTTGTTATCGTATACGGCAAATTAAACATGAGTGTTTTTTTATTCCATATAATTAAGAAGATCAGGAGGCTTACAATAAAAGTAGGTAGAATAATATAATTAAGGAGAAGAGGTTGTCATATGCATGCACGATGCACTCCCTCTCACTCTCACTCGATCACTCCAAACCATAATATATATATATATATATATATATATATATATATATATATATATATATATATATATATATATATATATATATATATATATATATATATTACATGATTCTTATTTTAATAGTCATATTTCATTTTGTTATTTGTGAATGAAGTGTAACTATTGTGTTTGGACAGAGGTAATATTACAGTAATAATTATTTAAATTACAGTTTAATTACCTCCTCCTCCTTCTCCTCCTCCACCTATACCTCCAAATCCTCCACCAATACCTCCAAATCCTCCGCCAAACCCTCCACCATAACCACCACCACCACCACCACCGATGCCTCCAAATCCTCCACCATAACCACCACCACCACCACCGGTGCTTCCTTCACTGCCACCACCAGCACTTCCTCCTTCGCTACTACCACCGCTACTCCCTTCACTGCCACCACCTCCAAATCCTCCTCCACCATAACCACCACCACCGAAGCCTCCTATTCCTCCAGTACTGCTGCCGCCTTCTTCTCCTCCTCCGCTGCTGCCTCCACCAATACCACCCCAACCAAACATGTCTTTCTCAATCTTATTCCGACGTCCATGGCCAATTCCCACCACCAACAAAGCTACAAACAAAATCGTAACAAAAACCCAACCACCATTTTCAAAAGGCTTCATCACCATCTTATAATATATGTAATATGTAATATACCAAATTTTGTAATCTTGCTATGTAGGTAGGTATGCCTTAACAATTACAGGTTGCATGGTTTATATAGACATGAACCACGTACGTACAAGGAATCGTGATCATTCATAAATGTCGCTTCGCAACTGTAGACGTAATTGTAGTCTCTTTCTTTGATGGGCCTCACAACATAAATATACCCACAACTTGTGTACTGTCTCTTTCTTTGATGGGCCTCGCCACTTCAATACAAGGCCCATTCCGATATGTATTTTAATTTTTGAGTTTTCAAATGTTTAAATAATACTTTATCACACATTTATTTTTTATAATTTACAAAAAAATGTATCATTTTAAAAAAACAACAACATATAATTCGATGACTTTTGAATTTAAAATAAATACTACTATAATATAGTACTCTTTTGAGATGAACTTATTTTTTCACACTTTTTTTAATTACCTCGTTTCATATATATATATTTTCACGATATACAAATTAATAATTTATATTTATTTAATTTTTTCAATTTAAAATATATTATTTTTATTTTTTCAATAATTTCAATTTTAATTTATATTTTTATTTTAATAATTTAAAATAATTTATATTTTTTCAATTTTTTCAATTTTAAAATATTTTTACTATTTCTTTTTTATATTAATCAATATATTTATATTTAACCATAAATGATTTACAAAAGTATTTTTATAACCCAATGAACTTGTATAAACACTAGAATATGAAAATAAAAAATAAAAATAAAATCGAATTATACCACGAAAAATTGTAAAAAAAAATTTCAAAATATCATGCTATTAAAAGTAAAATTTGAAAAAAAAAGTAAAAGAAAAAAAAAATCTAAAGAAAAGTTTATAATAGCACAAAAACTTTGAATATGGGGTTATTAAAAGCACCAAATGGAGATTGTGTTAATAAAAAAACACATAATGTATACTATTTGTGATCTTCACCAAATTCCAAATTCCAAATTTTAACTAATACTACATTTTTTTACTCGAAATAAATTGGACTTCCTACCATATATGGCTTTGAAGTCAATCGACTTTAATATATATATATATATTAATTATCAGAAACTAATTTTGAGTTTTTTTAGAAAAGATTAAGAAAATTAATGGTGAAAGATGATTGATTTAAGTATATTCACAGAGAACTCATTTTTAACCAATAACATTAAGTACAATTTTTACTTTTGTTTTTTTTTACTAATTACTTTATAATTTTACTTAAAATTACTCTGTTTTTTTAAATTACTTTTTAACTTCAGTTACAAATATTATAACGTATTTCTTATGAATAATTTTTTGAGAAGAAGAATATACTTTTATTTATTTTTATTGTAGACCGGAAACATGACACATTATTTTTATTTCATATAAAAGAAGTAGATTAAAGGCCTCACAATAAAAAGTAGTGTATAGTGTATAGATGCATGACCAGTCACTTGAAACCATAACAATTTTAAAATTAATGTTTGCCCCCAAATCCTCCACCAATACCAATACCTCCCACATAACTACCGCCCATGCCTCCTCCTCCTCCGCTGCCACCGCCGATATTTCCTCCGCTGCCACCACCGATATTTCCTGATCCAGTACTGCCGCCTCCTACTTCTCCGCTGGCACCACCCATTCCTCCTCCACTGCCACCGCCGATATTTCCTCCTCCGCTATTACCTCCTCCTACTCCTCCCCCTCCACCAGAGCCGCCTACTCCTCCTCCACCAAAACCACCACCCCAACCAAACGCATCTTTCTCGATCTTCCGTCCATGACCAATTTGCACCATCATCATAAAACCTACCAACAATATCCTCATAACAACACCATTTCCAAAAGGCTTCACCATCTTTTTTATGTATAATTAGCAAATGTAATCTTGCTAATTAATTTGTTAAGTAGTAGTAGTACTGTGCCTTAACAATTAGTGCTTGCATGGTTTTATATAGACAACCAAGTATGACTGCAAATCGGTTTGGCCGGTTAACCTACCTAATTACCAAACCAAACAAAACCACCGAATTATTTGGTTTAACCAAACTAATTCGCTTTGGATTTTTTTTTTTTTTTTTTTGTTTTAAAAACACAAATTCATAAATATTAATTAGATCAATGTTTAACAATCAAATTTGATATTTGTTTTCATTACGATGATTATATATTAAAACATCACTCACTCGTTAATTTCAACAAAATAAAAAAATAAAATTAAATCGTGAATTTATTATTTGAAATTTGTGTACAGACATCACAAAATTTAATTAAATATATATAATATGTGTTTTTAATTAAATATATTTAATATGTGTTTACATATTGAGTCAAATCGAGTTTTTCGAGCAATTAAAGTAGAGTAATACGAGTTGAGTCACTCAAACAAGCTGAATTTGAACTAAATGAGCAAGCATAAGTCGAGCGGCTCGATCGAGTCGAGCTCGAGCATGACAAAATTTTCACGAGTAGAGCTCGAGCACGTTGTCGAGCGACTCGTCAACTCGGCTCGTTTGCAGCCCTAACTTGTCTTCTTACATATATTATACTATAACATACTCGTATAACTTTATGTTTTTGCCCATTCTTCATGTGCCCATTTTTTATTGTAGAATGATACTCTCTCGGTCCAAAAACAGTTGTCATAGTTTCCTTTTTGGAGTGTCCAACAATAGTTGACACACCAAGGAAATAATTATTCTAAGTTTTTCATTTTAATATACAATTTTATTCTACTTTACCCCCACCTACTTTTTAAACTTTATTCATAACTATTTACTTTTTATTTTTAAAATATATTTTTACTCTTTATTTTTTAAATTAAAATTTAAAAAACTTTACTCACAACTATTTTACTTTTTATTTTAAAATATATTTTTACTCTTTACTTTTTAATTAAAAATTTAAAATCCAGTAAAGTATAATTTTTACTTTTTAATTAAAAATTTAAAATCCAGTAAAATATAACATCTATTAATTAAAAATTTAAAATCCAGTAAAATATAACATCTATTAATGGCGGAAGGGAGCAGTATATATATTTCATAAAAGAAGACGATTACTGAGAAGAGATCGGCATGCGCATTCAATCTCAGTTTTTTGGGACGTTATTATGTCCTATTTATTAGTAGTAGTAGTAGTATATATAGATAGATCAAACCATAGCAATTTTTAATTTAATGTTTGCCACCGAAACCGCCACCACCTCCGGCTCCTCCTCCACCACCAAAACCGCCACCGCCTCCGGCTCCACCACCAATACCTCCTCCGCTTCCACCTCCGGCTCCTCCTCCTCCACCAAAACCGCCACCACCTCCACTTCCACCTCCAGCTCCTCCACCAATACCACCTCCACTTCCACCACCAATACCGCCTCCACTGCCACCTCCGGCTCCTCCACCAATACCACCTCCACTTCCACCACCAATACCGCCTCCACTTCCACCTCCAGCTCCTCCACCAATACCACCTCCACTTCCACCTCCGGCTCCTCCACCAATACCACCTCCACTGCCACCTCCGGCTCCACCACCAATACCACCTCCAGCTCCTCCACCAATACCGCCTCCACTGCCACCACCAATACCACCTCCACTGCCACCTCCAGCTCCACCACCAATACCACCTCCGCTGCCACCACCTACTCCACCACCAATACCTCCACCCTTGCCACCTCCAAAACCTCCTCCACCGCCTACACCACCACCGCCTCCAAATCCTCCACCACCTCCAAGACCACCCCCACCAAACGTCTCTTTCTCAATCTTCCGCCCATCAGCAATTTGCACCACCAATAAACCTAGCAACAAAATCATAACAAACACTCCACCATTTCCAAAATGCCTCACCATCTTTTTAGTGATACAAATAGCAAATGTAATCTTGCTTTGTAGTATGAATTAATAATCACTTTACGGCTTATATAGACAACCAAAGGGACATGATTCTTAAATGCATGCAGTTGAGCCATAGAATTATACATATATTGTTTCTATTTTCCTTGTGTTATAACTTCAAATTTTTTCGCTGTCGATTTTTCCCTCAACTATCAACCACATTTGATCATCATTTTTCTTCAACCTGTCCCACCTTACCTTCATTCCTGTCCCTATGACTTTGTGTAAACTTAATTAATAGGTTAGTTGTATGTATGTATGCATGTTCTCACAGATCAACAAATCTAAATGTCACGTAGCACCGACATATATATCAACAAGGGCTAATTCAAACTTCTCAAATACAACACATATGAAGCAGAGCAATAGAAAGAATAAACCGGTGCATGCCCAATTAATGTCATAAAATTCCAGTGGCAAGAACAAAAAAGCCAATACTGTTTCTTTATACATGAGAAAATTGGCGCCACGTAAGCCAAACACCAGAAGAACTTCAAAAAGGAAAAAAGAAAATCAAACTAAACGGACTCACATTCTGAGACGAAGCCCACAAAAGCTGCACGGTCACTCCATTGCGAGAGCACAAACCAGTATATGACAAGGAATTTAACTTTACATTTATTATTACAGAAAAAGAAGAAAAAAACATAATGTTTGAGTGATGAAACATTTGATAACTACAAGGGTAAGGGCTGCAAATTCTGAAGAAGATCAAACCTTGTGCTTCCTCCGGGATAAGTAGTACTTCTGTCATCTTGAAGAACCAACAATTTTAGTGAGCCGGACTCTTTTAGCCAGGTAGCCACAACCGACCCAGTCGATATAAACCTCCCCATATTACACTTGGCCACCTTAAACGGTGCGCCTATACTTTCAAGGAGAGCCTCAATGGCGCGCTTAAGCGCACCGTCGCCTACTACTTTGCTGTGCTTGCCCCACCCGGTTAATATGCTGCAAATGCACACACACACAATTTATTTATTTAAAAAAAAAATTACAATTACATAATTCTGATTTTCAAAATATTACAAAAAAGACAAGCTTGTTATCAGGCTATTTGAAAATCTGACGGGGTGTAATGGTCAAATGGAAGATGAAAAGTTATCAGCTATTTATGTAAGCTCAGCGATGATTTTTGTAATTTTCATTTTTATTTATAGATTTGGGTGAAACCTCAAGAATAGTACTTTGCTCGTAATTATCCAAATGGAATATTAGAAGAGAATTAATTACCTTAGCAGCTTGGGTAACTCATGGCCTTCGTAGACAACAGATCGTATATTGAGCAACCATGCATGAACCATCGCACGTGCAGCGCCTGATGACATAAGATGCAAATCAAGGCAAGATTCGGACCAAGGGCTTTCCCATACGTCTCTACGTTTTCCTTCTAGCACCACAAGTTGGGCACCTCGTTTCTGGAAAAAATATGATAGCAAGGAATATCTAAGGAGAAAACTAAATATACCCTTGCGATTCTTGAGGCTATCAAAGATTATACTTTCCAAAACTGACAACATAATGATTTTACATTTTACTGAAATAAAATGTTTACCTGGCCAAAGTGCCACAGCATGTCAGTCAAAGCATTGTAAAAAGCAGAAGACGTTGAAGAATCCATCCGCTTCACCTCATCGAAAAGCGACAGGGCTTGCGACCAAGTAAACTCATTATGACCCATGAGAAGTCCGTGCGCTACTCCATAAACTTGATTATCAAAGAGACGCAATTCTTCTAGAAGCAAAGAGGCTTCATCGAATGAATTACAATGACTGCAACAAGACAGTTTACGTAACTTTATAACCCCGTGAAATTTTACAATCTAAAGGTATTGCCGTATTGGATAGGATGTTGACAACTAAATAAAGACTGTAACTTTCAACATAATTAGGGTGTTTTCAATGAAAAAAGTGTTTTATTGTATCAGATTCCAAGGTAGTGTTTGAAAGTAGAAGCTACAAAATACAAACTGAAAAAAGTTAAAAGGAGCGGGTGTGAATAGGTCGTAAAAATACAAACTTTAAAGCATCTATCCCCACATTTTTATCTTAACCAAATTATGCATAATCATTTGAAAAAACCCGTTTTTCCCACCCAAGAGTTAACAATGGCTTATTCACCATCCACAAATCACAAGCACCAATCCCTACTTTTCAAAATTTAACCATTTGAACACAAAAGACTAACAATCGATTTTTTTAACCGTTCACTATTCACAAAACATGAGTTAATTTCCAAATAGCTAGAGCACTTTAAAGAAGAAGAAATAGATAAGTTATGCGAAACAAGTATACCTGCAAGCATTGAGAATTGCCGAGAAAGTAACAACATTGGGCTTTATTTCCATCTCATGCATCTTACGAAAAACACCCAAAACACACCGGAAGTCTTTCCTCTCTACCCGCTTACGCCTCCCATCGCCCAATTTCCCACAAGCCAACTCCTTCAGAACTTGTATAATCTTATCATCCTCCTTGTTATCTGAGATATCCCGGAGAGCCATCAGTCTTGAGGATTCCACACTTTCCGCTAGACCAAATGCATTAATAATTGAATTGTAAGTCACCACATTTGGCTGTATCCCTTCTCTCATCATCTCATCAAGCAACAAGGCAGACGACTCGACTAAACCTTTCTTACACAAGGCATCGATCAACTTACTGTAGAAAACCACATCCGCCTTAAGCCCTTGCCGCTTGAACTCTCTGTACACCTCCATTGCCTCCTTGTACAAACCCCCCTTAGAATAAATGCTGATTAAAGTCGAGTAAGTTAATAAATTCGGCGAGAGACGTCCCCTTTTCATCTCCCCGAACAGCTCCTTAACCTTATCATACACCCCCTGTTTACCTAACCCGTCCAGAAGCGCATTATAAGTTACGACATCCTTCTGAATCCCCATACTCTCCATCTCCTTACCCAAAGCAAAAGCCTCGTCAAACCTACCAAGACTCGCGTAAATAGCCAGCAACGTATTATACGAGACTCTATCCAACTTAATACCTGCGAATTTCATCTCGTTGAACAAGTTCAAAGCCCTATCGAGATTCCCCACCTTCGCACACCCGCGGATCATCGTGCTATAAGTCACCTCGTTCGGAAACACATTCTTGGCGGGCATCTCCGCCATTATCTCGGAAGCCACGTCCATGTGGCCCCCACCGCACGCAGCATCCAAGAGGGTGTTATAAGTATATATATCCTGCTCAATCCCTCTGTAAAGCATTTCATCGAACAGTCCGCGGGCGGTCTCCCACAGACCTGCCCCACTGCAAACCGCCAGAAGCGAGTTGTAGGTGATTCGATCTGGCTGGACCCCATTGGACAGCATCTCGTTGAAGATGTCCGAAGCCCGTTTATAACCCGCGCCCCCTTTCCCACAGGCGTCGATTAGGGCGTTATAGGTCACTAAATTGGGCTTCAAGCCCGAAGCTTTCATGGTGTCGAACACTCCGATGGCCTCGTCACAGAAACCGCTTTTGGCGTAAGCGCTTATCAAGGCGGAATACGCGTAGACTGTGTTCCCGTAGCCCTCGTTGACGCCGGTGTTGAACACTTTCTTGGCCAGATCGACTTTGCCTAACCTGCCGAGAGTGCTGATCATGGAGCTGGACAATTTGCCGAGTTCGTTTCTCCGTCTCTCGCGGCCGACGGCGAATTCGAAGCACCGCATGGCCTTGGACCAGTCGCCTTTGTTCCCCAGCTCGCGGAGGAGGAACACGTAGTCGTCCGACGCGCGGAGCTTGGGCTCGAAGGCGGTCAGCACGCCGTCCATCGATCCCCCCTCGCCTCCGCAGTTGATTGCGTGATGGAGGGCCTCTTCGGCGGCGGCGGAGTGGCGGGAGGCGACGGTGGTCCTGGGGCGGCCGAAGTGCATTTTGGAGACGAATCTGGTGGAGCGGCGGCCGGTGAATTCGGAGGCGGATAGGCAGGATAGGTTGGAGGGTCCGGCGGCGGAGGGAGGAGGGGGCCTGGGGGCGGCGGCGGCGGCATGGTTGTTGTTTATGTACACCTTCTGTGGGGCCCAGATGGGGTGGTGTTGGTGGGAGGGGTTGCGGTGGGGGTGGTTCTTGAATTGGGGTGTGTGGTGGTTCTGGTAGGGTTTGGCGGTGGTGAGTGCGTAGTGCGGTGGCGGGGTGGAGGACGCCATCGCAATAGATAGGAAGAAGATGAAAAAAAAAGTGGGCTTTTTTTGGCCTCTTGTTCTTTGACTGTGGAGGAGTGAGAGAAACAGAGAGGATCAAGATTCTAGAGAGAGAGTGTGGTTTTTTATTTTTTTATTTTTTTTCTTGGTTTACTATTTACATTTATAAATTTTTTAATATATGTAATGTAGAGTGTGGTTTTTTATTTTTTTATTTTTTTTCTTGGTTTACTATTTACATTTATAAATTTTTTTAATATATGTAATGTAGAATGTGATTACTGATATAATAGATTAATAGTTATAATAATATTTTGGATGACTACTTTTAGTAGTGATCACGATGATTTAATTATTGGATTTTTAAAATGAAAGCTCTTTTCACAGTGATCATCAAATAAAAAATCATTGAAATTGATTAAATATATTTTTAATAAATTGAGGGTAATTTTGTAATAAAAATCACTTTAATGTTTTAAAATTTTAATCTATAGTAAATTACCAAAGTGTCCCTGTGAAGATACTCCTATCCTAAATACGAACTCTCAACGCCCAAACGTTCCTTTGAATTTTCTTCGCGATGCTTCGGGTTCAAGTCCTCGTCCTTCTCATCTCAGCTGCCTTAATCTGCCCGACCCGGATCCGACGAGTGAGCTCGCACGAAGAGGTTGGAGAGTGGCACTGCGATTCGGACTCGGGGATCCGAGCAGAGGCCCGATTCCGACCCGGAATAATCACGGTCGACGGGAAAGTGGACGATTGGAACGACGTAGCTGGATCGGAGTTTCCCCTCTTGCCCGCCGTCGACCCGGACGCCGACAAGGAGTACAATGCTGGAAAAATGACTCTCAAGGTGTGTGAGGTTGTTGTGTAATTTTATCGATTATTTTGCTTGTTGAAAATTATCGATTTGTGGGGTTTTGTTTCGTTCGTTACTAGGCAGTTCATGATGGAAAAGAGGCGTACTTCATGTTACAAGTTAATGGAGATTATGCGTATACTCAGGGGTACTATTTCTGGAATTTTGGTTTAGCTAGGTTGAACTGGGTGTGTGTGTTTGGTTCTTATGGTTTTGAATAATTTGTGAAGATAATTGTTGCTGAAGAAAAACTCGTATGCTTTGTAATCGGCTTTTCGTGCAGGGACAGTAAGAAATGTGCATCTGTTGCTTTGATGTTTCAAATTGGTGAAAATGCTACTTACCATAGAGTAAGTCAGTACCAACTATGTAGTGTAATTTTCTATTTTTTCTTTTGTATTTGATCGATAATTTGAACTGAGAAATCGACTGTACTGTAAGATGGGTGGCTGTGAAGAAGGACCGGATGCTTGCACGAATAAGACTTGCCGTGGGCATGAAGTTGACATTATGCACTTCTCAACGGGAGATGCTATTCCCGGAAGACTATATGGTGGAAATCCAGTTGATAACAGAGAAGGATATGGAGGCGACAGGTGTTAATTTGATGCTATATTCTTCAATAATGGTTTTTTTTTTATTCTAAACATTTTGTATCATGTTTTGGTCTCGACTCACAGGTTTGGTCATTTGGTAGATGTGTATTCTTGGAACCCACACTGTAGATTCTTTGATGGCATTAGCCCGTCGGGTATGTTTGCAAAGTGATCAACTCGGTCTGTAGAAGAGAATTGTTTTTCAAAGAAGACCCTTTAAGTTGTGAACAAGAACATAGCTTCTTATTTAATGTTGTAACCTGTATATTATATCGTCATCCTATGAATAGTGCTTAAGTAGTTATGTTTTCACAGTTATCAAATTCAAGAAATATAGACCAGAATGTTCGCAGAATATAGTTACTCTTCTCAGATCATGATGACATTACAAGTTGATCTTATTATCGACTTAAATTAACCTATTAACTTGTCTTTTCTTTTTTCTCACCTGGTAAATATTTCATCACTTTAATACAGGAAATGAAACCAGTGCACAGAATGATTGGCGAGGATCGTGGTGGCACAGTAGCTTGATTGATAACTCAGGTAAGCTATTTTGTCTTTTCTAAAATGTCGTCTGTGGAACTGAGAATATTTTCTTGTAACCTTCAGGTTTCATAAAGAATGACAGCCCATACGCATCTGGCGGTCTAAACGGGGCTTACTACTTTGAATTCGCAAGGCCTCTGAGAACCATGGATCGTGTTCAACAGGTAACTTTTATGCAAATTCAACTCAACACTGAAGCAAAAAAAAAAATGGTTTTTTTCCTTTTCGGCAACGTTTTAACATATCATGCCATGCTATGAGTTTCTTTTCTGTTACCCATACTTTATTTTTGTTGGCTGAGACTTTGAACACAAAATGGACTAACAATTTACATTTGAAATTCGACTTTGGAATAGAAGAGCTGTGCAAAACCAAGTTCGGGTTTAGTATGTTTGTGTTTAAACTTTAAAGCTTTCACTATATATGGTAATGGCTGACACAGGATGCTCAGTTCACAATCGGTAAACCAAACAAGTTCTCAGCAGCATTTTGGTACCCCACGGACGGTAAACCATGGCATGGATCTGGGCATTATTCGATTAACTGTGATTGGATTCCTATCGATTTCATATCAGGCAACTCTGAGCTCACCACCACGACACCGCCCCAAACAACCTCGTGGGATGCTGCTACTGTTTTCTCTCTTATTCTTTCTGTAGTGGCTTTATGTGTGTCTGTTTTTATCGCACATCGAATGTCAAATACTAGCCGGAGGGGAAGTTTCATACCCATGGACACTCTTTAGGCTCTCACTCGTTAGGTCTCTTCTTCATATTCACACGAGTATATTCATCCGACGGAGACAACATTTTTTTTTCTTTATGTATTGATTGATGTTCATGTTTGGTTTGTAATATATTGATTTGGTTGAACTATTCTATGTAAAAATATTCATTTAAATGTTTTTTCTTTTTTTTTTTAAATTTTATTTTAAAATTAAATGAATCAAACTGAAAATTAGCCTTTTCGGTCATGATAATATATACCTCCTTGACCTCTCCCATTTCATTCTTTGGTCAAAGATGTCTATTTTCTGCAAAATTTTAAACTATAAATAATTTTTTTCTTGTTTTTTTAACCTTTTTTGAAATTTCAACGTGGGTGAAAATTCGGTTTGTCTAAGTCGGAAATAAGAATAATGTTGGGGGTATAGTTGGAAATGTGAGAAAGTATCAAGTGTCTCACGACTCAACTCATACGCCGTGGTATCCATTTTAGAAAAAGAGAAAAGGTTGGCTCCATCCAAAAACGACGCCGTGGCTCATCGTGACTATTACCTGAATTGAATTTCGTTTCTCCGATATAATTCCCCAAACTTCAATTTCAAGCAAACACACGATCGAAATCTCAGCCCCAAATTTCACGCGGCGGCGATTACTGATTTCCGAATTCGAACTCGAGCTCGCAGATCGTGGAAATTTTTTAAGAAGTTCTCCATCGGCGTTTGACCTGAGCTGGCCTAGATCAGGAACAGGTATTCACACCTCGATACCAATTTTCAAGTTTTTGATTTCACTTTCGTTTGATTATCGTCTTGTGTATTTGTGAAGAAAGTTAGAATATTGATTTTTCAAAGTGATAGTTTTCGGTATGGATTATGTTGAATCTAGTGAGTAAGAATTCCGGTTGTTCGATTCGTGAAATTTTCTTTGTAGAGCTGAAGATTTGAAGTTTGCGGCGAGCTGTGATAATGGCGAGGATCAAACCTCAAGCTCTCTTACAACAGAGTAAAAAGAAGAAGGGGCCGAGTAGAATCAGTGTTGCGACAATCGCGGTTTATGGCATGATTGTTGTTGCCATGGCATTTTTCCTTTTTGCTTCCTACAGACACTGGAATAGAAGGTGAGTTTCTGTAGTTTCCTCGCGATATGTTGTTTTTCATGTTATAAATGCAGTGGTGAAACTTGGTCGATTTTGGGTTTTTCTTGGATTAGTTTTTCAATCCTTTTTATTGATTACGAGATGCATTTGTGTTTGTGTGTGTGTGTGTGTGTGTTGACTGTGTTCATTATGTTCATAACCCACATTTGGTTATCTTGCTCAGGTCAAAATTTCAGACAGAGGATGTTTTATCAGGTGTAGAGGTAAATTTAGCGCATGCTGATTTCTTACACTGTAATACCATTTTTATTTTATTTTGCTATAGTCGCTACTTGAGTAGCAAATCGACAACGATGCCTTTACCTTTATTTCTTTCCATCTATTTCTAAAGTCATTTTGTCTAATTTTTTACAGCATGACAGTTCACATATCGATTTAAAGAAACCTGATGTCCCTAACCCCAAATATGCTGTAAGTTTTTTGGTGTGTTAGTTTATTTATGGGTTATTGATTGTTTACTATATTTGCAGTCTAACTTATAGTAATTTTTTAATAGCCTTACTAATATAAACTCATACATATAGTAAAATCAATTGTGCATAATTCTTGGTGTGGTTGTTATGGCAGTTTTAACTTTTATCATCCTGCCTTTGTCTAGTCTTTTTTCCCTCCATTTTTCTTAGTTATACATAAACTCATATATATATTAAACAGGTGATAAAGACCCCCAAAGGCTCGATAACCGTGGAATTATACAAGGAAGGTTCTCCAGAAGTTGTTAATGAATTTATTGAGTCATGGTATTGCACCATCTGCCAATTATTAGTTTATTACAATATATGTTGCAGTTTTTTTACTCTGAGAATGACAAATGTAGACTGTGTTAGATTCATTTTATCAACAAGTTTATTTGCAGTCAGCAGGGACGATTCAAAGGGATGCTCTTTAACCGTGTAATAAAGAATTTTGTCGTTCAAGGAGGTGGTGATATTAATGGACAGGAAAGCACCGAAGATTGGACCTCAAAGGGAAAGCATTACAATCAACTCGATACAAGGTCTGCCTTATTTATATCTCAGATCTCAAATACTTTCTTTAGAACCCAACTTCTAAAGAAGACTTTTTTATACATTGTATTAGCTTGAAGCATGAAGCCTTTATGCTGGGGACTTCCAAGACGAGAAAGGATGGTGGGGGATTTGATATTTTTATCACGACAGCACCTATCCCATATCTTAACGAAAAAATTAACGTATTCGGGCGCGTTATTAAGGGTGAAGATGTTGTTCAGGTAAAAATACTTTACCAGCTTTTGATCTTCGTTTTATTTTTTAAAAAATGAGTATCTGTGCATTATTTGTTCATATTGAAAACTTTTGTTTTCTTCGGCCCAACATTTTGATTATTCTTCTCCCTCCTTTGAAATTATATTATTGCAAGAACTACTGGCTTATGATTTTTAACTTCTGGGTTTCAGGAAATTGAAGAGGTGGACACGGACGAGCATTACCGACCTAAAGCTACCATAGGGATCACGGAAGTGACGTTAAAACAAAACCTCTAATGGGTTTTGTTGTCGGTATCATTAGGCATCTCACTTCTTAGAATGGAATCATCTACACCTTTTATGGTTCAGTTATTCTGTTCTTGTGTCATTATCATGGGCGGATACTTATTTTCTCTCTACCTTTGTAGCTTTATGTTATTGCTTCTGAATGCACGAGGGCTTCTTTGACTTGATTTGTGTTTTTCTTTCTACTGTTATTTGTACACATTGACTCGAGCCAAGTTCGTGATCTAAAATTTTGTCTGATTGATAATTTGGCTCGTTTATCTTGGTTCTTCCTTTTGCCTTTTGAACTCAGACTGTATCGTGATTGATTGTACTAGGAATTTGGGGTTTGAATACCCTGAGCAGAAATTTACAAGTCAAAAATGGTGTCCAACCTAGTATCGATCTTTTACTTTATTGTTGAAATGTGATCCAAAATCCATGAGTAAAGACCAAAATGTCAATTCTAGGTCTTACAAAATCCAAGGATCAATAGTGAAGGATCCATTCAAGGATCTTAACAAAATTTGTACAATAATGCATATGAAATTGTACATTAAATCGTGTTATTTGGGTAAACTTATTAGGATAATTGACAATTTAGACGTTTCGTTGTTTTAATAATTTTAAAATATTTATAAATAATTTTATTAATTCTCACTTTTTTTTGGTAATTTTTATTATGAAACAAAAATAGTAATTTAAAATAAAAGTTTAATAGTATATGTAGTGTACTACTACTAATTGCAAGAAAAATGTTATTAGGATAATTGACGGTTCTATTAATTGTACATGCCACAATTTTACTTCTTATTTTACTAAGAGAGAGTATAACTTCAAAGAGAGAAAAATTTAAATGGTATGTTTTATAAAAAACATACACTTTTTGAACCCTAAAATAAAACTACACTCATTCTATACATTTTGTAAAGGAAAATACACATTTACTCTCACCTTTTTCAAAACACAACAAAATAATTAATAAAAGAACAAAACAAATAAAAAAAAGTAAAAAAAGACAAAAAAAAATCACCGGTCCCCCCCCCCCCCCCCCCCCCTTTTTCTTCTTCTCCCATCGGTCCCCCACACCCAAAACAACCGCCGGCGAATTTTCGAAATTTCGGCCGCCCAAATGTCGGAAAACGAGCACGAAGATGAGCACAATGTCGAGGAGGAAGCCGTGCACGAAGAGGAGCAACAATGGCCGCTCCAAGCTCCGGTAAGTTTTCGAAAACCTAGGTTTTGAATTTCGATTTTTATCAATATTTTGTTCGATTTTATACGTGAATTGGTAGTCTTTGAGTTTGTATGAGTGTTGTAGTTGATTAGTAGTCTAAATTGTGTTTTAAAATGCCCTGAAAATCGCCGGAAAAAATCGAGTTTTTCGGCCCTCGGTCGACCCCCTCGGTCGACCCCTCGGCCGCGGGGAAGAAGATGACCGGCCGAGGGCACTTGGTCACCGAGCAAGTGACCGAGCGAGGGCCGCTATCCGGTCACTCTGGCCTCGGTCACCGAGGGCACTTGGTCATGACCGAGGGGTCGACCAAGTGCCGAATTTTTTTTTTTTTTTTTGCTTTATTATATTTTCAATATTATGTGTTTATTTAATTAACTTAATAGTACTTTGACAAGTAAATTAAAAAAGATATTAGTAGTACTTTGTTTGACAATTAAATTAAAAAATATATTATTTATATTGTTTGACAATTTATTTATTTATTTAACATGTTAGTATTATTCTAGAGTATTTATTTATTTATACAGTATAATGTTTATTAATTTAATTGTGTTTTTGCAGGATGGGTTCCAATGGAGGAGGCCACAATTCATTTACACGAGTAAAGAATTGAATTTGTACGACCGGTTCCCCGTGTTGAAGCACATAAAAAAGGTGTTAAGAGCCATTGACGATACGCACGAGACTCACCGGAATCTCCGCCGTTCGTGTTTTGGAAGGTTGCTGCACCTTCAAAGAGACGGTCGATCGAACGCGGCCATGCACCACATGTTAGCTCGGGAGATCGTAGGTCCGACGATACCTCCGTTCGAGCATTGGTTTTCGCTCGGGGGTAAGATCATTTGCTTCCGAGCACAGGAGTACGCCTTGGTGACCGGGCTTCGTTTTGGGAATCACGGCTTTGATACTTCGGCCCAGCACATTATTCCTCCCGGCTCTTTCTTTCATAGGCACTTCGGATTCGGTCAAAAAATAAAAGTGAACGAGCTTTTCACTAGATTCAAGTCTATGGACTTGGGGTCAGACCCGGCCGACTACCTGAAGGCTGCGAAGGTGCTGATGTATTACTTGATGCTCCTATGCCGAGGCGATATCGTTATCGAGGATTGGGTTTGGACTTTGGTAGAGGACGAGGAGGGATGGGAGACGTTTCCCTGGGGCTCCCACACATTTCAGATCATGTCCTACTACCTCTCCATAGCTGCCATGCATCCCGGTCAAGTACTGAAGCCGGCATACCACTTTTACGGCCCCATCTGGACCTATCAGCTATGGTCGTACGAGGCTATACCTAGTCTCGGGAGGGCGTGCGCGTCTAGAGCCGACAATCCGACGATTCCTCGGCTACTGAGGTGGAACTCGAATCAAACACATCTCGACTTTTCGACCTTCTTCGAGGACCCGGAGGTAAGCTTGTTTTAATTTTCAATTAATGGTTATATCAAATAATTAAATTAATTAACTTTATATAATTTTGATTTCTTTTCAGCTTGAAGTTCACCGGTATCTAGAGCCGACGGAGGAGGAGGCGGTTGCTCCGCATTTTATTTTCGTGCGTGACAGAGTAGAAGAGGTCACGTACCATCCTCCTCCTAGACTTGGATTGCCTGCAGACGAGGCACAGGCACCGGCACAGAAGAAGAAGAAGAACTTGATGGAACGCATGGTCGGACGCGTGTCCAAGGCCGTCGACAAGATGACCGGCGACTCTGGGCCTAGTAGACGGGGTCGTGATGCCATCACGCCCAATTCATCGGCAGAGCGTCGTCCCTCTCAGCGAGCCCGACGAGAGGGCTCTCCTGCTCCTGAGGGGTCTGATGACAGTACCGATCGACGGATTGATCGACGGTTCAAGAAAATCCTGAACGACGAGTCCGACACGGGATTTATGGCTCGACTGACTGCCCGGATCACGAGGACACATCAGGAGAGCAACGATAGACTCCTGGAGAGTGTCAGGAAGGCACAGAAAGAGGGCCACGACAGTCTGATGGAGCAGATTCGGGGGTTTTTCGGTCACAGACGATTCTCGAAGATGCGCCCTTGTCCTTCCGATCCCGTGGAGCCTTCTGCATCTCATCACTCTGGATCCGGACGTGCTGCGTCTCATCATTCGGGTTCAGGACGTGTTCCGTCTCACCGCTCCGGGTCCGGACGTGCTGCGTCTCATCGCTCCGGGTCTGTACCGGACCGTCATTCGCATGCAGAGCCTTCTGTGTCGCACCGGGAGGAGGAGGAGACCTTTCCTGCTAGAGCATCGTGTGGAGATATCGACACTTACCGCACTCCGATGCAGCCCATAGTTGACCCGACTTATGGTTCTCCTCCGAAGATGGGCTTGCTAGACTTCGGGAGTCTCTTCAAGCCGATGGAGGCTCCTACTGATTTCGGGACTTCCTTCCCGCCGATTCCAGCCCGTGATACACAGCCTTATATCCCCCCGGATGTTCCTGGCCGTGATATGTCGCGAGTTATCATCGATGCGGAGAGTTATTTCATGCCGGACCCAGATTTGTTCACGCAGACATCTCCCGGGCCAGATGCACACTGTTTTGAGGAGACGTTCAGCGATGAAGATAAAGAACTTGGCACCGATGATGCCGCAGCGGAGCCCGAGGAGGTCGCCGAGAGTAGCCTCGGACCCCGTGTGAGACAGCCCTCGGCAGCTCTTCGGAGCCCGTACGTCACGCATTTCACCCCAGCCGGTGAACGGAAGATTAGAGGCTGGTTTTCGCTGTTCCGACAAGAAGGGCAACACAAGAGCGTCCAGGTGAATGAAGGCAATCTGAATCGGGCATATTTCGATGCTATTGAGGATATGAGTTATTGGTACACAGACATGGTAAGTTAATTTTTAATTTTACTTTCAAATTCATAGTATTTATTTATTGGTGCTCAGCTGTGGTATGTTTATTTTTCAGGAGATCGATCTGTACATTCGATACTTGCAGGAGAAGGTGAAATTGATGAAGGGTGTACGACAAGGAGTATCTCCAAAAACGACTATACTCTTGAATACCGAGTTCTTCGTAAGTTTCAATTATCATACCAAATGCACTATTTATCTCACTTTTCTCATTTTTCTAACGTTTAATATTTTTAACAGAACAAATTGGCATTTGAGTGGCGGACAGTGAAGTCGGACAAGAAATTTTCGACTTCAACAAACTTCGAAGAGAGATATAAGCACTGGAAAGTACCGGACCATTTGTTGAGGATGGTCAGGGGAGACGAGGAATACACGAGTTGGTTTCATGCTACTGAGGTAATATTATTTATCGGGTTAATATTGTTTAATTATCCAATTTAATAACGTTCCTTTATTTATCAATAACGTTTTGTTTTGTTTTTTGTATTTTTTTAGGTAATAACGGTTGTCAATACTGGCGCTCATTGGGTCGTGGTGCGTATTGATCTGGCCAACTGGAGTGTATCTCTGTACGACTCTTTCACTTTCCGTGTGCCACTCGATATTCGGGAACCGATGTTGCGACCGTTGCACCACTTGTTGCCTCGGTTGTTGGTCGCAGCGGGATATTGGGATGCAGACACGAACTTTTTCAGAAAAGCCCACAAGAGAACTGCTCTTAGGATCGTCGTCCCGAAGACACAATTTACCCAGTACGACAGCTCCAATTGTGGTCCGTACGTGTGCATGTATCTCGATCGTCTCATCAACAAGTCTTTGACTCACTTGAAAGTACCGGTCGACGATGATTATTTGCTCAAGTATCGTAGATATATTGCTCGGAAGATCTTTGGTTTGAGTCGTACTTTCGAGTCGTAGGTTTGAGTCGTAGTGTGTTTGTTTGTTTGTTTGGATTGATTTGTATGTGTGTTGATTTGGATTGATTTGTAGGTGTGTTTGTATATCATACCTAATAGCGGCAATAGCATGACAAACACGGTATTAGGTCTAAGTCGAACTCCCGACATTCACACGTGCGATTCGCGAGATCCACAAGATAAGACCTGTCATCCTCCTGAACTCTGTACTTGGTATTCGCACTGACCTCCCGAACAATGAAATAACGGCTCAACATATCCTGATTAGACAACTTGGCCAATGCCTCCTCGGTCAGCTCATGCTGCTCATTCTGTCTCTCGTTAGCTATCCTTCGTTTCTCGTCAAACCATCTCTCAATCATCGCACGAATCGCCTCGAGCATCGCACAGACTGGTAATCTCCGTGGCCATTTGATAGCATTGTTGAAGACTTCGGCCGCATTCGATGTCATGAAACCGTATCGTCGTGCAGCACACTTCGACCTTGCCCAGGTCTCAACCCCGATTTCAATAAGGCGACTATAAGCGCTGCCACTGAGTCTCTCCACATCCGCTAGATGTTTTTCAAACTCATCCACCCGATAACAATAAGCAGCACTGTATACAGCTCCGACCAGCTGATGGCCGTACCGTGCTAGATTCTTCGAGAGGTGGTGATAGCACAACGCTCGGGTAGCGTGGGGATAGACACTGCGAATAGCATTCGCGATGCTCTTATGCTGGTCGGACACAATGAGCAGATCATCGTCGTCTGTATCGTAGCAATCTCTGAGGTGCTGGAGAAACCACGTCCACTCCTCGTCATTCTCTATCGGACCGATACCAAACGCAAGCGGGAAAATATTCTCATTCCCGTCTTTTGTGCAGGCGACAAACAACACACCAGTGTTTCTCCCTTTCAAATGGGTGGCGTCGACTACTATCACAGGACGCAGATTGTGCTGAAATGCACGAATGCACTGCCCGAGCGCAACAAACATGTGGCAAAACACGCCCTGGTCTGTCGTCTGAATATCATACATAGTCCCGGGATTGAGTTCTCTGAGCATGTACAAATATGACGGGAGCCTCTGATACGATCCATGATAGTCGCCGTACGCTATTTCAAGCGCCATATTCCTCGTCCGCAGGGCGAAATTGTAGTTGATGTGAACTCCGTACAATCTCCTCAAATCATCAACCATATCTTTCGGCTTCAGTTCCCGATTGCCGACTAACTGGCGTGCAAAGAAAGTAGCCGCAACCCTGCTCGACACATGTCGATCCGCAGTCCGCCCCAAATTGTTACGGCACTCGTGATTCAAGTTCAGCCTCGTAATCCTCCAAAAGGTGTCATCGGAACCCGTGGAACACAATTTGAACGGGCATTTCTCACTCCCAAGCTTGCAAACGTACGTCACCCGATCAGTGCACGAGCGACGAGTTTTGCACTCTACGTTGTTCTCCATGTGATACATCCCCACCATCACCTTCAGATCCTGTTTCTTTCGGAATGTGGCTCCGACTGCCATCTGACCATAAATAGGTTGGGTTTCTACAGAACGCAACGGAACAGCGGGGTCAAACGTCGGCAGTGGAATGATCCAATTGCGCAGTGGATTGTTCTGTGCATTCTGAAAAGCTTCGGCTTGCTCGCCGCCTCCCGCAGTAGAACTCGAGGACATATTACGGCGCGACATAATCTTTTTAACCACGCTCGGCTGCCTAATCCACTCGGTCCACTCCGTGGTCAACGAAGCCAAGAGATCGGACTGACGGGCTTCTTCCTCGTCCTCGGAAGTGTGTACCGCCTCGTTCTCGTTCTCGTTCTCTGACGGTACCGCCTCGTTCTCGTTCTCCGACGGTACGCCCCGATGGCGATTTTCTTCTCCGATATTCACCTCCGGCGCAGCTTGTTGTCCCTCTACTTCGACGACGAACACAAAGCACTCAGCCCTTTGCTCGTCTAACATGCGGGACACATCCTCGTCGCATAGCATAGGAGCTCGCACGCTCCTCATGTCATAGCCTCGGGTATAACAATACAACAAATACTCGACATTGGGCGGAGGGCGCAAAACCGCACGAATCCGGCTCACGAGAGTGTCGAGTGTAATTTCTTCCCTACGAAAGAAGAGGCACATATCTACTCCGTCAACGTAGCCCTCTCGATCCCAACGACCACCGTAGCGTACCGTGATTCGTTGATTCGACATCTACAATTACAAATAACAATTGAATTCAATTAGAAAATTCAAAATATCCATTGCAATTACAAATAACAATTGAATTCAATTAGAAAACCCAAAATATTCATCCAAACGTATAAAACAAGTCATTAATAAATAGACAATTCAATTTAAAAAAAAAAATAAAAATTCTGCACTTGGTCAAAAGTTGACCAAGTGCACTTGGCCGCTCGGTGACTGAGGGCCGAGTACTATCCGGTCCCTTGGCCGATCTATCCGGTCACCGAGGGCCGAGTTATCCGGTCACTTGGCCGGTTGACCGAGGGCACTTGGCCGCTCGGTGACCGAGGGCCGAGTACTATCCGGTCCCTTGGCCGAGCTATCCGGTCACCGAGGGCCGAGAAATCCCAGTCACTTGGCCGGTTGACCGAGGGCCCTCGGTCAAAATTCTCGACCGAGGGCTCAAGAACCCAGTAGCCCTCGGTCGTCCCCTCGGTCACATTTTCGACCGAGGGCTTCGAGCGAGGGCCAAAAAAACCAGCCGAAAATTAAAAAAAAAAAGACGGGGGCAAGGTCGCGAGCAACGTACCTTTTTTCTGTCGAAAGCAGCTCTTTTCACGTAGATTCCGACCGACCTTTCTTTTATTTAGAGAGAAATGAGAGCATTTTTTTTTTTGAAATGGGTTTGAGTTATGAGGTATGGAGGGTTTGAGGTGGTAGAGGGATATGCATTCATGCATGCATTTACATCCCCACCAACCTCAAAAAATCTGATTTGTGTAAGGGTGGGCCCCACAAAAATTTTTTTTGTTTTTTTTTAAATGTATTTTAATTTATTTTTTGTTATTAAAAGAGAGAATAAAAAAGTAAGGGTATATAAGACTTTTCATTTTCATTTTGTATAGAATGAGTGTAGTTTTATATGTGGGTTAAAAAGAGTAGATGTTTTATAATTGTGAATGAAAAGTGGTATTCCCACAACTTCAAACCCCTCATCACCCAAATAAAATTACAGCAAAACTTCTATAATTTAATAGGAGTGAAATTTTATTAATTTAAAAAAAATATTAATTTATTGAGTATTTTTTTATTTAAAAAATCAAGTTGAATTTTAAGATTTTATTAATTTAAAGAAGTTATTAATATATGAGTATTAATTTATAAAAGTTTTATTGTACATTTTTCATTTAAAACAAAACTTGTTTCGTGTAAAAAATAAATAAAGGAAAAGGTTCGTTTAGTAATACTTCTAAATACGTGGGCCAATAACACATATCTGCGAATTTGAGATTATTGTATTATTTATTAGAGTAGTAAAGAAATAATTAATTAAAATAATAATTACGAGTGTAGAAATGTCGAATGCTCGAAACTCGCGCGTGCCCCCGCTAAAATAAGCCTTTGGTGCGCTGAGACTTATCCTGCGCACATAGTTGCAGCATAAAAATGTTGAAGACAATGACCAAAGGAGAGGGAAAGAAAATCCACCCCAAAAAACACACGAAAAAGAAAATAAAAATAAAAATAAAAAATAAAAATCAAACACACACACACGACACAGAGAGAGCGTGAAAAAAAAAATGGAGAAGAAATTGGGAGTCGTCTTTACTACTATAGTAACCCGTCGTATCTCTATCTTCCCCAACCCTAACACAAACATCCAAACAGCGCTACAATACGCACACACAATACACACACTCGCGTGTATCTATTTATTTTTTACTTACCCAATTTCTCCCTTTTCCCTAAATTATAGTAACCTCTGGTTCTCCCCTCTCCCCGTCTCTCGCTCGCTCGCGTGCTGTTGTTTCGTTCTCCGCCGGTCTTTGTCGGAAGGTAATTCGCGTTTCTTTGATTTCCTTTGTTTTTTTTAATATCGATTTATGTCTGTGTACGGTGATTGAGCGGATTATCGTGGTTGAATTTGTGGGTTTTATTTTTTCGGGGAATTGTTGGTTTGTGATGAGTTTTGTGGAATCTGGGTTTGCGGTGATCGCCCAATGTGAGTTGGGTCTGGTTGGTAATTTCACTGATTTCAATTGGAGACGGATGTTGTTTGATTTATGGATTTTTTCGAGTTTTGGGATGTTTGTAAATCTCTAATTTGATTTCCTGATTGTCGTTGTTTCTGCACGCTAATTCACGGTTTAGCCGACAGGATTTGTTGTGTTTCTCTGATTTTGTCCTTTTTCTTGTTGCTATTGTGTATGTCTTGAGTGATTGTTGTTGCAATTGGTGCAGGGCTTTCGTCTCATGCTTTAACCGACAGTCTTAACACACGTCTAAAATGGATCAGCCTCACGTTCCTCAGTCGGAGGGTACTAGAGTTATTATCAAAAGAAAGAGAACTCAAACATCGCGTCGGCCTAGACTCGAGGGGCAGAAGACCCCTCTTGATCCATCGACTCCTGTTTCGGATGACACTAGTAGGGTATCGAGCGATGAGAACAATGGGGACGGTAATTCGGGAGGGAAAATGTTCAATCTGAATCAGTGTGTGTCAAGGTCTTTACAGGTTAATGGGACTGAGGGTGGATCATCGAATGCGATGCTCGGTAATGGTGTCAGTGATGGAGCAGGGAGTGATAATAAATTGAAAAAGGTTAAATTGAAGGTTGGTGGTGTGACCCGCACAATTCAAGCCAAACCCAATTCTTCTAACGGGGCATCAGGCAGTGCACCTTCGGTTAAAGCTGATAATCCTAAGCCAAGACAGAGAGTGATCCATCCTCAGGTTTTGACCTTTGACTCTCTAGATAGACCAACTAAAGCCTTTGCATGCGCTTATAGTTTGAACCAACACAACTTGGCCTGGAATTGATGTCTTTATTTTATTTTATGCTTATGCTCACAAAACGACACTTGTGAATTTTGAGGAAATTGCTAAGTGACTGGGCAACTTGAGTTTTTACCTAGCAAATGAATTTATTTGTCCGAAAACAAGCTTTTGTGTTAGCTGTGATTTTTTTGTTATTGCTAAGCCAGGAAAAAGTGGAAAGACTTGAATAAACTATCATGTATCCTTGGAATATTGTTGGTTAGTCGGTTGAATGATGATTATGTAGATACAAAATAGTTTACTAAGTATTTTTGGGATTATATATAATTATACATTGTGGACCCGAGACTCGTTCATTAAGGAGAACTTACTATATATTCAGAAAATAAATCTCCCGAATTTAAGTCAATTATAATTGTGATTTTAACAGATTTCACCATGTGTGGCTGACCGAGTCGTATGTCATTTTTGGCATTTTTCCTATCATTTCAGGAAAATATTGATGAGTATCATTCTCCGTCTCTTGATAAGAAAAGAGTCTTGCAAGGCATCCCGTGGAAGGATTTTTCGAAAAGTCATATCAGCATTGGTAAGGAGGATATGGGGAGGAATTCCGGACGGAATACTGAGAAGCAAGGTGATAAATCAGATCCAGTGCGTAAGAGCAAAAGACCTCCTAAACGACGAGTCTTGGAAACAGATTTTGATGAAGACGATGAAGATGACGAGATCCGGTTCCTGGAGAAGCTCAAATCTTCAAAGTTAAGTGGATATAATAAGGATTTGGAGACACAACCGACCAGAAGACTACAGAAGGGGGGTAAACTCGACAATTTGGAGGATGCTGGGAGGCTCGGTAAGAAACCTAGATCTGGAGACATGGATTACGAGGAGGATGAGGAACAATCAGAGGATGGTGATCCCGAAGGAAAGAAGAAGAAGGTACTAAAGAAGGATCTTTCGGAGTTGGCCACAGAAAACAAGAGGGAAATTACTCTTACTACTCGTCAGCGAGCCCTTCTTAGCAAAGATGCAGCCTCTCCATCTGGTGGAAGTCAGATTGAGTTCCCAAACGGTTTACCGCCAGCCTCATCTCGAAGTAAGTATAAAATTCCCTTGACTTATAATTTATGAATCCCTTCTTAGTGTTCTTTTTCCTAACTGAACTCACCTCTTCCTATTTTTTTATTACATAGAACAAAAGGAAAAACTGACAGAAGTGGAGCAACAACTGAAGAAAGCAGAAGCTGCTCAGAGGCGGAGAATGCAGAATGAGAAAGCAGCCCGTGAATCGGAGGTTTTTCAAATTTGTGATATATCTCAATTTATTTTTCCAGTTTTATTAAAATGGATGATAATCACAGGTTACTTTGTAATTTTTATAGGCAGAGGCAATTAGAAAGATACTTGGTCAAGATTCGAGTAGGAAGAAGAGAGAAGAGAAGATCAAAAAGCGTCAGGAAGAGATGGCACAGGTTTATTGCTACCTTTTTTTTTTTTTTTTTTTTTTTTTAAATAAAAATTATCCACTATTATCATTGCTCATGAAAGATAAAAATAACTGAAAACAGGGGAAGGCAACTAGTGTTGAAATGCTTGCATCAAACACCATCCGAACGGTCATGGGACCTACTGGGACCACCGTCACATTCCCAGTAGAGATGGGTTTGCCTAAGATTTTCGACCCCAAGCCTTGCAGGTAGGTACCTTTGTGAAATAGATATAAACCTCAAACCTCAAGGATAGTTATATATATATGATCACCCCTCCCCTAGCTTTACTGATGGAAAATTGAATTTCAGTTATCCTCCTCCTCGGGAAAAGTGTGCGGGTCCCTTCTGCACAAATGATTACAAGTACCGTGATTCCAGGTTAAGGCTTCCTCTTTGCAGTCTCCGGTGCTACAAGGCAATCAACGAGAAGCTGCACGCCGGGAAAGCCTGCTGAAATACCTGCCTTCGTCTTCTTGCAATATGTAGTAATTATTGGTGCAAATAAAAATATTTGCAGGAAAGCTTTCTTTGCATCTCAATTGTAGTTCTTGATGATGCCCCCACATATTATTTCTTGTTTGTTTGGGTAGCTTATAGTACTATATATATATGTTTTTGCCTGGTTGTTTGTTGGTGAACTAAATTCCTTGTGCCACATTTATTACCTCATTTTATCTTATTAAAAATAAATATAATCAAAAACAATTTTTATTAGGAAGTGGTGATTCATAATCATTTGTTGTGGAATTAAAAATAGAAAATTAATCAAAATAAATGCTAGTAACATTTCAAAATTTTATTTTATCAGATTAAAGGTTAATCTTTAAATTAATATTTTGAAAATAATAAATAATTAATTTATTCTAAAATATTATTATTCATAATTTTTTAAAAATATTTAATACACTCCACTTTTCATCCAATTCATTTCAAGGAAGAGTATTAGAAAGGCGAAAAGAAATCTTACTCGAACCGCTCTCTTCGAGTCTGTCAGAGTGTAGCCGCCGTGAACGGGATAATCCTCCCCACCGCACCGCTGCCGGATTCTCACAGATGGCGCATTCCTGCGTCTCTTCATCTCTTAAATTTAACTCATCTTCACTTTCTCTCTCTTCCCCGAACCCTAGCTCCTCCCCTACTTCCTCCTCGAAGAAGTTATTCTCCTTCCCATTCCAACCCATCAGCTACAGGTCCGAATTTTGCAGGAAATTGGAAAAGTCGAAATCGAACTTTAAATGTTCGTCCGTGAAGGCTGTGCTCACTCCAGAATTTTATGCGCCGGAAAAGAGCTCGCGAAATGGTATTTGGTCGGTTAGGTAAGGATTTTATACGTTGTTATCTGGTTGTGGAACCCTATCTGATTTTCCATCAATTCAACTGTGATTTCTTCAACTGAATTTTTAGCAACCTGGAAATATTTATGGAAACATGTTTTAAACTGGTGATTCGAAGTGATGAACTTATATTAGTTTCAAGTTCAGCTGATTTTCCTTTGCTTGAAGGGATGATTTGCAAATCCCACCCTCCCCATACGCACAAGCGGCAGAGGGCCCACCTCCAATGGTTCAAGAGCGTTTTATGGGCGTTATCAACCAGCTTTTTCAACGTGTGAGTAATATCTGATTGGTTGTATGGAGTTATTGGGTTATTGGGCTCTCTATCTTTTTGGTGCTGATGTCCAAACTCAATTTGTTTGTAGAGGATCATACGATGTGGTGGAGCTGTGGATGATGACATGGCAAATATGATTGTTGCTCAGTTGCTCTATCTTGATGCCGTGGATCCAACGAAGGTATCTATAGTTCATTTTCCCTTTTTCTATCATGGTTGTGATATAGAAATGTCCTATCGTAGGATCATGAGCTAAACAAAAAAAGAAGTGAAAGTAGACCGTGTGATGATACTGGAAGCTTTTTTATAATCAAGTTTTCACCCATTTGATGTGTACCGTAAATATTTTCTCATTTGTTCACATGAAGCATCCTTACTATTTCAGTTTATTTTTTGATTTTTTTCTCTTGAATATATGCAGAGGCGAATAGTTCACTGATCAGTCTGTTGTGTAATACAGGATATAGTCATGTATGTCAACTCCCCAGGTGGATCGGTTACAGCTGGTAACATCTTTTTCTTTAGCAATGCATATATATAATCTTCTGATTTTGTGAAAAACTCAAGTTTAACTCTTATCTGCTTTTTTAGGCATGGCCATATTTGACACAATGAGGCATATCAGGCCTGATGTTTCAACTGTATGTGTCGGACTAGCAGCTAGGTGAGATACATTGATCCCTATTTTTGTTTCTTTACTTAAAAGAAAGACAGGTGTTGTCGAGCAAATTAGTGTAAAAGTAAAACCCTTAAAAAGGCTTCAGCTTCAAGATCCTGTTATACTACTTGATAAATATTTTTTAAGCTGCTATTTATCTCATCATTATTACTCTGTACTTGGCTTCAACATGTTTCAAATCATTAGACAATATTATTGCACGTTGAGATACTTTGTCCTCTACTGCATTTTTTGTCCACCTCTTGATATTTGTATGAATATTAAAATACTTTGAATTAAACCGACTATATCCTCCTTATTGGTGTGCAGTATGGGAGCTTTTCTGTTAAGTGGTGGCGCTAAAGGTATACGACCCATTTCATAAGATTGATTTTTAGAAGATGAAAATATCAAATATTTTTCCCCACAAACGGACAAACCTATAAGACTTTTCATATGTGATGGTCATTGAAGGAAAGAGATATAGCCTACCAAATTCAAGGATAATGATCCATCAGCCTCTTGGTGGAGCTCAAGGTGGACAGACAGACATTGATATTCAGGTAAATTGCATCCTCTGTAATTAGTTAGTGGCTGTAGATATATATTACATTCCACATATAGATTTATTTACCTTGTCCATATCCCCCCGTTTTTCTTTGTGAGTTTTGATTCCTGTTTTTACGAACAATTGTATGAATTATGTGTTAGTGATGATTATAAACTAGTTTAGCTGGTTCAAACCTGATTAAGCAGACAACATGATTTCCTATGTTGATAGCACCTCAGGGTGATTGGATAATATAATCCCATTTTGAGACTCTTTTTTTCTTTCCCCGTCTATCATTCAAAATTCCGAAAGAACATTCATCACTATTTTCCGAAAGACTGTTCATCAATATTTTGTCAATTTCCTTCAAAAAAAGAAAAACATCATTATCTTGGTTGAAGTGTTTTTTGTTCTGATTTCTCTCAGGCTAATGAAATGTTGCATCACAAAGCAAACCTCAACGGTTATTTGGCCTACCACACTGGTCAAAGCCTAGAGAAGATCAACGAAGACACGGATCGTGATTTCTTCATGAGTCCTAAAGAAGCCAAAGAGTACGGACTCATAGACGGAGTTATCTTGAACCCTCTTAAAGCCCTACAACCACTAGCAGCAGCAGCCGAACCACAGTAATGCTTCTTCACTCTTTCGCATCAGATTAAATAAACAAAATAAAAAAATCGTTCATGTTAATTCCAGCAGAGTGCAATAGAATTTAGAACCAACTGCATTTGGATATAGTACTGTATTTTATCGTCTATTTTTTGTTTCTTAAAATATAAAAAGGCTAGATCAGATCCTAGTCAGCATAATTATATTATAAGGGAAATCATTAATTAATTCAATAATTTAAGTGAACCATATAGACAAGTTGGTCTTAGTTAGTTGTATTGTTAAATGTTGTTGTACAATTATAGATGCATAATCACGTGGGAGCAAATCGAAAATCGTGAGATTTAGGAATCAATCGAGATTAACTACTTCAATAATTTACAATTAAATAATATAATTGGACAAGTGTGCAACAAGAAATTTATCGGTCATGCCCACCCATTCCGGATTTAAATAATTTCAAAATAACAAGAGTCGAAAGTCATGACTCATGACTGATAGATTTGAAGCCATTATTATAGTATGGAAATTTTGTAAAAAATAAAATTTAAATAGAGTTGAATATGTTACTTGTGCAATGTTCAGTATTTCCTTTTTTTTTTTTTTTTTTTATTCCTGAAAAAATTAAAATTAAGCGATGATTAGAAGAATTACACTTCGGGAAGTGTCTCAAGTGCACGTTCACATCCATGAAAAATGAACATATGCTTGTTTGTAATTGTAAAGTTAAAATATCACTATGGAGAATAATTATTGAAAATCACATGTTTGTAATTGTAAAGTTCAAATATCACTTCGGAGAATACTTATCGAAAATCGAATCGACTCTACCAATATGGATCATGTCACAAACTCCTAAGGGATTAAAGCGTTTTACTTAAAAAAACATTTTTAAAAAACATTTTTTAATATTTCCTCGTCATTTTTTTTATATGATTTCAGTTATATATTTTTTTTAAATAAAAATGAAAATTATTGCTTTAAACTTTATTTGATATGTATATTGACTATTGTACTACTATGATTGAATTTAATACTGTATTTTTATAAACTACATATAGTGATGTAGATTTTGTGATGGAATAATTTAGACTTTGGGGATACACTGTTCAACAAAAAATTAAATCGAGCAATATTTATTCGTGTACGGAAAATATATTCCATTTATGGATCTTGAATAATATTTCCTCAACTTCAAAAAATAACAATTTCTAGCCTTGAACAAGTGCAGGACTACATATGCAGTGACGTGGCATATTATTATATAATATAATGAAAATTAAATTGTTTAAATTTAAAATTCAACTTTAAGAAATATTACAAGTGTTCAAATCTCTTGATAATTTTCTTAAATAAATAAATTAATATGTTCACTTGGGCAATGTATTTTATTTTTTATAACTGTTTATAAAAAAAAGGTAAGTGTGGTTGATTTGGAGTAAGTAAATACTCCGTATATGATTGTTAGGATAAAATATCAATCTCAAAAATAGCCATTGATAGTAAAATTTAGACTCATTTGGATCCTGCCACGCCCACGACCAGCAAGGGACTGTACTACCTGCTATTAAAGTGATAATGTTATTGAAATTATTCATGTATTTAATTATTTACTACTCCATAATTTAAAAAAACCAATACCAACAGTACATAAATAAATATATATATATATATTATATCTGTTCCATATTAATAGTTATACTTTCTTTGTTATTTGTGAAGAAAGTGTGAAGTATATATATACCACTAATTGACAAATAAATAATTATTCAACTTCTCGTAAAAAAATACTACTACAGTATTACATTTGTCTTAAAAAAGTATACATATATTTTCATATTTTTTTGATTTATTTAATCCTCAAAACTTGTTACTCCTTAAAACCTCAAAAGCAAACGGCTTCAAACTAATCCGAAATCTCTCATAATAATGGCTTTAAATCAAGAAATTACTGAAAGGCCCCGGCGAAACGCCGTGAAAGATAGTTCCAGAATACTCTCCACCGTCTTCCTCAGCCTCCTCCTCCCCCTTTCCTTCCTCCTCCTCGCCCGCCTCTCAGTCGCCCGCTACTTCACATCGATCGCGAATCATGAAATAATCCCTAGTCCCCAAATCATTATCTTCTCAACCCTCGCTTCCCTCGTATTCCTCGTCACCGTCGCAGCTCTCGCGCACCGATCGACGGGCAGAAACGCCGCGCTGTTCCTCAGCGAACGACGCCGTTTAATCGCCGGCTGGGCCTTGCTTTTCCTCACCCAATGTTGCCTGATTTTGGGGATTTCGGGGACAATCGACGCCGAAATCATCGGCTACAGATCGGAGGGGAACCTGATTTTGTCGAGGAGGTTGCTCTTCGCCCTCGGATTGCACGAGGCGACGATTTTCTGGATGGGAAACGTGGTGAGGCCGGTGGTGGATGTGACCATTTTCGGCTGCTCCGGCGGCGGCGAGGGATCCGTGAGCTGGGCGGAGAAGGTGATTCTGGCGGCGGCTTTCGGTAATCTGTGGTGGCGGAATTTGCGAGAGGAGGCGGAGGCGCTGGTGGTGCTGCCGCGGGACGGGGTGGCGGGAATCTCGGGGCGGTGGCTGTATTATTTGACGGCGGCGGTAGGGGCGGTAGGGGTGGTCAACGGCTTTTCGAGGGCGGTGACGTGGATTTTTAGGCGTCGGCTAATTAAAATAGATAAAAATGCGGATGATTGCTCATTTGCTTGTGCCTTCTAAATGCAACAAGTTCTATTCTATATACTCAATATTCACATTCCATTTTTTTTGTTCGTCATTATTTATTTATCTATAATTTGTAATTTTTTTGACATGTTGATCAATCATAAATATATTCAATTGATATATATATATATATATATATATATATATATAAATTAATAACAAAATATTTATTATTTTTTAAAACATTTGTAAAATCTCCTTATATTTAGAAAAAAAATCTTAACAGCGGTAATTATGTTTGATGCGGTAATTATGTTTGATGTACTAATATTTTTTTAGATAGCGGTAATTATAATGCTTAATAATATTAGGTTGATTATTTTTCCTACCAATTTAAAATTAAATTTAATTAATACCAAACAATTCATTCAAATGTTAATCACTTCATTTAAATAAAATAATTTTAAAACAACTTTTTAAATTAAATTTAATTAATACCAAACAATTCATTCAAATGTTAATCACTTCATTTAAATAAAATAATTATGTATATAAAATATATAGAGAGAATTATATAATTAATTTTTTTAAAAATTGAGTTATATAATTAATTAATCTAGTAATTATGTATAATATTCTAAAATCTTAAAAATATCACAATATTTTGTTTCTAAAACTCTTTTGTTTAGTAATTATCATTCTTTCATTACCTTTTTTTATCATTTTTTTTAGAAGTATTTGGGATTAAGGGTATTTTGTTTTTTAAATTTACAACTTAAACTACAAAAACTACGCTTCATATATAAGAGATAAATTTTGTAACTATATTTAATTTGTAAGACATTATTATTTGAATAATTATGATAAAACACACATTTTAAAACATTTAATTACTAAATTACCCTTTACTTATTTTGATTTATTAAAAAAAATTATTTCTTTAATTTTTTTTTATTAATTTCTCGGCGTGTGTTGGATTAGATAAAAATAATATAAAAATCATTTAAAAATCATTCATTTTTAAAAATCATTTAAAAATCATTCATTTTTATTTAAGATTTAGAGTTTGTAAATTTAGATTAGCGCAATTAGATAAAAATCATTCATAAAACATGTTATTTAATAAAGGGAAAATTTGAATAAGAGGTAAATATTTAAGTTTGTTTATAATTAAATAATTCAGTTTTTCTTAATTATTAAAAGGAGTATTGTGCCTATTTTACCCTTTGAGTTCATTGGGTAGTTATTTTTTTACAAGGGTAAAATAGTAATTAATCGTACACTTAATTATAATTACATGGTAGTTACTACCCTAATAAATAAATAACTTAAAAAATCATTACCCTTAAATATAAAGTACATTTTATGTGGTTTTGATGATAAATTAAAAAACCAAAATGCCCTTTTTCTTAAATATACCTTTAATAAATTGTAGTTTTTGAGCAGAAAGCAGTTAACAATATTTTAAAGAGGTGATCGTTAGTTTTTTTTCCGCAATTTCAATCTCAAATTTACTATGAAAAAAATGAAAGTTAATTTTAGTAGTATGTTCTATTTTATAATTTGAAAACACTATGATACTTTATTATAATCAAACATTATTCATTTTTCTTAATGAAATTTGTCCATTTTTTTATAGGGCTAAAATTCAGTTAAATTCACTGTTCCCAAAATAAAATGAATTAATATTCCATCCTACATGATTTTTTTTAATATACGGATACTTAGGATTTAAAATGAATTAATATTCCATCCTACATGATTTTTTTTAATATACGGATACTTAGGATTTTGAACTGATCAAGTCAAATCTGATCGAGATGAAGAGGAAAATTCAAAACCTATAATATCTCGATTGTCAATCAATTATATATATATATATATATATATATATATATATCACTATATATATATAGCGAAGGGAACTATGCCCACGTATTACCCCTTTAGATATACTGCTTTGTATCTATATATTAATTATTATGTTTTAGATTTATTTAATTACTGTATTATCCTAAGCCAAAGTAAAAGTAAAAGTGCTCCCGTTCTTTTCTTCTTCTCGCTGGCAGATCACAATATCTCAGAATAGCAGAAATTTCTGCTCGGACCGATCTCGAACCTGACCCAGTAAGAACGGCAGCACAGCAAGACTCGTCACCCAGGTTCGGCCCTATTTTTCTCCCTCCCCTTTTCAGCCTATTTATTTGTCTATTTTTTTAAATGAATCACATCCAATATTGTTTATTTTTTGGTTGTGTTCAGTTCAATTGCTGTTCAAGAATTTTCCTTTTATTTTTTGGTCATTTTCTTCCGATTAATTTTTATTGGGTGCGTAGGAAAATAGGTTAAATCGAAGTGAATATTCTTTTGAGCTTTGGAGCGTGTGGAAGAAGAAGAAGATGAATCGGTCAACGATCTGCTGAGGGATAGATTCCGCCTCTTCACCATCTCCATCGCCGAAGTCGAAGGTTTCAATCTCTACCGCCTGTTCAATTTTTTAATTTTTTTTTATGTGGATAATGCAACTCAGTAGACGGAATTTCTTCTGTAATTTCCTGTGCAGCTAAACGAAACGGCATGGAGATTTCTCGGTTGATTACAGCAAGCGTCACAGATTTAGCCTTCAAATATGCCCGTAAGTCGTTCTTACCTCTCGAGCTCGTGTGTGTTTTCTTGTGGTTCTGGGAAGGGAAATGGAGGTTTCATTGTAACTGTTTTATAAGTGGGATTGAATTAGACGATTGCCATGGATGACTGATTTATGCCTGTATTTAAGTATATGATTTTTCAATGTGTATATGAATTGGACACTGCAACATGAATGAACATCGAAATCCCTAATTTTGCCTCATAATCGTGCACACACATACATGCCTAAGCAAGCAAACAACATCCTTATTAGAGTTGTCATTCATGTTTTTTTGGCACGTGTGTTTAATATGGAAGGGTATGTGGGTCGACTGTCCTCCTCCATTATACAGTACAATAATATTTGTTTGTGGGGGAGAACAGTTGTGCCCAATTTGAAGCTCATGTATTTCAACTGATTGAAGTATAATAGTTCGTCTTTTTTTTAATTTAAATTTAATTCTTTTTTTTTTTTGGATGGTTGGTTTCGTAGTTGATGACCTCTTCTTGCTAAATTCATACATAAGGCCCATGAATCTGATTGCAAATACTTTTCAACTCTCATTGAGTTGTCTAATACCTGACCCATAGCGTGTGTGTGTTTGTTTGTTTTAATTCAGGTAGTCAGTTTCACGGATTCAAGGTTTTTCTTATTATTAAGGTACACAAATCTTTCATGGAGGTGTATCTTTAATGACTTGAACATATTTTATACAATACTCTTGGTTTTCAGTGGTACTCATTGGGTATTTCTGTTATTTTTCAGAGAAGAGATGCTTTGAGCTTGAGGAGCTTATTAATATGTTAAGTGTGCAAGCACATGAGATGAAATCGATGAGCAATACCATACAGAAAATCGAACATGGTAAGAAATTCCTCAACTTTCTGATTGAATTGGCCCTTGGAATCATTTTCAAATCCAATTATGTTAGTTTTGTTAGTCTAATGATCTTTCCGTGTATCTATATGTGATGGTTGTTTTGTGTATCGATGATGAGTTGTGTGTAAATTGATTTCGATCCGATTATTATTATTATTATTATTATTATTATTATTATTATTATTATTATTATTATTATTATTATTATTATTATTATTATTATTATTATTATTATTATTATTATTATTATTATTATTATTTTATTTTATTATTTTTTTTTTTTTAATTCACCTCAGGTCGATTGGATCGGATGGACATGGGAAGACCACCACCCTTATTTATATGTTTTTAAAATTTTAATTTCTTATGATGGCTGTAATATTTGTGCATGTTTTATTACGGTTCAAGTATGCTTCTGCACTTGGATCGTTTGAGCAGATGGTACACAATGCCAATGGAAAGAGAATAGCTTTGTTCTTGGATTATGATTTATGATGGGACTTTGTCCCCAATAGTCGAAAACCCTGATCATGCATTCATGTCAAATGCTTCTTACCTCCCTGATCGTGCGTGCTTAAACGTGTTCAAGTATTTTCCTTATGCTATAATAAATCTGGAAGCCATGACAAGGTGATTCTTGATAGCTGTTTACTTATTGTCTATAACATTGTGTTGCTTTGTGAGGAATACTGATTTCTGATTTTCGTTTCGTTTGCACCTGGCTTGTTCAGGTATACGAGTTTGTAGGTCTATCTGAGATTTATTATGTTGGAAAACATGGAATAGACATCATGGGCCCCATTCGAACGTCTTCCCGTAGTACAAAAACTGTATTAGGTCTACTGACGAACATGTTGTGATATTATAGATTTATTTACTCGGTTTTATGTGATAGAATTATTTTTATCCAGTAAATGCGGATTTAAAAATGGCTTATGTTGTTTTTTGTGTGGCAAGGAACTGTATAGAACTATTTTCTATGAAGGCCAAGGAAGTTAATTTATTCCAGCCTGCTACTGAATTCTTACCCATGGTTGACGATTTATATATAGTAACATGTGGTCCGAACTCATCTGCTATTGTCTTCATATTATTTATATTTTTACTCTTATCTTATCGTTGGTTAAGGTTCTAGAAGTCCAACCAGTTCTCAACTGACACAGGAGTAAAGCTGTCGATTTGTTGAGTTCCTACTTGAATTGCTTGGTGAGTGAAGGCTGAGATTTTGCTTTTTTTATCAACAATTTTACTTGTTTTTTTTGGATAGTTACTGTAATTATCCCTTTTGTTCAAAAAGATTTACACAATTAATATATTGTAGGATTATTGAATTCTGATGAGAGGGCCATGTACCAGGCTCTCTCCCTTAACAAGCCCCTCTCTCTCGTGCCACCCCAGACAGCGACCACCACATCCATGGATTTACAAAACACAAAACGGTCCCAAATCCTATGGGCCTTTGTCTTGCATGGCAAGACGATCCATACCTAGTATATATATATATATATATATATATATATATATATATATATATATATATATAATATAACCAAATTAATGAACCGGAATATCATCGGCAACATACTCAAGGTATCCATCCGGTTTAGTTAAAATTTTAGATTGTTGGAACTTATCAGAGTTTAATCGTACAGTAAAATAAGTGGACATTTGTCTTAATGACGTGCTAAAATTAAAATTTTAAGGTTTCAATCTCTACCGCCTGTTCAATTTTTTAATTTTTTTTTATGTGGATAATGCAACTCAGTAGACGGAATTTCTTCTGTAATTTCCTGTGCAGCTAAACGAAACGGCATGGAGATTTCTCGGTTGATTACAGCAAGCGTCACAGATTTAGCCTTCAAATATGCCCGTAAGTCGTTCTTACCTCTCGAGCTCGTGTGTGTTTTCTTGTGGTTCTGGGAAGGGAAATGGAGGTTTCATTGTAACTGTTTTATAAGTGGGATTGAATTAGACGATTGCCATGGATGACTGATTTATGCCTGTATTTAAGTATATGATTTTTCAATGTGTATATGAATTGGACACTGCAACATGAATGAACATCGAAATCCCTAATTTTGCCTCATAATCGTGCACACACATACATGCCTAAGCAAGCAAACAACATCCTTATTAGAGTTGTCATTCATGTTTTTTTGGCACGTGTGTTTAATATGGAAGGGTATGTGGGTCGACTGTCCTCCTCCATTATACAGTACAATAATATTTGTTTGTGGGGGAGAACAGTTGTGCCCAATTTGAAGCTCATGTATTTCAACTGATTGAAGTATAATAGTTCGTCTTTTTTTTAATTTAAATTTAATTCTTTTTTTTTTTTGGATGGTTGGTTTCGTAGTTGATGACCTCTTCTTGCTAAATTCATACATAAGGCCCATGAATCTGATTGCAAATACTTTTCAACTCTCATTGAGTTGTCTAATACCTGACCCATAGCGTGTGTGTGTTTGTTTGTTTTAATTCAGGTAGTCAGTTTCACGGATTCAAGGTTTTTCTTATTATTAAGGTACACAAATCTTTCATGGAGGTGTATCTTTAATGACTTGAACATATTTTATACAATACTCTTGGTTTTCAGTGGTACTCATTGGGTATTTCTGTTATTTTTCAGAGAAGAGATGCTTTGAGCTTGAGGAGCTTATTAATATGTTAAGTGTGCAAGCACATGAGATGAAATCGATGAGCAATACCATACAGAAAATCGAACATGGTAAGAAATTCCTCAACTTTCTGATTGAATTGGCCCTTGGAATCATTTTCAAATCCAATTATGTTAGTTTTGTTAGTCTAATGATCTTTCCGTGTATCTATATGTGATGGTTGTTTTGTGTATCGATGATGAGTTGTGTGTAAATTGATTTCGATCCGATTATTATTATTATTATTATTATTATTATTATTATTATTATTATTATTATTATTATTATTATTATTTTATTTTATTATTTTTTTTTTTTTAATTCACCTCAGGTCGATTGGATCGGATGGACATGGGAAGACCACCACCCTTATTTATATGTTTTTAAAATTTTAATTTCTTATGATGGCTGTAATATTTGTGCATGTTTTATTACGGTTCAAGTATGCTTCTGCACTTGGATCGTTTGAGCAGATGGTACACAATGCCAATGGAAAGAGAATAGCTTTGTTCTTGGATTATGATTTATGATGGGACTTTGTCCCCAATAGTCGAAAACCCTGATCATGCATTCATGTCAAATGCTTCTTACCTCCCTGATCGTGCGTGCTTAAACGTGTTCAAGTATTTTCCTTATGCTATAATAAATCTGGAAGCCATGACAAGGTGATTCTTGATAGCTGTTTACTTATTGTCTATAACATTGTGTTGCTTTGTGAGGAATACTGATTTCTGATTTTCGTTTCGTTTGCACCTGGCTTGTTCAGGTATACGAGTTTGTAGGTCTATCTGAGATTTATTATGTTGGAAAACATGGAATAGACATCATGGGCCCCATTCGAACGTCTTCCCGTAGTACAAAAACTGTATTAGGTCTACTGACGAACATGTTGTGATATTATAGATTTATTTACTCGGTTTTATGTGATAGAATTATTTTTATCCAGTAAATGCGGATTTAAAAATGGCTTATGTTGTTTTTTGTGTGGCAAGGAACTGTATAGAACTATTTTCTATGAAGGCCAAGGAAGTTAATTTATTCCAGCCTGCTACTGAATTCTTACCCATGGTTGACGATTTATATATAGTAACATGTGGTCCGAACTCATCTGCTATTGTCTTCATATTATTTATATTTTTACTCTTATCTTATCGTTGGTTAAGGTTCTAGAAGTCCAACCAGTTCTCAACTGACACAGGAGTAAAGCTGTCGATTTGTTGAGTTCCTACTTGAATTGCTTGGTGAGTGAGGCTGAGATTTTGCTTTTTTTATCAACAATTTTACTTGTTTTTTTTGGATAGTTACTGTAATTATCCCTTTTGTTCAAAAAGATTTACACAATTAATATATTGTAGGATTATTGAATTCTGATGAGAGGGCCATGTACCAGGCTCTCTCCCTTAACAAGCCCCTCTCTCTCGTGCCACCCCAGACAGCGACCACCACATCCATGGATTTACAAAACACAAAACGGTCCCAAATCCTATGGGCCTTTGTCTTGCATGGCAAGACGATCCATACCTAGTATATATATATATATATATATATATATATATATATATATATATATATATATAATATAACCAAATTAATGAACCGGAATATCATCGGCAACATACTCAAGGTATCCATCCGGTTTAGTTAAAATTTTAGATTGTTGGAACTTATCAGAGTTTAATCGTACAGTAAAATAAGTGGACATTTGTCTTAATGACGTGCTAAAATTAAAATTTTATTTTATGTTTATTTATTTATTTTGATTAAATATTCTAATAATATTATGCCGTTAGCGCGAGAGGTTACAAACGTTCACAAATTGTAACGTTTAGAGAATTGTAACTGCTCTTGTTTTATAGCCTATATAAGGAGACATCACGAAGCATAAAAAGAAACAAAACAAGAAGAGTTTCTTTGTACATAACAAGAAGAGTTTCTTTTTACTAATATAGTTCAGAGAGATACCATTAGAGTTTGCAAGGATCTCAAGTTGGTGTGTAACAACGAGAGTTCGATAGTTGTATCCTGCAAAATAGACGACATACACAGACGGTACACTCTTGTTTTATAGCCTATATAAGGAGACATCACGAAGCATAAAAAGAAACAGAACAAGAAGAGTTTCTTTGTACATAACAAGAAGAGTTTCTTTTTACTAATATAGTTTTTACTAATATAGTTCAGAGAGATACCATTAGAGTTTGCAAGGATCTCAAGTTGGTGTGTAACAACGAAAGTTAGATAGTTGTATCCTGCAAAATAGACGACATACACAGACGGTACAGAATTAGCGCAAGTATAAGTACAAATATATAATAATTATAATTGCGGTACGGCTAGTATCAGATTATATATATAAATATATATATGTTTATATCAAAATATATTTGCAAAATATATTTGCGGTATAGAATTAGCGCAAGTATAAGTACAAATATATAATAATTATAATTGCGATACGTACTATATTTTCTGTGTTTTATATTTTCTGTGTTATTCTTCAATAAATTATATTGATTGTCAAACTAATTAAAAGTTCTAACATAGATAACACTATAACAAGTACACTGTTTTTTGATGCATGATAATTCTATGTTTTAATTATCGTTCTTTCGTTTTTTGATTTGTCATTTGTTTATAACCCGTTAATTGTTCTTCGATTCCTTCGATACACGACTAACCATCAGGAAACAAATTCATTAGGATGATCATAAGTAAGCTGCATGAATATGATCGACTTAGCAGCTTAACGGACGACACCATCCTTCACATTCTTTCGTTTCTCCCGACCAAGACTTTCGTGCAAACCAGCTCACTCGCCAAACGATGGAGGTTTCTCGGGATCGATGTCCCGTTTTCAGCATTCACATGCAACGGACATGTCAACAAATTATGTCGACTCAAAGATTCTTCAAATACGTTCCACATATGCGATTCGAGTACTCCTAGAACAGACTCCGAGCTCGAGTCGTGGATCGCCACTATTTTCGCAGGCAATGTCCGTAATCTCGTGCTTGGTTTAAAATTATTTCATTTTTTCTCCAGATTTGGCTATCTACACGTTCACATAAATTCAACAAGACACTTGGGGATCCTGCTAAAAGCTTATGATCATGAGAAACTGGTCCAAGATCTTTGATAGTTACACGTAATTCTTTAACAATAGATTTTACATTCAAGATCTTTGATATATACATACAAGATACTTGGGATCCTGCTAAAAACTTGTGATCATGAGAAACTGGTCCAAGATCTTTGATAGTTACACGTAATTTTTTAACAATAGATTTTACATTCAAAATCTTTGATAGATACATGTAATTCTTTAACAATTGGTTTACATCCAAAATCTATCATAGATACGATTCATTAATTAAATAAATTTTAGGCCGATGTTTTATATCAAAAATCTTTGATAGATTCGATTTTAAATTTTAAATCTAAAATCTATTATAGATACAATTTAAGTTCTACATTTAAAAGTTTTAAATTTAAAATCTACTATAGATACAATTTAAGTTCTACCTTCAAGTTTTAATTTTAAAATTTACTATAGATACAATTTAAGTTCTACATCCAAAATTTATGACAACTCTATGATAGATAGGAAAATTCATTAATATAATTTTAATATATTAATGACATTCATTACTTTTTTTTTCATATTTTAAATATATTAAATTTTATTTGATTAATGAAAAGGATAAAAGAGACAATTTGATTTTGAAATCTTCCCCTAATTTAGGATTACCAAATATCATTACCCTATTAAATAAAGAATAACATAAATATCTGCCCTAAATAATAATATGACATATTTTAGGTTGTTTGATCTAATTTAATTAACCATTTTACTCTAAAACCTTAGACATCTCCAACCGAACACAAAAACGTAAACTCAAAAATAAGTTTAATTTTAAGTTTACAGTAAATTGACTCCAACCGAGATTTCAATACTCAAACTTAAAAGAATATTCTCAAAATATTTTTCTAATACAACTTTTTATACTATTTTTATAAATAACCTATATCTTTACAAATTTATAATTTAACCCCGTCACTTTTGAAATTAAATTTAAAAAATCTAATAAATATTATTTTCAATTTAAAATTTTAAAAATAATAAATATAAAAGATACGAAATTAAAATATTAATTAAATAAGACAAAATTGCGCAAACATGAAATATTTAATATTTAATTATAAATATTTATTTTTATTTTTAAAATAAAATTTTATTTTAATTATTAATGATATGATTATTAAAAAAATTAAATTAAAAAATATATTAAATAAAAATTAAATGTTAATAGGTCTTTTTTATTAATTTGTAAATAAAAGGATTATTTTATAAATAATAAATAGTTTTTGGTTTAAGTTTTAGGTAAACTTAAAAAAATTAAATTAAAAAATATATTAAATAAAAATTAAAGGTTAATAGGTCTTTTTTATTAATTTGTAAATAAAAGGATTATTTTATAAATAATAAATAGTTTTTGGTTTAAGTTTTAGGTAAACGTAAATCTAAGTATTTTTTTATGTGGGTACCACTCGAAAATCTATAATAAGTTTATGTTTTGGTATCGGTTGGAGCATTCTTCATACTCCAAAATAGGTTTTTGGTATCGATTGAAGATCATCTTAATACTCCTAATAATAATACTAAATAATGTTAGTGATTTTAATAGAAGAGTGAGGAGGACTCATTTTAGCAGTATTTCTAAATAAAGCGTAATCTTCTTTTACACTCTAAAAAAGATCTAAATTTCTAATAATGTTTTATATCCTGCCAAAATGGTGTGGAAAATATTTTTGATGATATACATCTCTGTCATGCACGTTGCATATTTAACTTAATAAGGAAAAACGTGGCATCTATTCATTGGCCAAGGATGGCACACTGTTGATACAAATGGAAACATTATCAGTGTGTATTGTCTAATGTCTAATGCATATTATGACTTGAAATGAAATGAAAGAAGATTAATAGCCCTGGCAAAGGTCATGACTATATATAGCACACAAAAACCGTAAACCTATGATCTACATAGACCTCCAAATTTTTTACCGGAATTTTACAGATACCAATCAATACCAATCAAGTTCTACTAACCTTAGAAACCCGAATCATAATTCGTGCAAGTTTTAATGGCTCCTAATAAACCGAATCAATATGAATGAGCGGTAAGTTTTGATTTTATTTTTAATTGAAGAGGAAAGGGGTGATGGAATTTTTCTCTTCCCGACTAAAACCCTACTTTATGTATTGGGATGCCATTTAAAACCATCACAATAGCCCATTTTCCGCACAATTCTGCACATGAAAACCTCCAGAGGGCGAACATTAGAATCGGGCTCACCAAACCTCCAGAGGGCGAACATTAGAATCGCAAGGCTCACCTTCCCTTTGCCGGTATAATAATTAATAATAATTAATTATTTTTTTATGCTCCACACACTTTGCTCTATATATAATTTAAATTTTATATAAATATTTTTCACTTTTAATTATTTTATTAGTTGTGTGCTCACACATATTTATTATATTTTTACTCTATATATAATTTATTTTAATATAAATATGTAAAATAATCGTTATTTTAACCATATTTTAAATATAAAATTATATTTTATTCTCAATTCACACATAAAAAATGATATTAAATTTATAATAAATTTATAGTTATTTTATAATAAGTGATAAGATAAAATAGTTTTGCCTTAGTATTAACACTAATAACACTATGTTTTATGGATTAAAATTTTCTAATAATAAAAAATATGAGAAATAAGCAAAAAAAATAAAAAAATAAATTAGTTACAACAATTTGAATATTAAATTGTCTCACAAATTACTTTATTTTATTCAAATTTAAATATTCAACACCAACACACCAATCATTACTCACTCATAATTCAAATTAAAAATTAAAACGTACAAACTCAAACCCCCCTTGATTTAAATTAAAGAAACTCCCACATGTACCCTTCTTCATGATTTTTGATTTATATGTTTTTGTGTCATTTTTCTTGTGTTATTTTGTGTCGTTTTGTGTCGTTTTGTGTCGTATTTTGTTTTATTCTCTTGGCGTTGGTATGTTTGACCTTTATGTGAAGTGTGCAGGCTTGTAGACTTTATTGGAGTGAAAAGAGCGAAGAAACAAGTTGGAACGAGTCAAGACGGAGTAGAGGACCGAAGCTGCTATCTAGCACCCGCTACATAACCTAGCACCTGCTAGGTCCAAATTCCAGCAAGTCCTGTTCCCCTCACCTAGCGCCTGCTACAATCCTAGCGGGCGCTAGACGCATTTTTCTGGGGTAGTTGACCAATCTGACCGACGTTTTTGTGTACTACTTATAAGGGTTTTGACCCTAATTGAACACACACTTCTCTACGCACGTTTTTGGAGACTCCTCCCATAGGTTTTAAAACATCGTTCTTGCTTTCAATTGGTGGCTTTTGGATCTCGATTAATCTACAACATTTGATCACTTGTTCTTGATTTTTCTGGGTTCTTATTAGTAAGTTTAATTTTTCCTTTTAATAGCTCTTGTTTATTTTTACTTTTTAATTATTGTTTTATCTTGTTTGTTTGATGATCCATATGAATTCTCTTTTCTATAATTGTTCGTCCTTGATTAAAATCATGAGTAGCTAAACATCTAACTAGGATTAGGGGGATTTGAACATGAACTAGGTCTTGGAAATTACACACGCATACAAGGTGTTCGATTAAATGCTTAATTTGATTTCAAATAATTGTATGAAGCTTAGGAGCAAGTACATGACATAGGATAATCGAATACGCTAAAATCTACCGGCGACGGACGTTTTAGGAGATTTGTATTTCGTAAATTCACGACCCGACGTTTATGTTTGATGAACCCGAAATCCTAGCTTTTCTCCTTATTCATTACACCTAGTTAATTCTTGTTCTTTGTTACTTGATTATTTTAGATTAATATTTCTTAGTTAATTTCTAGTTTAAAAACAAAAACCAATTCACCGCATTATGCTATATTCCTACCTCTCTTCTTTTGCAACCACTTGAATATTAATACGAGTACCGATAGTAGTGTTCCTCGAGAGATCGACTCGGGCAAATTGCTTCGGCAATAAGTTCGGTTATTTTTATTTGATTTTTGACGCACTACAACGTCTTGTCAAATTGGCGCCGTTGCCGGGGAACACTTTAGGCACTAGTATTAGTGTTTAGGTGTTTGCAACATTTTCTTTTTGATTTTTCTTTTTATTTATTTTACCTGAGCAGGTGCGTTTGATTGTTTGTTTGTCTTTGTTGGTGCATGGTAGGTACACGAAGAGCGAATACCGAGCTTGCACCCGTGATAGAAAACATCAACAGACGCAAGAGCATCAGTCGGTGCACGAAATTAGGCGAAGACTCCTCGTCTGACTCTACCACTACCGATTTCGAACCTGAGACCGAAACCGTAACCATGAACGAAGAAGAAACCCGTAACGTCGACAACCGAAACGGAAACAACGGAAACAACGGGCTCAACAACAACGCGGAGAACAACAATAACAACCGCAACAACAACAACAACTACTGTGCCCCACCACCCCTCTTTGGAGATCTGACGCATCCGCGAATCGACGGAGCTAGCTCATGCATCGTCCTAAGTGATGCCGCCCGGAGATACGACCTCAAGGCACACCATCTTGCTCAGCTTCCTCAGTTCTCCGGAACCACTAACGAGGATGCACTCAACTTCATCAGGGAATTCTACACAGCCTTGCATGCCTTCCCCCTCGGAGCACTCGATGATGATCAGCTCCGGTTGAAGTGTGTCCCGTATGCCTTGAGAGATAGGGCGAAGAACTGGCTGCTATCCTTGGAGCCGGACTCGATCACTACCTGGACGGACATGTACCGGGAGTTCATCACTCGGTTCTATCCTCAGCAGAAGACCTTCGATTTGAAAGGTCAGATATGTGCCTTCGAGCAAGAACCGGGGGAGTTTTTCCATGAGGCTTGGGAGCGATTCAGAAGTCTACTGAGGCAGTGCCCACATCACGACCTCACTCCTAATTCGATCATCCAGTTCTTCTACAAGGGTTTGAGCAGAGAAGACCAGAGAGAGGTGAAAACCGCAGCCGGCGGCAACATCAGTGGCCGGAATAGTGATGAGATGATGGAGATTTTCAAGTTTCTATCAGCTGAGTCTAGGCAAACGAGTTCAAGGGGAAGTAGTAGCTACGCCAGACCCGAGGGGAGTGTGAATGCCCAGTTGGCGAAACAGGTTGCCGACCTGACAAAGAAAGTTCAGATGTTGGAGTCTACTGAGTGTTGGAGTTGTGTACTTAATGTCTAGATTTAAGTATCGGTAAACTCCCTGTCATAGCATTTAACCTATTTAATTAATAAACAATTATTTGCATTTAATTAATTATGCAAAATATGGTTCTGGATTTTATACGTTGTAGTTAGTATGGTGTTGCATGGGCGCACAGAAGATCATACTATCGGTTACTCGTATTTAATCGAACAGTTGCTCACGACCTAGATGGACACGAACTAATCCATCGGTATAGTCGTTGTGTGAGAGAGAAAATAATTTATCTTAATTATTTTATCACACTTGTACACTTGGTGTATTGGGCGGATCAGCTTGAGATTCATCGATTAGGATTGCCGGCGATAATCGATTCGAGTCTCAGTGTATTTTATTCTTAATCCCCGATATTATTGCGGGTGTGTATATTTAATATAAGTGACTTTGATTTACCAAAGGAATTAACCGATTTAATTATTGGGTTGATTACCGGTTAAGTTGGGTCACTATATTTTATATATGGCATGCCGTGAATTCTTGAAGGGACAGTGTATCCCGTAAGGGTTGATAATATCCCCGAGATGAGTTCATAAGGAATTATTATGTAAACCCTGCAGGTGGATTTAATCCGCATAATAATTAAGGTTGAATGGTACTAGTCTCGGATATAAGAGATGAATAATATTTATTGAGCAATAAATAAATTTATTCATGGATATTTAAATCTTAAATACACGGAATATATAATACTACCGGAGAAATATTATTTGATATAATATGGAATAATATTGGGAGTGCAATTTTATTTATATAGTGGAAAATAAATAAAATTTAATATTGATAAGGATTAATGGATTTGGGTTGGACCCAATTTAATCTTCAATATTTAGAAGCCCAATATTTATTCTCCTTATGATCCCCTACGTAGCCTATATAAGCACTACATGGTCTTCACTTTTCATAACACAATTAATTGACCTACGCCAATCATAAAGTCTTGAGAGTGAGGAAGATCCATAGGAGTTCGATAGATCGTCGCCCACACGACGTTCGAACGAGGTGCAAGGAATACGTGGGAAGATCGCAAGGTCATCAAAGGTGTTTGATTTCGTTTCTCCGCACAACGAATCGAAGGTAAAAATCATAAACCCTCTTTTATGATTTTGTGTGATTAATTGTAGCGTATACATGAACACACGATCCGGATAAACGACGAACCTCGGGGACGGGGATTCGAGATCCCCGGCGAGGATCGATAGAAGCGGTCGAACCTAGGGTTCAACCGCCGGGAGCGCGCGGACAAAGAGGATGAGCCCCGGCTGGACGCTGGGGCGCGAGGTCGACCTCGGGTCGACCACCGGGGTTCGCCGTGGGCTGGAGCCACGGCGGATGAACCCCAGCCCTCCCGTCCGGCGGCGTCGCGGGCTGAACCCTCGGCTGGAGCCGAGGGGGCGATCGAACCTAGGGTTCGATCGCCGGGTGAGCTGCGGGTTTACCCGCAGCGCCTCGTATCAAGCTGCGGGGTTTCCCGCAGCGGCTATGCGGCGAGGATCGAACCCCCCGCGAGCAGCGAGCCCGTGAGCTCGCTGCGGGGCTGCTACGAGCAGCCCCGGGGATGCCTCGTGCATCCCCAGCGATCATCGCGAGATGATCGCGAGCCCTGTGCGGGGGCTCGGCTGAGTGCTCGCGGCCTTCGGGCCTCGCTGAGTATTCGGTCGGGCCTCGGCTCGTACGGTGGTTCGCGTTCGTGGAACCGACTCGCGGGAGAAAATCGGCTGGGGGCGGGCTGCGTGTCTTCGGGCGCGTAGTCTCCAAAGGTCGGACTCCTGCGGATGAGTCAGGGATCCAATCTCCGGCGATGAAGGATTTCGTTCGGGTTATTTTTCCGCTAATTTTAATAGCCCGGGATATCGATTTCCAACAATTGGTATCAGAGCGTTTGGTTTCGTGTTCATGTATATGCTCGATTATTGTTCTACCTTGCAGGATCTCCGGCTATCATGGTTGGATTTAATGAATTATTGTTGCTTAATTAATTATCATGATTATTAAACTCTCGGACATGTCGAGATTCGTTTTGTGTGGATGAATGTTTGTAATAGTAAAAAATTCGGGGGTTGACCGAATTTAGGATTTATTATTACTTCTTTGTTTTTCCGGAAAATGTATAGAATCGATACCGGATAATTGTAATTTAAATTTTGTAATTTTAATTACATTGGTTCGATGATGAGACGATCGCCGGAAGACGAAGACGTGTGACGAAGACGAAGAGGACGAAAAACCGGGGGGGTCGATCATCCCCATGATCGATCCCCATGAGGATCGATCGACCTCATCCCGGGGGCTGCCCGCTAGGGCTTCTAGCCACGCCGGCCACCGGTGGTGGTGGCGCGTGGACTAGGGGCGGCGGTGGTGGTGGTCCCGGGCGGTGGAGGTCGACGGTGGGGATGGCGTGGGATCTCCCAATCTCATGCTATTCCTACCAAGATCCACTTTCCCAATTAATTCGGATTTTTCCTATTTGAGTACTTTCTTGGAAACTCTCATGGTTTAGGAAAAGAATTAATTTAAATTAATTTTATTTTCTATTGATTTATTTCCTTCATGGAAATATTCATAGATTAGAAATTTAATTAATTTAGTACTAAATTTATTTTTCCTATTTGATTATTCCTACTCATGGGAATATTCATGGATTAGGAATAAAAATAAATTTGGAAAGTAGTAAGTCCTAATTTATTTTTCCTTGTTCTATTATAGATAACTTCTAGAGTATTCCAAATTTTATTTGGATAGATTATTCTAGAGTTTTAATAGAACTAGATAGGAAAATAAATAAATAAAAATATTAATAATATTTAATTTTATTTTTGATATATTCGATTGACTTAATTTTCGAATAAAGTAACTTTTGGATTAATTAAAAATAAATAGATTTAAATATTAGAGATTAATATTCTCGTCACATGGAGCATTCAAGAACGAAGACTGAAGACTAGAAGATGCGTACGGAGATGGAATAAAGCCATGATAGTCGGAAAATAATTTTCTAGCATTATTTTGACTATGTGCTTTATTGCTTGTATGCATGCTATATGTGTTTATTGTATGCACTAGATAGCGTATCCCTATTATTATAAAAAGCTAAGTGGGAGAGGGGATGGAAACATTCCCATGGTCTCCATTACTGTTCTCTTGGTGACTCTTATGGACTTTCGAAGTTCGTATAGACGAGTCATTGGAGGAGAATTCTTGTAATTCCTTTTACAAGAAACATTGATCAAATTTATCAAACAATGCCTAATTTGTCTTTCTAAAACTGACTTCAAGTCGACTCATTCTCACCCCGGGGAGTGGAATGGAGCCAGAGCCACTTGGTCATGTAGAGGACACAAATTAGAGACTTCCGTGCCATTCTTTGATAGATGGGTCGCTTGTCTGCTCGGCTCCCTCATTTATGAGAGATAGGGTCGTTCGCATGGCGAATCACTGGTTAGAAACTTCGAGTTTCACTTATGATTCTCCACGTCTTGATTTACGAGGTTAAATGGATCAAGTAATTGGGAGTCAATTATAAAAGTCTCTTAGTGTAGTAAACGTCCACACCACGTGGCTTGCCTTACCTGATGGGATTTTAGATGTGATTAGTAATTTAATGATGTTATTCCAGGGAGATAACGTCGGATATTAAATTAATTGTTTGTTTAAATGTGCTTATAGGTTTAGAGAATTGCTATGAATCCACTTTTGTTGATACTTGAGGAAATTAACGCACTGGTTCCATACTGTATTGAATGGAAAGAAGAGTTAGACATTGCTCAGACTGCAAAGGAGTACAAAGATGTACTCAGTGAAACTTGTCCTCCTGGACTCACCATTAACTCAACTGAGGAGGAGATTTTTGACTTTGAAAAGTGGGGTAGTGCTCGTGCATTAGCCGCTAATCATGATGTCATGCTCAAACTCAAGTTGCTGTTTGGACATGATGAGAACGCTAGAAAAGAGGCGATGAGGATACTCATAAAGATCTGTTACTTCGATGAAACACTTGATCATGTTTTTGAGATGATGGATCTTTTAGACGAGTTGAAACAATCGCGAGCTCTTATAGTCAAAGCCAAAGGTTTCGAACCTAAAGGCAAAGGAAAGGAGAAGAAGACAAGGGGGTCCGGTGGTCCTAAAGGACTTGGACCAAAGGGTGGGATAAAGAAGCCTTCGGGCAAACATCCCCAAGGGAAACAGTCTGAGTACTGGGGGTCTACATCTTATCCTCTCAAAGGTACGAATTTTTCTTTAGTCGTAAAACATAGTCAGCGGTATTATCTACCAGAGTTCTGGTGTGTAGATATGGAACCACTGACGGTATGTGCATTCTAAATGTAGGGGTTCCAGAAAACCCAGCGACTTAGAGAAGAAAAGTTCGAGTCCACATGGGCGAATCTGTTTAGGAAGCAGCGGTTGCAGTGGAAGACATTTATCTATCTGTTTGATAGTTATAGGATTTCATTTCAAGTTTATTGCTTTGTACTTTTTATTTTAGAAAGAACTTTCGTTCTGGATTTCTATTATTAATGGATATTTTATTTCTTTAATCACTTGATGATTTAGACAAGAAATAATGGCGATATCTATTATGGTACATTAGATAGCAATATATGAATCCTTAGTCTACCACGATGCAACAAACCGTTATAACCTATTTTACTTATTGGATGTATTTCTTTATCGATCATTATACTTGTGAATTCTTGAACTTGGTAGTATCTATTCAAAAGGGATTCAGAAGGTCGAAATTGATTTGATCAGTTATAGTTGGAGGAATGGACCTCCCGACCTAAGAATCGATCTTGAAAGGTGATACAACTAAATCAACCTTTCTGGGTAAAGGATGGAATTCGGACAAGTATAGAAAATGATTGATGATTAATGCGGTATGTGTGATTGGAGAAAGTACGAGTCATTCTTTCAAGAATACTCGAAAATGGATTAGACTACTTGTTGTGCCATAAAAACCATTATGGGGAACCCTCAAAGTATATCCATTGAAAGCCTGCGACTTGTTCGCGGAGGCTATCACCTATCTAAATAACACATAGCATAAATCAAAGGTTGAGATTAAGTCTCAAACGACTGCACCATACACTGATGTGTAGACATGGTGTGTCAGGAATAAGAAATGGGATTCTAATAGTAAAAGGACAAGTTTGTTCGGAACTACCTATGTTCTATGGATATTTCTGGATACAATGACACATTCGATGTAATTGTAGAATATTCTAGAAGAACAAGTAATTGTATGTTCAATAGTACTACGAACCAGAAGGGTGTCTTCGCCCGGTTCTTAGAGGAAGACTATTGGATGAACTACAATGCCCTAATTGACAAAGTACCTTATAAAGAGGAAAGAGTAGACTGAGAACCAGCCTAACCGAGTAGTAGTACACCACTAACTGCACCTAATGTTATTACTGTTATACACCGGAACGCCATTGCAGTGGGAGGTTGTTAAGCAACCGGAGATGTTCATAAGACTGGAGGAGTTTTAAACTCTGGATCTAGTAAACATGAAATCGATCCCTAGTTCTGCATAAGGGGCAGTACTAATCTAAATGTGCCTACTTGGAAAGCAATGATATTGTTAAAAGGCAAGACCATTTAGAGGTACAAGCTTAGTGAATCCATCTATGGATTATCACAAAGCTGGAAATTGTGGAACTTGCGAATTGATGAGATAGTCCATTATATGGATTCATCAAAAGGCATAGACAATAAAAGGTATATTAGAAACGTAATGGAAACAAGGTGGTGTTTCTCGGAATTTTGTGTAGATAACACTTTATCGTTGGCAACAATGTAAAAGTGTTGTCAGACATAAAATAGAGGTTGTCTAAGTAAATCGAGATATAAGATTAAGATGAAGTTGGATCAATGTTCTTAGAAATCTTTCGATCTCTAGATAAGAACACTTGTATTTCTCTTAAGATATCTTATACGATTATGGTTTGTTTTAAACATGCACAATTCTGAGAAAGGTTATTGCCTTACTAGAGCGGAATACATCTGTCTAAAGGTATGTGTCTCGAACACATAAAGGAGATGGATATAGAAAAAGCAGTTACCTACACTTCGAGTGTGGAGAGCTTTGTAAATGCGGTGTTATAAAACAAGAACCTGATATCAACTATGCGGTTAGCGTAGTGGGAGGATATCAAAGTAATCTGGATAAGAAATATTCGAATGCTGTAAAAGTACTTGGAAGTACAGGATTACTGGCAATACGAAATCTTCTTAGATTACGCTTTCTCAGATAAAAATCAAAGAAAGGACCAGTGTAAGTCGATATCAGGCTATGTGTTCACTTTTAGAAGAGGTGGAACCTAAGAAACCGAATAGCAGCCTCAGAGGCAGCGGAAGTTTTGGTTAGGTTCCGGAATGACCTCTGAACTTGGATATGACTCTTGGTTCACCAAAGGCTATGTACATAGCGGTGCATGGTAAACTGGAAGAAGTCATAAGTTCAAAAGATGATGATAACACATAGAGCAAGTACCACCTGATACGAATCATCGTCATAGAGACGACGCAGTAGTCACCAAGATAACTTCAGAGCGGCAACCTAGATTGCTCATTCACATGATACTTCTGGGAAGTATAACTTAAGCACGTGATGAGTATGGGAGTCGGGAGTTTGGAGGAAATGACTAGACCTTAGTACAAGTGGGAGATTGTTGGAGTTGTGTACTTAATGTCTAGATTTAAGTATCGGTAAACTCCCTGTCATAGCATTTAACCTATTTAATTAATAAACAATTATTTGCATTTAATTAATTATGCAAAATATGGTTCTGGATTTTATACGTTGTAGTTAGTATGGTGTTGCATGGGCGCACAGAAGATCATACTATCGGTTACTCGTATTTAATCGAACAGTTGCTCACGACCTAGATGGACACGAACTAATCCATCGGTATAGTCGTTGTGTGAGAGAGAAAATAATTTATCTTAATTATTTTATCACACTTGTACACTTGGTGTATTGGGCGGATCAGCTTGAGATTCATCGATTAGGATTGCCGGCGATAATCGATTCGAGTCTCAGTGTATTTTATTCTTAATCCCCGATATTATTGCGGGTGTGTATATTTAATATAAGTGACTTTGATTTACCAAAGGAATTAACCGATTTAATTATTGGGTTGATTACCGGTTAAGTTGGGTCACTATATTTTATATATGGCATGCCGTGAATTCTTGAAGGGACAGTGTATCCCGTAAGGGTTGATAATATCCCCGAGATGAGTTCATAAGGAATTATTATGTAAACCCTGCAGGTGGATTTAATCCGCATAATAATTAAGGTTGAATGGTACTAGTCTCGGATATAAGAGATGAATAATATTTATTGAGCAATAAATAAATTTATTCATGGATATTTAAATCTTAAATACACGGAATATATATTACTACCGGAGAAATATTATTTGATATAATATGGAATAATATTGGGAGTGCAATTTTATTTATATAGTGGAAAATAAATAAAATTTAATATTGATAAGGATTAATGGATTTGGGTTGGACCCAATTTAATCTTCAATATTTAGAAGCCCAATATTTATTCTCCTTATGATCCCCTACGTAGCCTATATAAGCACTACATGGTCTTCACTTTTCATAACACAATTAATTGACCTACGCCAATCATAAAGTCTTGAGAGTGAGGAAGATCCATAGGAGTTCGATAGATCGTCGCCCACACGACGTTCGAACGAGGTGCAAGGAATACGTGGGAAGATCGCAAGGTCATCAAAGATGTTTGATTTCGTTTCTCCGCACAACGAATCGAAGGTAAAAATCATAAACCCTCTTTTATGATTTTGTGTGATTAATTGTAGCGTATACATGAACACACGATCCGGATAAACGACGAACCTCGGGGACGGGGATTCGAGATCCCCGGCGAGGATCGATAGAAGCGGTCGAACCTAGGGTTCAACCGCCGGGAGCGCGCGGACAAAGAGGATGAGCCCCGGCTGGACGCCGGGGCGCGAGGTCGACCTCGGGTCGACCACCGGGGTTCGCCGTGGGCTGGAGCCACGGCGGATGAACCCCAGCCCTCCCGTCCGGCGGCGTCGCGGGCTGAACCCTCGGCTGGAGCCGAGGGGGCGATCGAACCTAGGGTTCGATCGCCGGGTGAGCTGCGGGTTTACCCGCAGCGCCTCGTATCAAGCTGCGGGGTTTCCCGCAGCGGCGATGCGGGGAGGATCGAACCCCCCGCGAGCAGCGAGCCCGTGAGCTCGCTGCGGGGCTGCTACGAGCAGCCCCGGGGATGCCTCGTGCATCCCCAGCGATCATCGCGAGATGATCGCGAGCCCCGTGCGGGGGCTCGGCTGAGTGCTCGCGGCCTTCGGGCCTCGCTGAGTATTCGGTCGGGCCTCGGCTCGTACGGTGGTTCGCGTTTGTGGAACCGACTCGCGGGAGAAAATCGGCTGGGGGCGGGCTGCGTGTCTTCGGGCGCGTAGTCTCCAAAGGTCGGACTCCTGCGGATGAGTCGGGGATCCAATCTCCGGCGATGAAGGATTTCGTTCGGGTTATTTTTCCGCTAATTTTAATAGCCCGGGATATCGATTTCCAACACTGAGGAGCAACCCAAGAGGCAGATCTACCACGTGGAGCCGTGTATCTTATGTGGGGAGATTGGCCATTTCTCCAGTTCTTGTGGACAGGGCATGCCATCTCAACCCCAAATGATGGACCCGAACTATGGTCCCGAGGTGCAGGTGAATGCGATGCAGGGGTACAATCAGCAGGGCAACCAGAGGAATGACCCCTACTCTAACACTTACAACCCGGCCTGGAGGAATCATCCTAACTTCTCGTGGAAGCAAGACCAGCCACAGACTTTGGGACAAGGTTCTCAGACGAACTTCAATAATCAGAACCGACCTCAGAATCAGGGGTACCAGAATACCGGCAACCAAAATTGGCATAATAACCAGAATCACCAGAGGCCTCAGTACCAGCAGCAGCATCAGCCCTTTTATCAGCCACCACCTCAACCACAACAGGTGCCACCTAAGCCTTCAGACTTAGACGAGAAGTTTGCATCGTTCCTGGCCTCGACACAGGCTATACTGCATCATAACCAGCAGAAGATGGATGGGGTGGAGTCCACGATGACTAATCAGAATTCGGCGATTAAGAGAATCGAGATTCAGGTCGGGCAGCTGTCTGGAAGACTAGACGAGATAACACAGCCAAATCAAAAAGGAAAATTCTCGAGCCACCCCGCTCAAGTAAATGCCCTCACAGTGTTAATGAGTGAGTATGGAGATGGTGATGAAGATGATTCGGGAGAAGTCGATGTGAAGGATGATAAGCTCAAGGGTGAGCATGTGGGAGTTGCTGAACCTTTAATTCCTCAGGCCAATAAGGAGGAGTCGAGCAAGAACGAAACAGCTGTGAGATATGCTTACATTGATGTACCGCCGTGGGAAGAGTACGATGAGGAGGATATGAGAAAACAAGCTGAATTAGCCTCTCGACGAGCTGAAATGTACAACAAGGTTAAGATACCATTCCCGAGTCGTTTGGTGGGTTCATCTTTTGTGAAGAAGATTGAGGGGTTAGAGGGAGAACGTAGGAAATCCCTCGAGAACTTGCATCGAGCCAAGAATCCCTATAGACCCCCTATGTTAGGTCCTAGACGAGTGACTGAAACTCCGTTACGTAAGCCGAAAGTTGAGGATCTTAATGTTAAAAAGCTGGAAACCCCTATGGAAGCAGTTGGGACGAGAGTAGGAAGCGCTGACACTGACAAGACATCGAAAGAGCCTAAAAAGATTCAATGCCATATGCCAATTAAGATCGAAGATCCTGGGAGCTTCGTGATTAATTGTGAACTTGGGAATGTTAAGGATGTGCAAGGTATGCTCGACTTAGGATCAGCAGTTAACTTAATGTCTTTGTCTCTTTTTCAGGAGCTCAACTTAGGCATACTGCAACCAACAAAGATGAAGTTGCAAATGGCAGACAAATCAGTGCGAAAGCCGTGTGGAGTTACAAAAGACACGGCTCTCAAAATTTGTGGTAAAAAGGTCCTGGTGGATTTCGTGGTCCTCGATTTTGGAAAAGGTTCGGGGAGTGCAAACCATCGGGAGATATTGCTTGGGAGGCCGTTCTTAGCCACTACTCATGCTGTGATCGATGTTCATGCACATAATCTCCGGATGACCATATCTGGAGATGAAATTTTTGTGATGGCAAAGAAAGAGGCCATGGTGAAAGACTTGTGTTTGTTGCACTCTTCGAATCGGAGAGGTACTGCACATGGATGAGTCAAGCTTGAGACGTTAAACAAGCGCCGCGTGGAGGCCAATCCACGGACCGTGCTGCTCTTTCGGTCTCCAAAATGAGCGCCATGTGGGGGCCTTCCCACGATATCATACGAGCGAGATCGAGAAGACCGAAGTAGCCAACATCACTGTTTGCACCTTCTTACCCTTCCTCTTTTAAGCTTAATCTGTGTATTTTCTTTCTTTACTTTTTTTTTCTTTTTTTTATTCGTGTGGACATGCTTTGTTTCTCCCTTGCCTGAGATTTATTTGAGTATGTGTTTTACATTGAGGACAATGTGTCTTTCAAGTGTGGGGGGTAGCTTTGCATGTTTTTAGGATAACCCGTTGTTTCGCGAGGTTTGTTGGGGTTATAGTAGTCTTCAAACGTCGTTTATGTTATGTCTTTTGCTATGTTTTGTCGTGTTGATCACCCCTCCCCATTTGGCACTATTGCGGTATAGTTGTTAGAAGCATGTGCTAGGCAATATAGGCTTCGGTTTACACATAGTTGAATTCAAGGCTTCATCAGGATGATAATGACGAGTTGATTAATTGTGGGTCCTACACTTAGGATTTGCTACATAGGGAGAGTTGTGTTTTTCATAACATCGGTTAGACACGAGTATTAAGTGGATCGAGTTCATTGATTGTTTGGTCGAGTTATACACGAGGATTCTACTTTGATTCGTCTCTCTTATTAGTAGTGTGGCGTAGCTATATATAGGTATTATTCGCAACCGGACGCAAAAACAGAAGACGTTCGAAAATTGTAGTTGCGTATGTGAAAAAATAAGGGCCGGCAGCCGAACTAGTAAGAAAAAAATAAATGGTTCAAAAAATCCCGTTGCCGATATAAAAAAGAAAAAATAAATAAAAAAAAGAAAGAAAAAAAAATATTATAAAAAAAAGTAGTATAAGTATTAATATTAGTAGAGCAGTCACACTGCTTGTACGAGAACGATGAGTATGGGAAACCACGCTAGGATACTCGAGTGACCCTCGACTGTTTACACCTAGTGAATATTGCCTCACTTGATTGACTCGGCTAGACATTTCGATGGTTTTGTTTACTTGTGCTCGTTGTTGAAATTGGTGGAGTGGAGTCATGATTCAAACTGTGGGGATTTGAATATTTGAGGGACACTCGTTAGTTGATTTTGATTTCTCAAATGTGAATGTCTTGAATTCCCTTATGGTTGATTGTTTGTCTTGAGCTTAGTCGATGCTTGGTTCGTATTGTGTACCGTGATTGTTTGCTTGAGGACAAGCAAAAAGCTAAGTGTGGGGGAGTTGATTTATATGTTTTTGTGTCATTTTTCTTGTGTTATTTTGTGTCGTTTTGTGTCGTATTTTGTTTTATTCTCTTGGCGTTGGTATGTTTGACCTTTATGTGAAGTGTGCAGGCTTGTAGACTTTATTGGAGTGAAAAGAGCGAAGAAACAAGTTGGAACGAGTCAAGACGGAGTAGAGGACCGAAGCTGCTATCTAGCACCCGCTACATAACCTAGCACCTGCTAGGTCCAAATTCCAGCAAGTCCTGTTCCCCTCACCTAGCGCCTGCTACAATCCTAGCGGGCGCTAGACGCATTTTTCTGGGGTAGTTGACCAATTTGACCGACGTTTTTGTGTACTACTTATAAGGGTTTTGAACCTAATTGAACACACACTTCTCTACGCACGTTTTTGGAGACTCCTCCCATAGGTTTTAAAACATCGTTCTTGCTTTCAATTGGTGGCTTTTGGATCTCGATTAATCTACAACATTTGATCACTTGTTCTTGATTTTTCTGGGTTCTTATTAGTAAGTTTAATTTTTCCTTTTAATAGCTCTTGTTTATTTTTACTTTTTAATTATTGTTTTATCTTGTTTGTTTGATGATCCATATGAATTCTCTTTTCTATAATTGTTCGTCCTTGATTAAAATCATGAGTAGCTAAACATCTAACTAGGATTAGGGGGATTTGAACATGAACTAGGTCTTGGAAATTACACACGCATACAAGGTGTTCGATTAAATGCTTAATTTGATTTCAAATAATTGTATGAAGCTTAGGAGCAAGTACATGACATAGGATAATCGAATACGCTAAAATCTACCGGCGACGGACGTTTTAGGAGATTTGTATTTCGTAAATTCACGACCCGACGTTTATGTTTGATGAACCCGAAATCCTAGCTTTTCTCCTTATTCATTACACCTAGTTAATTCTTGTTCTTTGTTACTTGATTATTTTAGATTAATATTTCTTAGTTAATTTCTAGTTTAAAAACAAAAACCAATTCACCGCATTATGCTATATTCCTACATCTCTTCTTTTGCAACCACTTGAATATTAATACGAGTACCGATAGTAGTGTTCCTCGAGAGATCGACTCGGGCAAATTGCTTCGGCAATAAGTTCGGTTATTTTTATTTGATTTTTGACGCACTACAACGTCTTGTCAATTTTTGTAGAGGGAGGAGAATCTGACGATGATGATGGAGTGAGAACGAGCTTGATTTGCTTCACAGTGTGTATTCATCCTAAATCATCGCCCTTTAATAATAAAAGTCGTGCTTTTGGAAATTTTAATTGAGAAAGGTTTATTTTTCATTTTTAAGAGTATTTCTTATTAAATAAGTAGTGAATTTTAAATATGGTAAAAATTGCTACAAAAATGAAAAATAAACCTTTCTTAATTAAAATTTCCAAAAATATATTCGATGATCCTTTTTCAATGAAAAACTATCTTTTTTTCATAGTTAGTTAAATTTGAAAATATATTATCAAAGGTAATTTTTTGTAACTTTCAAGTTTTCAATTAGTTTCTAAGAACTTAAATAAAATAACAAATATTGTAAGGTAATACGGTTGAACGGTTCCTCTTTCATTTACTTGTTAAATCTTTAGTAGGTACAACTATGATCATTTTTCCTATCCATAGTTCTCATTCGTATTCAGATATTCGTCAATGGTTGATTTGTTGTATTCGTCGTGTAAACTTGTCACACACGAACATAAATTTCAATTAAAAATCGTACGTCAAACGAACTAACCCCACGGCATGATCCAACACAATTTACATTATTTTCAAATTCTCATAATGTAATTATTACCAAGTCCACCATTATTCAAAGTTGGAGCGGTTTAACAAACATACCATCTCCTCACAATCTCACAACATATATTATCGTGATACAAGTATAATGCAACAACATAAAAAAAAAAAAAAAAAAAAAAAAAAAAAAAAAAAAAAAAAACCGCACACGCCATTACTCACTCATAATAATCCCAATTAAAACTCATAACTCAAACCCCCTTCATTTAAATTCAAGAAATTAACTTCAATGAGCAACGCCGCCCCCGCCGGAAAAGTCATCCTCTTGAACGGTGCTGTCTTCACGTACGACCAGCCTCTCATGGTGGCTGAGCTCATGCTCGAACACCCGCGGGAAATCGTCATGGAGTTTCAGACGATCGGGAAAAGGCCGACCCCACTCCCAGCCGACTAAAATCTCGATAGGAAAAAAGTGTACCTAATGCTCCCCATGAGAAAAGGCAAAACCGGGCCCACGCTTTCGCCCGAGGAGGCTCGGAGGCTGTTGGAAAAGGCGAACTCCGTTTTCAAATCGAAAGCGCTCTTGTCGTACACTGGATTTCTGCCGTTGTTCGTGAGGATCTGCCCGGGGAAAAACGAAGCGGTTTCGAGGGTGGATGGGAAAAGGAAGTGCTCGGGCGAGGGTGATATTCATGGAACGAAGGCCGATTATTTTGCGGAGGCTTTGGAAGGGAGGCCGGAGATTTTGTCCCGGCAAGTATCAGGTAAAGAATGGAGGTCTAGTTTGGACATCATCGTTGAAAAGGGCGTCAACGAGAAAGTTCGACATTGGATTCTTTAAAAGCGATTCCATGCGAATTTGAATTGGTGTTGGTGCTGATGGTTGTGTGGTCTGAGTTTTTTTTGTTTATTCGAAATTTAGATTTTAAGATCTTCAATTTAAATGCTCAACCAACTGAGCTAACAATTGATGGTATGTTATAAATGTGGGGTGTGCATGTGTATTATCGTTTTATTTTAGAATTATTTTTGAATTAGAATTTATTTTTGAATGTTAAGTATATATGCTTACGTATGCATTAAATTAAAATTTGTTAATTAGATAATTTAATTCAATTATAACTCGTAATGAATTTCAGATCAATGACTCCAAATATTTAAGATTTGATTTTTCTATTGATGTAGATAAAATAGATCAATGACTCCAAATATTTAAAATTTGATTTTTTTATTGATGTAGATAAAATGGATGGTTTATTTATTTTTAATTAAATTTTTAGCATTTTATATAAAATAATAAATCTATATAAAATAGATAGAGACAATTATATAATTATTTTTTTAAAAAAGATTGAGTTATATAATTAATTAATCTAGTAATTATGAATAATATTCTAAAATCTTAAAAATATGATATTATATAAAAAATAATTCTATATAAGTATATAATTTTAAAACATTATACAATTTATAAAATATAATTTTTTTTGTTATTAATAAAAAAAATACTTTTTTGTGTTTAGTAATTATCATTCTTAATTACTTTTTTTCATTCATTTTTTATTTTTTTTATAGGACAGAAAAATTAATTAGACATACATTATAACATAACATTGAGCCATTACATTTCAACATTGAGCCATTACATTTATTATGAAAGGGGTAAAAATCATATATTTAATATTTTTTATTCTATATAATTTATTTTTAATATAAATAGTTAAAATAATTAACAATTTTAAGTATAAAATTATATTTTATTTTTAATTTATTTTTCACATATAATAATTAATTATTTTTTTATGCTCCACACACATTCGCGTATATAATTTAAATTTTATATAAATATTTTTCACTTTTAATTATTTTATTAGTTGTGTGTTCGCACATATTTATTATATTTTTACTCTATATATAATTTATTTTAATATAAATATATAAAATAATCGTTATTTTAACCATATTTTAAATATAAAATTATATTTTATTCCCAATTCACTGTTACAAAATGATATTAAATTTATAATAAATTTATAGTTATTTTATAATGAGTGATAAGATAAAATAGTAATTGTCTTAGTATTAACACTAATAAAACTATGTTTTATGAATTAAGTTTTTCTAATAATAGAAAAATATGAGAAATAAGAAAAAAAATTAAATTAAATTAGTTGCAACAATTTGAATATTAAATTGTCTCACAAATTACTTTATTTTATTCAAATTTTAATATTAACACTAATAAAACTATGTTTTATGGATTAAGTTTTTCTAATAATAAAAAATATGAGAAATAAGAAAAAATAAAAATAAATTAAATTAGTTGCAACAATTTGAATATTAAATTGTCTCACAAATTACTTTATTTTATTCAAATTTAAATATTCAACACCAACACACCAACCATTACTCACTCATAATCGAAATTAAAACACAAATTACTTTATTTTATTCAAATTTAAATATTCAACACCAACACACCAACCATTACTCACTCATAATCGAAATTAAAACGTACAAACTCAAACCCCACTTGATTTAAATTAAAGAAACTCTCACACGTACCCTCTTCAATGGGCAACGCCGCCCCCGGAAAAGTCATCCTCTCGAGCGGTGATGTCTTCACGTACGACCAGCCTCTCACGGTGGCGGAGCTCATGCTCGAACACCTGCGGGAAATCGTCGTGGAGTTTCAGACGATCGGGAAAAGGCCGACCCCACTCCCAGCCGACCAAAATCTCGATAGGAAAAAAGTGTACCTGATGCTGGCCATGAGAAAAGGCAAAATCGGGTCCACGCTTTCGCCCGAGGAGGCTCAGAGGCTGTTGGAAAAGGCGAACTCCGTTTTCAAATTGAAAGCGCTCTTGAAGTACACTGGATTTCTGCCGTTGTCAGTGAGGATCTGCCCATGGAAAAACGAAGCGGTTTCGATGGTGGATGGGAAAAGGAAGTGCTCGGGCGAGGGTGATATTCATGGGACGAAGGCCGATTATTTTGCGGAGGCTTTGGAAGGGAGGCCGGAGATTTTGTCCCGGCAAGTGTCGGGTAAAGGATGGAGGCCTAGTTTGGACACGATCGTGGAAAAGGGCGTCTACGAGAAAGTTTGACATTGGATTCTTTAAAAGCGACTATATATACGAGTTTGAACTTTGAATTTGTGTTTGTGTGGTATGTTAGAGTTGTGAGTTTGTGTATTATCGTTTTATCATAGAATTATTAATGTTGAATTCATGTCCAACCTGATTTCCGGATGTCCGGTGATCGAGGAGTTGACCGTTCGCACGCCGTTTATGGCCGAGTGTTGTGTATCGTTGCCCACTCTGACTCGCCTCGTCATCAATACAAACTTAGTCTCATTTATCAAGTTAGATTGTCCCAAGCTTAAGTATCTCCTCATACGTGCTCATGAGACTCTGGCCCACCCTGGCCCGGTTATGGTCGACATCTCGGCTTCTTCTTTCTCACTAGACGATATAGTTGAAGCCACGCTGGATTTGAATCGAGGCAGAATTGTTTTTTCCAGAATTGTTTTATCGAATCATGCGCTCGTCGGATTTGTTGGTAAGATGTGTAATGTCCAGAGGCTAACATTATTCACTGGTCAAATGAAGGTACGTACTACTCTTATTAATTTGTCTAACAATCTTATACTAATTCTACATTAATTGTTTGTTTGTTTGTTTGTTTGTTTATTAGATTCCTGACTCTGAGTTTCTTAGTTTAACTACCAAATTACATAAGTTAGCCGAACTCGTACTGGGTGCTGATTGGCGTTTTATCACAAAATTCATTGAAAATGCTAATAATTTTCGACAACTTGTGATTTTCCGAATGGTATGTCTTCGACTAGCTAGCTAGCTTTAATTATTATTCCAGCTCCATTTTTCGTTTAACGTCAATCATCTCCTATCAATTAATATATATATATATATATATATATATTGTCAGGATTATCATAGTACACAGCACTGGATAGAGCCGAAAGAAGGCTCGTTGATGCAACGTCTCGAAGTCGTACGGTTATATGATTTTGAGTGGTACGTCGACAAACAATAATGAGTTCGACATGATCAAATACATTTTGAAGAATGCTACAGCCCTCAGGACAATCAACATAATTTACACTTCGGAGTGTAAGTCCGATTGGAGGAAAAAATAAAGTGCTCAACAAGCTAGCATTGATCGAGACGCAATCACCTTGCGTTCTTTTGAAATTGTTTTATAAGAAAACTTAGATTACGGTTGAATTCCCGAACTATGTTTAAACGTGTAGTTCCATCGTTTGTTACAAATATCACATCTATTACGAAAATGTATTTAAAGTTCTTACATAACTATGAATAAAGTCAACATTCAATTTTATTTATCATTTATAGAACGTGACAAAATAATATTGCAATTACTCTTTCTTGTTAAAAATATTAACCATGGCATTTCAAACAAAAAAAGCACATATTAATTATTTTAGAAATTTTAAATCAAATGACAACAGGATGAATTGACTACTCATTAAGGAGATAAAAATTATCATCATCAATTTTCACGCCATTATCATCTATAAATATACCTGATTTTGCATACTTTGTCAATCTCTTCAATATATATTATTGGGCGAGTTTTCAATATGTAATTTTTTTCATCAAATATGCAATGATGTGCTTACATGAAATTTTACGCTTTCAAACATTTTGAAGCTGCACGAAGTCAATTCCAAATCCTTGTCATAAACAAGTTTGCGAACTTTACTATTCGTGCCTTTCCTTCTTTGAATCTCATAGATGAGTTGATTAATCAGAGTCCAGACAGTTAGGTCTTTATCAAATTAAGTCCAAAATAAAATGAATTAATATTCCATCCTAAATGAAATTTTAATATGGGATATTTGGAATTTGAACTGATCAAGTCAAATCCGATCGAGAATGAAGAAAAATTCAAAACCTATAATATCTAGATCCCCGGCCGATCATCAGTTTTATATATACATAACCAAATTAATGAACCCTAGCTAATTGGAATATGATCGACAACATTATACTCAAGGTATCCATGCGGTTTAGTTAAAAAGATTTTAGATCGATAATTGTGTGTTTTAATTAACGTTTGTTTTTTGATTTGCCATTTGTTTATAACACGTACGTACGTTTGTTCTTACCAACAAATTCAATAGTATGCAGGAGGAATATGATCGACTTAGCGGCTTACCGGACGACACCATCCTTGACATTCTTTCGTTTCTTCCGACCAAGAGTTTCGTGCAGACCAGCTCGCTCGCGAAACGGTGGAGGTTTCTTTGGGCCGATGTCCCGTTTTCAGCATTCACGTGCAACGGAGGACATATCAACGAATGTCGACTCAAAGATTCTTCAAATACGTTTCACATATGCGATTCGAGTACTCCTCCTCGAACAGACGACTCTGATCAGTTCGAGTGTTGGATCGGCACTATTTTCGCACGCAATGTCCGTAATCTCGTGCTCGGCTCTAAGCCGCTCAGATTGCCTCGGCGCTTGTTGGCATGCACCAGCCTCGTTGATTTGATCATCTTGAATTGCGAAAATCCCCCTCAGAATTACACGGTACATTTCCCCGCCCTGAAGAAGCTAGAAGTCGCCCTGATTTCGGCAGAATTCATTTCCAACCTGATTTCCGGATGTCCGGTGATCGAGGAGTTGACCATTCGCACGCCGGTGATGGCCTACATTTGTGTATCGTCGCCAACTCTGACTCGCCTCGTCATCAATACAGACATGGTCGTAATAGAAACTCCCGCGCTTAAGTATCTCCGCATGCGTGCTCATGAGACTTTGACGTACATTAGCTCAGCTTATTCGTCACTAGACGCTGTAGTTGAAGCGACGTTGGATCTGAATCGAAACAGATTTGTTCATTCGAATCATGCGCTCGTCCGGTTTGTTGGTAAGCTGTGTAATGTCAAGAGGCTAACATTATTCACTGCTCAAATGCAGGTCCGTGAGTATTAATTAATTTGTCTAATTAACAATCTTATAATATAATTCTATATTAATAAATGTTTGTTTGTTTATCAGATTCATTGCTCTGAGTTACTACTGCGTTTAACTACCAAATTTCATAACTTAGCCGAACTCAGACTAGGTGCTGATTGGCGTTATATCACAAAATTCATAGAAAATGCTAATAGTCTTCGACTACTTGTGATTATCCGAACGGTACGTACGTATGTCTTCGACTACCTAGCTAGCTTAATTTATTGTTCGTTTCATCTCCTATCAATATGTGTGGTATGTGTATATATATGTCAGGATTATCATAGTACACAGGAGTGGATAGAGCCGAAACGAGACTCATTCATGCCATTTCTTGAAAACGTACAGTTATATGATTTCGAGTGGTCGACAAATAATGAGTTCGACATGATCAAATACATTTTGAAGTATGCTATAGCCCTCAGGACGATCAGCATAATTTACACTTCGTCCGACTACTGGAGGGAAAAAGTCCAAGTGCTCAACACGCTAGCATCCTTCGAGACGCAATCACCTTGTGTTCTTTTCAAATGCTTTTATGAGCAAACTTAGGTTATTCCAATTTGTACGTACGCTTGAATTCCCGAACTATGTTTAAACATGCAATTAATCCGAATTGTGCATGTGTCTAGCTAGTATTTTTAGAGTTCATTTTACCTTATTAAAAATAAATATAACCAAAACAAATTTTATTAGGAATTAAAAATAAAAATTTAATCTACAATTCCATCGTTTCTTACAAATATCACATTTATATTCTTAATAATATTAAGTTTAGGTCATCTTTTTTGAAGAAAAGAAGAAAATAAATAAAAAATGGACATGAAGTTTTTGAATGTTCCAAGGAAAAGATTTGATCACCCCAAGATCCTTACAAACACGAATCCTCACGAGAACCCTCTCCCGCCCGCCGCCACCCTCACCTTCTCACGTTTTAATAAGAAAAAACGTGGCAGCTATTCATTGGCTAGGGGGAAAACGTGGAAACATTATCAATGTGTTGTCTGATGCAAGTGGCCAATAGTTGTGATCCTTTATTTAGTAGTATGTACCTACTACAATTTTTTACTAAGAAAATTAATCTCAAATTTAGTGTGCTTGTATATTTATCCAAATTAGAGAATATACATAACCCCGAGACAACTCACGTGTGATACCATGTCAAAAAATACGAAGATGAACACAATACATACCAAATTAGAGCCTTGTGAACTGTTCCATGATTTATTTGGAACAGATTTGGAATCCTTACCTGGGAGTCCATGCAACTAAAAGCATTTATCAATAGTATGATGGGGCTTTCCACGGGTGAGTGCAACTCACATTCCCCTTGTTCTGTTGGCCATCAGGTGAGCTTTTTGTAAACCATCTTGGTGGATATTCGTTCAACAAACTCATTCGATAAATTCGGACAAATACAAAATAATTCGATATGTTTTTTTATATATTTCAAGCAACTAACATAGACAAATTCCATAAAAACAAGAGAATTTGATTTGATTTTTTTTTTATATATATTTAACGCAATTAATATATATATATATATATTTTTTTTTTTTTTAATTTAAAGAAACAATAGATTTATACTATAAAAAATATAAACTTATGATTTTAAACTAACTTATTCCAAACAATAAATTTATACTAAAAAAACCTCGCGCATTCAAAATGTTTAAAACAAACTCATTCGACCCAAACTCATCAACCAACACAACATAATTCGATATTTATTCATTCGACCCAAACTCCTTCGACAAACTCATTCAATAAATTCGACAAACACAAAATAATTCGATATGTGTGTTTTTATATATGTGAGACAACTAATACCGATATAATTAGATAAAAACAAGAGAATTGATTTGATTTTTTTTATATGTTTAACGCAACTAATAACAGATATAATTTGATAAAAATATGTTTTTTTAATTTAATGAAACAATAAATTGATACTAAAAATCACAAATCCATGATTTCTCTTTTTACATTTAACGACTATGACAATTTTTTTGTGTTTTTTTAATATATTTGACGCAATATAATTCAATAAAAATATTTTTTTTAATTCAAAGAAATAATAATTCGACAAACACAAACGACAAACTCATTGATAAAATATTTACAAATATTAAGATTCGACAAAGATTGAGTAGAATTCAATCTACTAAATGAAATACCGGTAAAAAGTTATAATAAGCATGTGTACTATATGTAAAATGGTATTTTTTAACATTTTCACTATTTTTTATGATCAGAACATAAAATATGTATTATTCATTTTATATTTTTGAATACTTAATGTTTTATATATTTTACTTAATTCTATATAATTTTTTTATTTTAATAAAAACACTATTATTTTATTTTTTATTTGTTTACATTTTTTAATAAAAATATTTTTTTTCTATGTGCATTGTTCCACTACACTTTTTTTTTATTTTTAGGATATTGATATTTACAAAATAAAAATAAAAAATTTATACGCATATTTTATTTATCAAATAAAATATTAGTATTTTTTTAATTTTTTATTAATTTATAAAATTGTTTAACAATGCTTTAAAAAAATAAAAATAAAAATAAAAATTAAAAATCATATTTAATTAAGTAAAAATATTATTTAAACTAAAAAAAAATTAATGGTAGGTGATCGATTTGTTAAGTAACATATATATAAGCAATAATAATGTGTTTTGATTCTCACCATAATATCATGTTCTTCATTTAATCTAAAGTCTTATATTAAATATTTGATATAATATGTGGGTCTGAAACAAGTTAAATGGGCCTGACATCCAACTTAGTTTAGACATTGTTGGCCCAATATTTCTTCTGCTATTATTCACACATTTTTAAAGGCTCGTGATATTTACACCTACATGATTACTTTGTGCACCCTCCAAATTACTACAACATCCTCAAACTACCTAAATTACCCTTTTATTTTTGTTTAATTAATTTAACTTAAAATAAAAAACTCATATCGTACTTATCAAACACTCATAAACCCTAAAAGAATTTCACCACGAAAGCTGCTCTCTTGAGGACGTACGCTACAAATTAATAACACAAATTGTTCCACGAAAGCAGCCCTCTAGAATTTGAGTGATATCAGAACTCTCAAGCAATTTTTATTCAAAATCGGCAACGAAGGACATGCCATGGATGATGGACCGGTCCAAATGACGGATCTGTGCAGGGTAACAATCACGGAGGCACCAAATCTTACAGCGGAAGAGACGACGACGACGGGTCTTACGGAGGAGCAAAGCAGGCGGCGGCAGAGCGAAAGTTATGGAGGTCGTGGCGGGGGTGATATTCTGGTGGAGGCGAGAGAATGTTCTCGTGTCCAGGGAGTTTACACAAGAGAGCGGCGGTGGCCGGTGGCGGAAATTTCGACAAGAGCGGCAGCGGAATTTAAGTTTGCTACAATTGCTTGTCGATTTTATGTATTATCTGCCATTAATTTTTAATGAGATTCAGAGTTATGAAATTGAAATCTTATTATAAATTCTTTCTAATGCTTTTCATTTCTGTCATCATTAATTAAATTATTATAACAGAATAGTGTAATGAGATTTAGATAAATGAAATTGAAATCTTATAATTTTTTCTATTGCTTTTCATTTAACTTTGAGAGGGGTTAAAACGATGAAGAGGGCATTTTAGATATCTTACCTTGTTTTTTAATAATAAAATAATAAAAAGAGGTGCACGAAGTAAAGCGAGAGGTGTAAATATCCTCACCCTTTGTTAATATATAATAATACGGGATACTTTGTGGGATTTGAAATGATCAATCGACCATCCATAGTCAAGTCAAAACTAAAACCTATAATTAATATTTCGATCGATCATCAGTTTAATATATATATATATATATATATATATATATATATATATATATATATATATATAACCAAATTAAATTAATGAACCCTAGCTAATTGTACGCATGAAGGTATCCATCCCGTGTAGTTAAAAAAGTCTTAGATAACAAGTACTACATGAATAGTGTTTTTTGATGCATGCGCGCGGGATAATTATTATATAATGTGTTTAATTAACTTACGTTTTTTTTATTTGCCAATTAATTTGTTTATAACACGTTGTTCTTCGATTTCTTCGATAAGAACTATCAGCTCGTTGCTCGACGAAGGAAACAAATTGATTAGCTAGGATGATCGTCAGAAAGCTGAGATTCACGTGCAACGGATCATACCTTACCGAATGTAGCACATTCGATTCAGCCATAAATACGTTTCGCATATGCGATTCAGCCGGCACGAGAACCGACTCCGAGTTCGACTCGTGGATCGTCTCTATTTTCTCACGCAAAGTCCGTAATCTCACGATCGGCTTCGATTCCAAGCTCGTCGGCTTGCACTTGCCTCGACGCGCGCATGTTCTCATGCGAGACCCTCGTTGACTTGATCATCTTGAATTATCACCTCGATTTCCCCAAGAACTGCTCGGTCCGTTTTCTAGTCCGGAAGTCCGGTGATCGAGGAGTTGATCGTTCGGAAGAAGACGAAGGTGATCATGACCACGTGTTGCATATCTTCGCCCACTCTAGATCTGACTCGACTCACGATCAAAACAGACAATATTGTCGTCAAGTTAAAGACTCCCGCGCTTAGGTACCTCGATTTACGTACGTGAATGTCAGACTACCCCCATTCGATCCGATCGACAGTGTAGTTCATGCGATAATAGATTTGGATCAAGGCGACATGCATTTCGTGTTCGAGTTATGCGATCGAGATTGTCGGAAAGATGCGTAATGTCGAGGTCCTAAAGTTATTCACGGATCATCAAATGCAGGTAATTAATAATAATCAATTTGTGTAACAATGGTTTTCTATATATATCATGGTAACTAATTAGTTGATATTTCTCAATCGATATTTTCAATATTTCTCAATCGATATTTTCAGGTTCCTGACTCTGAGTTTCTGGCTTTAACGACCAAGTTTCATAATTTAACCGAACTCGTACTTGATACTGATTTGCGTTTTATCGTGAGATTCATTGAAAATGCTAGTAATTGACTTCGGATTTACCGTACGGTACGCATGTCTTCGACTAGCTTAATTCCTCTGTTTTCGTGTAACGTCGATCATATTTCCTACATCAATATGTATGTATATCTGCAGGATTATCTTAATTATCAGCAGTATTACTGGATAGAGCCGAAACAAATGCCCGAAGGCTCGTTGCTGTTACGTCTTGAGGATGTATGTTTAATAGACTTTGAGTGGTCGACAAAGAACGAGTTCGACATGATCACATATATTTTGAAGAATGAGAGTCCTAATATGCACGCCAGACTGTGGATTCGATTGGAGCAAAGAAGTCCGAGTGCTCAACAAAATCACATCGTTCCAGACGCGGTGGCCTTTCCTTAGTGTGAGATTGTTGTCTGATTATTTAGATTCTGCATTGAGATCGACCTCGAACTATATATATGTGCTTAAACATTTTAGTTCAATTCTATTTATAATAACTACGATGCTCACGTACGTCTTTATTTTTCATTTTCGCCAACTCAGAAAAATGTTTTTGTTTTTTCCAGACACTACGAGCATTGAGCCATTACATTTTTTTAGAGTAATTATTAATTAAGAAAATAATAAAATTAATTAGGGCTAATTGTAAATTTTCCTCCTATCTCGGATTGAACGGTATTAATTTTGCCGATGAGTTCAAATTCCAAATTAAGCGAAATAAAAAAACAAACAAACAAAAAAAAAAACTATAATCAGTTAATTTTAATTGAGAATAAAGATAAGTTTTAAACATCAACATCTAATCGTACAAAAATAAATCAAATAAATTAAGGGTGAGATATTAAACTTGTTACGGTGTAGTGCAAAAGTGCAATGCACGGCTCTCGACCGAACAAAAATTCTTTTCAATTATTGCGGTATATAAAAAAAATCACCTTTTTTTATTTTACTAATCAATTTTTCACCTACAAAAAAAATCACTTTATTCCTTAAAGTTGACTAAACTCATATCTGGGAAAGATATCAAAGCTTCATTGCTTTGAAATTTGAACAATGCAGTCAACACACTTCGTCACCAATTTTTGTAGTCAACTTCATCAATTAATTCCACATATTTACATTAAACAGAAGGGATTTTTTTTTTTTGCAAACTCATTTTCCCTATTAAGAGTTCCGTCTCACTGGCAAGGTCTCTTCTTTGGGCCGACATCCCGTTTCCAGGATTCACGTGTACACGTCACCGAATATTGCAGCACAAGTCAGACAACCCTAGTCAACACTTTCCACGTATGCGATCTGGCCGGGACGAGAACCGACTCCGATTTCGACTCGTGGATCACAATCATTTTCTCGCGCAAAGTCCGTAATCTCGTTATCGGCTTCGATTCTAATCTCGTCAACTTGCTCTTGCCTCGACGCATGTTCTCATGCGAGACTCTCGTTGACTTGATCATCTTGAATTACTGCATTGTCGATCTTAATTCCCGATGAATGCGAGGTCCATTTCCCGGCCCTAAAGAGGCTCGAGCTATCGCTTAACGGGTCGGTTTCGGGAAAATTCTATCCAACCTGATTTCCGGATGTCCGACAATCGAGGAGTTGATCATTGGTAAGACGAATGTGCTCATGACCGCGTGTTGTGTATCGTCTCCCACACTCTGACTCGCCTCGTCATCAATGTAGAAGAGGTCGTCTTCGTGAAGTTGAATACGCCCGAGCTTATGCACCTGCTTGATTTAAGCGTTAGACAGAGTAGTACACAGGCTGATCCCTCCGGTCGAGGTGGATATCTCGGACTCGTCACTCGACGCTGTAGTCGAAGCAATAATAGATGTGAATAAACTCAATATCGAGATCGTTGGTAAGCTGCGTAATGTCAAGAGACTGCATTTACTCAGGGCTCTAATGCAGGTAATAATAATAATCTATTTGTGTAACAATATTTTTCTTGGCAACTAATTAATTAGTAGTCGGATGTTAGTATGTTACATTAATCAGATTCCAGACTCTGAGTTTCAGTCTTTTACGACCAAGTTTCATAATTTAACCGCACTCGGAATATCAGCCGATTGGCGAATTATCCCGAAATTCTTCGAAAATGCTAGAAATCTTCGACTACTTGTGATTAGTCGCAGGGTACGTATGTCTTCGACTTTATTTAATTTCCTCCTGTTTTCGTGTAACGTTATCAATTAATTGTTGGGAAATTCGCGTCCGAAGTCCCCGCTTGAAAGGCAATACGAACAAGCAAGAACGAAAAATACGGAATAAAAGAGACACGAGATTTATAGTGGTTCACCCGTTAACGAGGGCTACGTTCACTTTTTGCCGCTGCAATAATTTACTAGAACAATTATAGAACGTAATTACAAGACTCGTAATAGCTATAATCTCAATTCTAGTTCTGGAGGTGTTAACCCTATTATTCACGCACATAGGGTTTAAATAGAGGGGACAAAACTTGGGGGACAAGAAAAACGCGCTTTCAGCGATCTGCAAAACGGCGACCGCCGTTTTGCTCTGGCGCCCGCTGAACAAATTCGGCGACCGCCGAATTCCTTTTGGCGCCCGCCAAACGGCCCAAAAACATGCAGAAGCTCAGCCCCGCTTTCTCCCGGTTTCGGCGCCCGCCGAAACCCAAATGGCGCCCGCCGTTTCAGCCCGCGGTCGCCGATTCTCCTCCGGCGACCGCCGTTTCTTCCTTCGTCGTTTTCTCGTCTTCTCGGCGTGAATCGGCCTCCATACTCAACAATCTCCCACTTGGAGCTGATTCGCGTCCCCTATCCTTTCTTCCCATTGCAGCGGCGTCCCCGGTCCTCATCCCAGAAGACCAACCGAGGTTGAACACAACCTCAACTTCTCGCACGGCACCACCTTCGTAAACATGTCGGCCGGATTCTTACTCCCAAGAATCTTCTCCAACACCAAAACGCCTTCCTCCAAGGCCGATCGAATGAAGTGATATCTCAGCTGGATATGCTTCGTTCGAGCATGGTACACGGGATTCTTCGCCAAGTGAATGGCGCTCTGACTGTCGCAATACAAGACACTCCCCGAGTGGTCTTGTCTCAACTCTAGCAGAAATGCCTGTAGCCACATCATTTCCTTCGCGGCTTCCGTTACAGCAACGTATTCCGCCTCACAACTCGATAGTGCTACTATCTTCTGCAACCTCGACACCCAGCTAATCGCGGTACCCCCGAAAGTGTACACGTACCCAGTAGTGCTCTTCCTACTATCCACGTCACCTCCGTTATCCGCGTCCACGAACCTAAGTAACCCCACATCTGATTTTCGGAACCTCAAAGCAAAATTGGAAGTCCCTCTCAAGTATCGGAAGATCCACTTGACTGCTTCCCAATGTTGCTTCCCCGGATTACTCATGAACCGACTGACAACTCCCACTGCATGGGCAATGTCAGGCCTCGTGCACACCATGGCATACATAAGGCTCCCAATCGCAGAGGCGTAAGGGACCTTATCCATATGCTCCATCTCCTTCTCGCTCGTCGGCGAGTCCTCTTTTGACAAACGGAAGTGACTAGCCAAAGGGGTGCTCACGGGTTTCGCATCCTCCATGCTAAACCGTGCTAGTACCTTCTTCAGGTACTCCTCTTGAGATAACTCAAGACCATCCTTGCTCCTCGTAATTCTCATCCCCAGGATTTGTTTGGCAGCACCCAAATCCTTCATAGAGAACTCCCTCGATAGACTCTTCTTGAGCTTGTCGATCTCCGCCAAGCTCGCCCCGACTATCAGCATGTCATCTACATAAAGGAGCAAAATTATGTAGTTACCTTTTCCAAGACTCTTGAAATAGCAGCAGTGGTCTGCCTCGCACCGCGTGAACTCGACTCGCTTCATGAACAAGTCGAACTTCTTGTACCACTGCCTCGGAGCTTGCTTCAACCCATACAAACTCTTTTGAAGCTTACACACCAGCTTCTCCTTGCCTCGGACTTCAAAACCCTCCGGTTGCTTCATGTAAATTTCTTCATCTAGATCCCCGTGAAGAAATGCGGTCTTTACATCCATTTGCTGAAGATGTAAGTTCTCTTGTGCCACCAAGCTAAGCACCACCCGGATGGTTACCATCTTGACTACCGGAGCAAAGATCTCCGTGTAGTCGATCCCTTCCTTCTGCTGGAATCCTTTCACCACTAATCTCGCCTTGTACCGAACGCTTCCATCGTGTTCTTCCTTTGCCCGGAAGACCCATTTATTGTGCAAGGCCTTCTTCTCCCTCGGAAGCTCGGCTAGTTCCCAAGTCTGATTCGATATCAATGAGCTCATCTCTTCTTTCATGGCAGACTCCCACTTGATCGAATCCCTCGCTTGTATAGCCTCGGTGTAGCTATCCGGCTCACCCCTATCAGTCAGCAAGATATAGTTAAGGGAAGGTGAAAATTTATGGGGAGGTCTTCTTACCCTAGTCGACCTCCACGGCTTCGGTGTGACTGGATCGATGTTGGGATGAGCATTCTCATCTTGTTCATCCTCGCTGCTCGTGTTGTCCTCTTCGATCTTCTCGGTCTCCACGACCTCCACCGGAACCTCCTCCGTGTCTTTCACGGGATCAATGATTTCTTCAACAACCTCGTCTTTACCCTTGTACAAGACCGCCTCGTTGAAGATCACATTTCTGCTTCGGATCACCTTATGATTTTCGGCATCCCAAAATCGGTACCCGAACTCCGTGCCGCCATATCCAAGAAAGAAGCACTTCTTGGATTTAGGATCAAGCTTGCTACGAGCAGCTTCGTCGATATGGACATACGCCAGACACCCGAACACCCTCAAGTAGGACAGATTCAGCTTCTTCCCACTCCAAACCTCCTCAGGAATCCGATATTCCAAAGGAACCGACGGTGCTCTGTTGATCAAATGAGCTGCCATGTCGATGGCATATGCCCAAAACATCTTAGGCATCCCCGAGTGTAACCGCATACTCCGGGCCTTCTCATTTAGCGTCCTGTTCATTCGCTCCGCTATTCCGTTCTGCTGTGGGGTCCCCGGAATAGTCTTCACCATCTTGATCCCACTCTCGACACAATATTGTTTGAAGTCGGCGTCAACGTACTCACCACCGTTGTCGGACCTCAAACACTTCACCTTGAGATTTGTTTCATTCTCAACCTCGGCTTTCCATTTCCTGAAAACAGAGAACACGTCACTCTTATTTTTCATGAAGTACACCCATACCTTCCTTGTGGAGTCATCGATGAAGGTAACGTAATAGAGTGATCCTCCGAGTGAGGCGACAGGAGCTGGACCCCAAACATCCGTGTGTACTAGTTCCAGCTTCTCCGCCTTGGGCTCCCTTCCACTTTTTGAAAAACTCACTCGTTTCTGTTTTCCAAGAATGCAGCTCTCGCACACGTGAGACTCAATCGCCTTGAGTTCGGGCAGCAGCCCGTTCTTTGCCATGATCTTCATCCCCTTCTCACTCATGTGCCCCAGCCTGCAATGCCACAATTCGGTCTTCTTGGTGTTATCAACAACACCAGCCGAGTCCCTCACGCTCGTCGTCATGTAAAGTGTGCCCGTCTTATGACCTCGAGCTATGGTCATGGCGTTCCTCGAAACTTTCCACGACCCATCTCCAAATGACACCCGGTGACCATCACTGTCAAGCTGGCCCACCGAAATCAGGTTCCTCTTCAACCCCGGCACATGTCTGACCTTGGAAATCTTCCAGGTTTGCCCATTTGACATCTTTAGGTTGATATCTCCCATCCCGACTACATCGAGTGGCTCGTCATCTGCAAGAAAAACCTTTCCATAATCACCCGAGACGTAATTCAACATCACCTCTCGCTGTGCAGTAGTATGGAAAGAAGTCCCTGAGTCCAGCACCCAGGAATCGATCGGTGAGTCGACCGAACAGAGAAGGACGTCCCCATCATCGTCATCCTCTTGTGTTACCGCATTGGCGGTTCCCTTCTTCTTGTTGTCACTCTTCCCCCGAGAACGACAATCCCTCTTGAAGTGCCCCGTCTTCCCACAATTCCAACACTCATTATCCTCGGACTTCGAGCTATCTCTTCCACTCCTAGACTTGGATCTCCCTCTGTTCCTGTTAGCATTCCTACCCGAGTTTCTCCCCCGGTTCTCCACACTCAAGGCCGAACTAGAAGACTTTCCCTTGAAATCCTTTCTCCGGATTTCCTCGGCTAGGATCTTATCTCTAACTTCGGAGAACTGCAGATTCTCCTTCCCCATAGAGTTGCTAACAGCTGCCCGCATGGGCTCCCAACTATCCGGCAAAGACGCAAGTAGGATCAAAGCGTAAATTTCATCATCGAAATTCACCCCGACTCCTTTCAATTTATCCAAGATGGAATTCAGCTCGTTGATGTGGTTGGCTGCGTTTGCATTGTCCGACATCTTCAGGTTGAACAACTGCTTCATGAGATACACCTTGTTGTTCGCTGAAGGTTGCTCGTACATGTTTGATAGGGCAGCCATCAAATCCTTGGTTGTGGTAATTGAGCGCACGTTGAATGACACGTTTGAAGCCAAGGACAGACGTATCAATCCCAACACCTGCCTGTCGAGGCTTTCCCATTCCTCGTCATCCTTGATCTTCTCCGGTCTACCCTTCAAAGGAATTCCGAGCTTCTTCCCGTAAAGGTAGTCCTCGATCTGCATCTTCCAGTGCCCATAGTTATTCCCGTCAAATTTCGTAACCCCGAACGAGGTGGTGGTATCCGTCATTGCTTTTCCCCGATCGCTAAAACCCTAGCGCTCTGATACCAGTTGTTGGGAAATTCGCGTCCGAAGTCCCCGCTTGAAAGGCAATACGAACAAGCAAGAACGAAAAATACGGAATAAAAGAGACACGAGATTTATAGTGGTTCACCCGTTAACGAGGGCTACGTCCACTTTTTGCCGCTGCAATAATTTACTAGAACAATTATAGAACGTAATTACAAGACTCGTAATAGCTATAATCTCAATTCTAGTTCTGGAGGTGTTAACCCTATTATTCACGCACATAGGGTTTAAATAGAGGGGACAAAACTTGGGGGACAAGAAAAACGCGCTTTCAGCGATCTGCAAAACGGCGACCGCCGTTTTGCTCTGGCGCCCGCTGAACAAATTCGGCGACCGCCGAATTCCTTTTGGCGCCCGCCAAACGGCCCAAAAACATGCAGAAGCTCAGCCCCGCTTTCTCCCGGTTTCGGCTTCTCGGCGTGAATCGGCCTCCATACTCAACATTAATATGTGTGTAAATCGATATATCTGCAGGTGTATCATAGTACTCAGCACTTGATAGAGCCGGAACAAATTCCCGGAAGCTCGTTGCTCTCACGTCTCTTATACGTACAGTTATTTGATTTTGAGTTGTCCACGAAGAATGAGTTCGACATGATCAAATTTGTTATGAAGAATGCTGAAGAGCTCGTGATGAGGATTGACCTAATATGCACTCCATACTGTGGATTCAATTGGAGCGAAAAAGTCGATGTGCTCAACAAACTCGCATCGTTTGAGATGCGCTCGCCTTGCCTTCGTGTGAGATTGTTTTCTGGGTAATACATTTCATTGATATCGATCTGAATTATATACAGCTTTAACATATATGCAATTCGTTAGTCACTTATGGTTTGAAAATGAAATTTGATTTTTATATATATACTATTGCAACGTTTCCTTTTGAGTTATCACATGTTAACGATCACAAATTATTTACAAAAATAATTATTCTTACATTTTTATTTTAAAAGACATATATCTATTCTTGCATTTTCATTCTTTTTTAAATATTACTTTCTACTATTTATTTTATTAATTAAAAAATATATTTTTAAACTCAACTAGTTTATCAAAAACAATTAATATACTGTAAAACAATTTTTTATTAATCTTCTGTCACAGTTGACACATGATTAGGAGTTTAAATTTATAATGATTGATCTAAAGAGAGCGAGAGAATTGAAGAGAAAGGGAAAGGGATAAGAACGCAAGGGGATGGGATGATGAGGATAAGCACCCTAATGTCAGCATGCCTAAAATACAATATAAGCATAATCTAACACGCAACCACTTTATAATGTGACACGTCACAAGTCCTATTATAAGAAAATTAATCATTTCATCTATATATTTATATGGGTTGGGTTGTTCCTATTTAATTTTACAATGCTTCGTATTTTTGTACAACTTTGCAATGAAAAAATATTTTGGATTGTTAAAAAAACCACTACTTAATCTTATTTTGGACTTAATTTCAGTTCATTTCTGTTTAATTAAAAATCATTTAATTTAGATTGATTAAATTCGTTTAAAAATAAATAAAAAAGTATTTTGAGTCAATAATTTTAGAAATATTATTAATACTTTTAAATTTTTTATAAAAACTATTATTATTTTTATTAAAAAATGAATTTAGTTAAAAGTTCATATTAATTCAATTCAGTTTAGTCCAAAAGAACGCATAGTAACTTTTAATTATTTTATGATTAATCTTAATTTATCTGACCAATTTTACATATAATATAAATAAATAATAATATTAATTCAATTTTACATACATTAACTTTTTAGTTATAGTCAACCAATAAATTTGATATATATTATATATTATTAATATCTACGATTACAATTCTACCACAAATAAGATTTTACAGATTATATGTTCTACCATGAATACGATTTTATGATGTTTCAAAATATGTTCTACCACAAATACGATTTTATGATGTTTCAAAATACAAATGATTTTATGATGTTTCAAAATACAAATGAAACGTCGAATATTATTATTAGAAAAACATTTTCAATACATTTTTTTTTTTATTTTTTTATCATTATAATATAGACAAGTTAATTTAAAAATTAAGAAACATGATAATTGAAACATAAGCAAACATAAAGAAATTAATTATTAAAAAATTAATTTTATTAATTATACAATCATTTATCATTTATTATTTACAAGTATTATGTATTTTAAGGGACCAATGAAAACGTGAAAATATTATTGAAAATGTTTCAAGACATTTTTATTATTATTATTATTTATATCATTATATATACAAATTAATTAATATAGCATTGCTATTGAAAATTAAGATAGTTGAAATAAAAAAAACAATTATTCCACATTAATTTTGTTAGTTATACTACAATTCAACTTTTATACTAAATGAATTATATGTTACAAGAGATTAATAAAAATGATGATAATTATTTTTGAAAAATACTCAATTAATATTTTATTTTCTTTATATTAATGATCAATTAAATAATAAAAAAATGAGAAAAAAAATATAATTGAAACTCAAATAAAACAATTACTAAATAATTTAGTTTTATTAGTTTTACCACCATTCAATTTTGATAATTCACGTTGGGTTATATATTGCAAAAGATCAATGAAATTGATTATAATTATATTTGAAAAATACTTTAAAAAAGTATTTTTTAATCATAAATATCATAAAAGTAAATTAATAAAAATATTGAGAATAAAAATAATTGACAAAAAATTAAAATTATACAACAATTTAATTTTATAAGCTATACAACCATTCACATTTTATAATTTACACGGGGTTATATGTTAAAAAACATTAATGAAAACGATGATAATTAATAGTTTAATTTTATAAGCTATACAACCATTCACTTATTCACATTTTTTTAATTTACACAATATATATTACAAAAAATCAATCAAAACGATGATAAATAATTTTTGAAAAACAATTTCAACGCAGTTTTTTCATTTTCTTTATCATAATTATAATACAAGTAAATTAACAAAAGAAATGAGAAAAAAAATAATTGAAATAAACAAAATAATTTTTCAATAATTTATTTTTATTAATTATATAACTATTCGTTCGGGTTATATGATTCGTTCGGGTTATATCGATCACATTGTCGATTTATGTAACGAGACTCGATTTGTAAATTACGTTATTAAAACTAAAGTCTTCGGATTTGTTCTTTTGAAATTATTTTCAGTTCAGTTCAGTTTATACTCATTCAGTTAAGTTTAGTCGAGACTAATTGAGTTCAGTTCATTCATTATTATTATTATAAAAATAATTATTATAATTATTTTATAATTATAATTATAATAATAATTATTATTATATTATTATATAAACATTAATTGTTTTATAAAAATATTTATATTACAATAAACATTGAAATATTTGATTAATATTTGATTATTTTAAAATTTAATTCTTATTGAACTTAATTTCAGTTCAGTTCAGACTCATTCAGTTCAGTTCAATTTAGATCAGTTAAGTTCAGTCCGTCCAAAAGAACATATCCTTAGTCCAATTGATTCGAAAATTCTGTTTAGATTTCAACGTTGTCAATTCTAATTGATGATATTCTATGACCACTCGCAATAATCAATGTCAATCTTGAAATCACTAAAAGTTAGAAGAATTTTTTTAAATTGTATTTCTAACTTACTAAAAATATATAGTTTTGTTCCGTGCATAGCACGGGGTAGTCGTTACTAGTTTAATCAAATTACAACTCGTGATGAATATAATTTTTTTAATATATGGGATATATACTTCGGAATTTGAACTGATCAAGTCAAATCTGATCGAGAATGAAGAGGAAATTTCAAAACCTATAATATCTCGATTGCCAATCAATTATATATAATATAATATAACCAAATTAATGAACCCTAATTGGAATATCATCGGCAACATACTCAAGGTATCCATCCATTTTAGTTAAAAGTTTTAGATAACACTATAACAAGTACACTGTTTTTTGATGCATGCGGGATAATTCTATGTTTTAATTATCGTTCGTTCGTTTTTTTGATTTAACATTTGTTTATAACCCGTTAATTTTTCTTCGATTAGGATGATCATAAGTAAGCTGCACGAATATGATCGACTCATCAGCTTACCGGACGACACCATCCTTCACATTCTTTCGTTTCTTCCGACCAAGACTTTCGTGCAGACCATCTCGCTCTCCAAACGATTTCTTTGGGCCGATGTCCCGTTTTCAGCATTCACGTGCAACGGACATGTCAACAAATTATGCCGACTCAAAGATTCTTCAAATACATTCCACATATGCGATTGGACTCCTCGAACAGACTCCGAGCTCGAGTCGTGGATCGCCACTATTTTCTCACGCAATGTCCGTAATCTCGTGCTCGGCTCTAAGACTCTCACCTTGCCTCGGCGCATGTTCTCATGCACCACTCTCGTTGACTTGATCATCTTGAATTGCGAATATCCTCCTCAGAATTACACACCACATTTCCCCGCCCTGAAGAGGCTCGAACTCGCCTATATCGTGTGGGGTTCGGCAAAATTCATGTCCAACCTGATTTCCGGATGTCCGGTGATCGAGGAGTTGACCGTTCGCACGGCTTTGATGGCCGAGTGTTGTGTATCGTCGCCCACTCTGACTCGCCTCTTCATCAATACAAACTTAGTCTCATTTATCAAGTTAGATTGTCCCAAGCTTAAGTATCTCCGCTTACGTGCTCATGAGACTCTGGCCCACCCTGGCCCGGTTATGGTCGACATCTCGGCTTCTTCTTCGTCGCTAGACCATGTAGTTGAAGCCACGGTGGATTTGAATCGAGGCAGAATTGTTTTATCGAATCATGCGCTCGTCGGGTTTGTTGGTAAGATGTATAATGTCCAGAGGCTAAAATTATTCACTGGTCAAATGAAGGTACGTAGTACTCTTATTAATTTGTCTAACATTCTTGTAGCAATTCTATATTAATTGTTTGTTTAATTTGTCTGTTTGTTTATCAGATTCCTGACTATGAGTTTATGAGTTTAACTACCAAATTATATATGTTAGCCGAACTCGTACTAGGTGCTGATTGGCGTTTTATCACAAAATTCATTGAAAATGCTAATAATCTTCGACAACTTGTGATTTTCCGAATGGTATGTCTTCGATTATTATTCCAGCTCCATTTTTCGTTTAACGTCGATCATCTCCTATCAATATGTATATATGTCAGGATTATCATAGTAAACAGCACTGGATAGAGCCGAAACCAGGCTCGTTGATGCTACGTCTTGAAGTCGTACGGTTATATAATTTTGAGTGGTCGACAAACAATGAGTTCGACATGATTAAATACATTTTGAAGAATGCTACAGCCCTCAGGACGATCAGCATAATTTACACTTCGAAGTGCAAGTCTGATTGGAAGGAAAAAGTCCAAGTGCTCAACAAGCTAGCATCGTTTGAGATGCCATCACCTTCTGTTCTTATCAAATTGTTTTCTTTGCAAACTTAGATTCCGAACTATGTTTAAACATGCAATTCCATCGTTTGTTACAAATATCACATTTAATTATATTCTTATTTTTTTCAAGAAAACAAAAAAATAAATCAAGAGCAAGAGCATGGATAGAAAAACACCAATAATATTCCATTTGTCTAAAGTTTATATAATATACAAAAATTATGAAAAAATAATATCTAAAACAAGAATGTGTGCATAATTTATTAGGACAGATGTAGTATTATTATTTTTATTAAAAAAAACAATTGTAAGTCTTGATAGAATGTTTTTCCTAACTACACAATGATTAAGAGATTGTATTTACTCATTTTAATTTTTATTTTAAAACAATACCTCAATGTTTTATGGGAGATATTTTTTATAAATAAACTCATTTTCTTTTGTTTAACCGCTAAAAGGAAAATAATTAGCCGTTTAATACCAGTTTCAGATCCTCTGTTTCCCAACACCGTGCAAGCGTTGCATATTCGTCGTATCATTCGACCACGTGTACATTGATGGTCCATACCGATATTCGGTCCAATGCACCGATACATAGTACATTTTTATCCTTTTTACGGAGGCGCCTTGCCACCTCAGCCTCCCTCCAAGTCGAACCCGATTCCATTATTTTCCTCTTTTCTCTCCGTTCACTCTCTGTTCCTCTCACCCTGAAAAAATTCAGCTCGAAATCAAAGCCATGGTCTCGAAATCAAAATTCAGAGTTCGTCTTCTCTCTCTCTCGCTCTCTCTTACTTTTGTGAAATTACTTTTTTCCGATTATGCTTGATTTTTCTTTCGTTTTTGTTTAGCTAGATTTTGATCACTGCTTTAAGATTTTTTTATGATGATCGTACGGTTTTTTTGTTTGTTAAATCTCACCGGGTAATCGAGCTCTCAGATCGACGACTGATTTATAGGTTTATCGCTGTTTTAAAATGTCAAATAGAGAAATTGCAGAGACAATTATGGAAAGTGTTGAGTCGTGTTGTGGGTTTGGTGAGAAAGAAAATGAGTGTGTGTAGATTTTCATTCAATTACTTTCGATTTGTGCGCTCGTTGTTATCCGATGGCCTTGTCGATGGTGGATCGATATTATTGGTTAATCCTTATTATTCGTTTGGTTGACAGAAATATCACGAGGAACTGGAGAGTGATGCTATGGCAAACTTGAATTCTAAACTCACCCAGATTAGGAGGAAGATTCACTCGGAAAGAGCTGTTTCAGTTGGAGTAATTCTCACCAACTTGTGTCACTTAATCGGTCATTCTCTCGTGGTCTCAACAGTGTTTAAATGAAATGTTTTCAGTCTTTGCCTTGTTTAGGGTTTAGGGTTTAAGGTTGTGAAAATGAATATGGACGGCTGATTTTATTTTTCAACCGATCCAAAGTACTGTTTTGTTATTCATATGGATTAACTGCAAAATTTTGTATGAATTGGTCATATGCATCAATTAGAATAAATATTAGTGTATGGGTTAAGTGTACTGTTAAGATTAAACGGTCCTGGGCATTAAATCTATTTCGTAAACTGTGATGATGTTGCCTTTAGAAATCATGGTTATTGAGTTACTATTCTTTCATAGGAAAAGCTTGAGAAAAATAAAAAGAAGGTCCATGCTAATCTTTCTCACTTCAAAGCATTGGCTGCATCAAAGTCTGACTGTGCTGTCCCAGGGAGTACTAATAATTCATGCAATATCCTTTCTTTGAGAATGAACTATCCTCTCGGAATAGTTAAAGGGCTTATGCAAAGGACTACAGACCGAGATGATGCTAATAGTGAAGAAGTTGTATTCCCTTCGAATGCCAAACTTCCAATCACGGAGAGAATTCCTCGCTATACTACTTGGATTTTCTTACATAGGTAATGAATCATCATACTCCGTATTTTTTTTTCACGGTTTCTTGAAATATTTCCCTCATGTTACTTTTAGATTTTCATTTTAAGCGACTGCCCTAAATAAATTGACCCACTTGTGGAAGAATAATTGATTTTTCAACTGATATTGGTGGAGATTTGAATCCTTTATTATGATAATACATGGTTCATACTTTTTTTTTGTTCTTCCTATCCCTCTCCTTTTTTTATCAGTGGTCAATGGATTTCTTGTTATAATTGAATTTACTACTTTTAGCCTTTTACTATTATTTACTTATTTTTACTTCACACAGCACAGAAATCAGAGAATGGCCGATGATCAGTCAGTCATAGGACGTAGACGGATTTACTATGACCCACATAATAGCGAGGCTCTTCTCTGTAGTGATAGTGAAGAAGAGCTGCTACCGCTGGAGGAGGAGAAACGTGAATTTTCTGAGGGAGAAGATCATTTTATTAGGTCAGTTTGTAAAATGAAGGCATGCATTGTTCCCAAGAAATGTGATAAAAGGGATTTCAGTACTCATTTTGTATAACTGTGCATATTGTCATGTCGTAGGATGTCTGTTCAGGAGTGTGGGGTTGATAATGAAGTTATCGATATGTTGACTCAGTTTGTTGGAGGGACCTCTCAAGAAATCCAAGTAAATTTTGTAATTATTTTTTATTTGTCTCTAAGAAATCTGTACGAGAGAAAATAACATTTCCGTAATGTTTAGGAGCGATGTAACATGCTCATGGAAAAAGATCAGCCTATAGAAAAGAAGAACCTTAAAAATTCAAGAGAATATGGATCTGTACCCAGTGTATTCCTGGAAAAAGGCATTGCTGCTGCTTTAGATTCTTTCGATAACCTATTTTGTCGCCGTTGTCTGGTATGTATTCTTGGCCTGTGGCTGTCTTCATTTTGACTCTTTAGGTATCAAAAAGCTTATTTTGTACTTTTCATTCAACTCGAATTTTCATTCTCACTTTCTTACATATTCAAAATTATAAAACAAAGTTGCGTGCTTGTAAAAAATGAGGGTATATGGATAGCGTCTAGTTTTGAAAGTTGTTTTATTTAAATTTTCTAACCACGCTCATTGCTGCCCCTTGAACTACGTTTTTGTTACTTATTTTTAATTGACAGGTATTTGACTGCCGTTTGCATGGTTGTTCGCAAAATCCACTTTATCCTGTAAGCGAAATGTATGCTTAAATTTGTTTCTTGGATACATAGGTTTTTCTCATATGTTGATTTCAAAAAACCTTTGTTGATAGAATGAAAAGCAACCATACCCATTTGATCCGGACGATGATCGTAAACCCTGTGGAGATCAGTGCTATCTGCAGAAGGTAGGGAGATTCATGTGCTTTTAATATTTATACGTCAATTTAGGCTGGAAATATTAAAGTAAGAAATGGACGTTTTGCAAGCAGTCAGTGAGCAAGGTTACAATAGTTCAAAATTTAAGCTACAATTTTCTGAACCCATTTAAAAGGCATGTTTTTATTTGTTTATTAGTTTTAGTTTCTACTATCATGATTTTTTTACTTACATTATGAGTGCAAGTAATTTATCTTAGTAATATATTATCTTTCCCCTTTGGTGGATTCATTGAGTTGCCTTTTAGTTGAATGCTTTCAAAGACTTCCCCAAGAATTATGCGCTAGACCCCCTAAATGAGCGTAAAGCTTCTGACGATGATGGCTCTATCCTTTTTCCACATGACACTGAACAAGGTGAAAATTAGATAGTTTCGACTCTGCTAGTTCTTTTTCCTTATCTTGTTTTAAATATCTTGATGGTCACATGCACTTTCATGGTTCATGAACCTACAGATTCATTGGCTAAAGCATCAAAATTGGTCTCTGGTGACGAGTTTCGAAGTTCATCCAGTAAGAAGCTAAAGTTTTGACCCTTGATTCTTTTGCCTTTTCTCGTTTTAAATATCTTGATGGTCACATGCATTGTGTCATGATTCATGAACCTACAGATTCATTGGCTAAAGCATCAAAATTGGTCTTTGATGAGTTCCAAAGTTCATCCAGTAAGAAGCTAAAGTTGTTGAACCCCAATCCTCTGAATAATAATGTAACTGTAGAGGGGCAGTTCCCTGAATTGGGCGGACCCCATGCATGTGAACTTGACAGGTCAGCCTCTGTTCCCATGTTTTTCCAAAACTCTTTTAGATGCTTTTGTTATGTCCTCATGGTGTAACTGGTACTAAGGTCAGGGATGCTGTCGGAGATAAAGGAAAAGATATCGCTGAAGTCCCTCTGAAGCAAGCATGTGATTCTACTGAAAAATCATTTAAACTTTTATGTGGATGGAGACCTTTTGAGAGAGAGTTATACATAAAAGGATTAGAGATTTTTGGAAGAAATAGGTATTGAAATCTCTGTATATACTCTTAGGATAGCAGTATATTAAGGTACAACTGTTTTGGCTAGCTAGCTGATATATATTTTCAACAGTTGCTTTATAGCTAGGAATTTGCTACCTGGTCTTAAAACTTGCAAAGAAGTATCTATATACATGTATGGTGATGGGGCAGTAATGTCTCGCGGTTCTTCGTCTATGCTAAGCTCGTGCTTTGATGAATTTGGGAAAGCTTACATGGATTATATGGTAAGTAGTAGACTTTGCTTATCCTTGTCTGATGGTTAGTTATATGTGACTTTGAGTTATTTTTAAATTACTGGATAATAAATAGCTCACAGAGTCACGTTATAATAAGTATTCATAGTTGAGTTATTTCTCCATTTATGAATTCTCCTTCCTAGACTAACTGTTTTTTTCAAAACCATTGGAGAAAAATTAATTGCTTAACCCATCTGAATTTTAGTTTGTCTTTTTTTATTATTTTATATTTAAATTCTTTGCCTCATAATTAACTTAATTACTTGTGATAAATTTATTGTTGTTATGTTGCTTCATGTTTTCAGAAATCTATTTTATTCACCCTCTTTTGGATATATCAGAAATTGGATATTCCTGTCAAGTCAAGAATATGTCGTAAAAGGGGAAGAGTGCGAAAGGTTAAGTCCTCATGGAAGTCTGCGGGCCACCCATCCCTTTGGAGAAGGGTCTTAGAAGGAAAAGACCAGCCTTATAAACAATATTCTCCATGTGGATGCCAGCCAGTATGTGGAAAGGAGTGCCCTTGTCTACAAAATGGAACTTGCTGCGAAAAATACTGCGGGTACTACTCAAACTCTTATTTTTTCATGTATAATATTTGAGAATATTAATCGTTTTCTGAGGACGTCCTGTCTGATAAATAAAAAAACAGAATATTGAAGATAATTTGTTCAGGGGTACAATAAGTTGCATATAGTTCATATGCCTTTGATAATTTGTATCCTTTTCCAGGTGCTCAAAGAGCTGCAAAAATCGGTTCAGAGGATGTCACTGTGCTAAAAGTCAATGCAAAAGCCGTCAATGCCCTTGTTTTGCAGCTGGTCGTGAATGTGACCCTGATGTTTGCCGAAATTGTTGGGTTAGGTATTGATATTTTCATGTTTACATATTTCTCAAAATCAGCAGATTTTACTTTTTCCTTTTTTTAACTTTAACCTAAAGGTTTATGACATTCGAAGGACATGATTTTTTTTTTGTGTGTTCCGTGTTCTGTAAAAGTTATATCCCAGTTAGACTACCCAAAGAGCTAAATTTACTTTATTTGGTTCTGTGTTCCAACTTATTGCAGCTGTGGTGATGGATCATTAGGAGAGCCACCAAGACGAGGAGACAGCCAGTGTGGTAACATGAAGCTCCTTCTGAGACAACAGCAAAGGGTAACATACATATGGGTCGTCTAATTTATTATATTATTAATTAATAATGCACATCTTTAGAAATTCACTTGTTTAACATTGACAGATTATCTTGGCAAACTCTGATGTTGCTGGTTGGGGAGCATTTCTTAAGGTATAAAATGAAACTTCTTTTTTATGAGTCGTGATTTTTTCTGCCTGTGGTGGATAATTGGAAAAGTAATTTCAGAACTCTGTCAATAAAAATGATTACCTTGGAGAGTATACTGGCGAATTGATCTCCCATCATGAAGCTGATAAGCGGGGGAAAATCTATGATCGTGCAAACTCGTCTTTCCTTTTTGACTTGAACGATAAGGCAAGTAATTTATCTTGTTTCCAGATAGTGACATCTCCCTAAATCAGTTTTCTGTAAGAAACCTTAAGGTTCCTTTGTTTCCTCAGTATGTCCTTGATGCCTGCCGCAAGGGAGACAAGTTGAAGTTCGCAAACCACTCGTCAACTCCAAACTGCTACGCAAAGGTCTCAATACTCATCATTCGTCAATCTTGTTCAAGAACATTTCGTTTTTAATGTCTGATTAATAGGATACTATAAATATATTCAGGTTATGTCTGTGACTGGTGATCATCGGGTTGGTATATATGCAAATGAGCGTATTGAAGCTGGTGAAGAGCTCTTTTACGATTATCGCTATGGGCCAGACCAAGCACCTCCATGGGCCCGAAAGCCCGATGGTTCCAAGAGAGACGATTCTCCGGCATCTCATCAAGGTCGAGCAAAGAAGCACCAGTCTGGTTGAGGAGGTTATTCTTTGGTGTGTTATAGGTTATAATCACATATATAGTTTATTTAGACCGCAGAGTTTGGTATCTTGATATAGTTTATTGCAGTTTTTTTATACAATATGTTTACTTCTGTAATCTGTATTATGCATTGGTGAAAAGGAAACCAGAAACCTTATACAAAGCGTTTAATAATACTTTCAAATAAAATATTAATCAAAAAAATTGATTTACTGTTTTGCTTTGAAGACATTGAGAGGAAATTACAAAATTACCCCTCGGACTCTCTGAATTTGGGTAAAGTTTTTGTATTTTTTATACTGGATTTACAATGTATATACATATACATACAGATATATGTGTACACACTAATGGCAAGCATAAAAAATTAATGTGAAAATAAAGAAAAAATTATTACATGTTGAAAAACTTGGCCTTTTTCCTCGATTGTAAATAGTAGTACAACAATTGGTTCCAGTTATCTGGAACACCAGGAAGACACCAGTGGCTGCAATCTTGAACACCTGGATTCATTGATTTTCTTCCATATCTCGAAGGATGAGCATCCGGCCTATAGTCTGATAAACGTGTTATGTTCAGAAAAGTGACCTTGTTCTTCATCCGACTTATTACCTCCTCCACTATCAAATTCTTCTCCGGGTAGTTTAAGGTAAATGTCGTGTTTATGGGTCGAAAAGCTTCTTTACAATGGCCACCAGTGTTCCATAGACCCCCACTGAGGAGAGATTGAATTTAGGAAAAAACATGTTTTTTTCAAAAAGAAAAAATAGAAAGAGGAATCTTGACAGTGTTTTCACGCCAAACCTGAAATGAGAAGGTGCAGAACTCCTAAAGAATATCCGGGTTTTGCGTGGATTAATGTACTTGTCGATCCATGATGCCCATGTCAACAAAGCTCGTTGGAAAGCCATAGTAACATTGAGTTTATGATGGACTTGGTCGCCTTCTTGGTAGTAATTTATCCTGTCATGATCAAAGGGTCAACACAAATACTACAAAGGATGTAAATCCATACAAGTGAGAAACCAAAAGATGCAACAATAATACCCATCACTCTCTCTAATACATCGACTCACCCTGCCTTTGTTTTGTGATGACTCCACCAATGTGCGGTGTTGAATACCAATACATCGGCCCCTCTCCATCTTGAAGACCCTTTATCTATAGTATCAATACGCAAAGTTTGCTTTCTTTTCCTCCCGATTTTTGCCTTACCCTCATGAACTAGAAAATGTGAAACGTAAAACTCAACCGTACATTTGTAATCCTGCAAAAAACAATGATATATATACATATATAGCTAAGCCATTGTTATTTGTTACAAGCTACAAAAGAAATTGGTTCGGTTGTTCCCCCAAATTACCTCAAACTTGAAACTATAATTTCCCCTTTCTTTCGTTATTTTCCTCCCTCGAACCTCGTACACCTTCTTCGGATCCTTAACACCTCCCATCAACAAACACAGCATCGACTCCCATTGATTCCTATTGATGGAATCACCGATAAAAACCAGCCTTTTCCCTCTGATCAGTTCCAGCATTTTCGTCGCATTAAATCTACAAAACATTCACACAATAATATTCATTCGCAAAAGGCTATACACACATATAGTCACCGCAATAAAATCATCAGTACAAACATTCGACTCACCTAGGAATATCGCAATCTCGAGGCTGCCATCTCCATTTCATGTAATCTCTGTCTACCCTCCCATTGGACTGACAATTAAACCCTTCATCTATAAAGGGACATGTAACATTTGTGTACAAGGGATAGCTCTCATCAAAAACCCACCTCCCTTTTGTGATGTCACAATCTTTCTCATTTCTGATTGAAATATTTGGTCTGACGTCATCAGTCTCCACAACACCCTTTTTCCCAATTTCTTCATAATCATCACCCAAAGCTGATTTTCTACTACTACTACTACTTCTAGAAGAAGTATCAACACTATTTACAGAGAGACTTTTACCAAAAGGGGTGAAAGTAGAATTAGCAGTGAAAGTTACAGTTACCACTGAAGTAGTTGTTTCACTTACCCCTGAAAATCTTGAAAACCCACCAAAATCTGAGTGATTCCCATCATTATCCAGATGGGTTCCCAAAGAGATTGAGTTTTTCTTCAGCACAAAATCAGATGGGTGGGTTTGGGGGGAGGGGGTGCTTCTGAAAATCCAAGTGGAGAAGAAAATGAGAAAGATTACAGAGGAGGAGAGTGTGAAGGAGAGGGCTAGAAATCTGATGGGTTTGATGGAGAAACTTTTTTGTTTCTTCATTTTGTTTTATATTTTCTTTGCAGTGATTGATTGTGAGTAAAAAAGAAATGGAAAATGGAAGTCAAGAAATGGAGTGGTGGTTAGATTTTTGGTAGTTTTTTATTTTTATTACTTAAATTATTTTAAGCATTCGGTAAAGATTGTGGTGGAGAAAAAAACGGTTGCTTTTGGGTGATATTCATATAATGGCAATCGTGCAATTACAGAGTAGCTAATTAAGTACAATCATCACCTCATCATTAGCATCATCACCTAGAAAAACCAAACTAGTACTGTAATACTAATATGCGTTGTACAATTTGAATGGTAAAAAAAGTTGAAATTCATTTTAACATTTTGTTTTTATAGAACTTTTAAATATGTGTTTTGAGCATATATAAATACATATAAATCTTACTAAAATTGTGGCCATTATTTATGTATGCAACAACCCATATGGCCATAATATATCAGAGTCATAGCACTTACACAACAACAAAAAAAACAAGATAAAAAAAAAGACTCTCCAAACATAAGAAACCAATTCTTGACCCTAAGCAAAAGCAAAATCAGCCTCCACAAGCACATGCTTTTTCTTCGGATACCCCAAACCAAACAAGTGGTTCAAATACACCTTCCCATCCTTCACCGTCGCCGCCGTCACCAAACGATGAGCAGCTCCACTGACAAACTTTCCGGCGACTTTCGCAGTCTCGAAATCGTCCGAGCTCTCGACCAGCCTCGAAGAAGGATTACCCGCCACCACGAGCTTCGTGGGGCCCAAAAGCTCCAACCCATCTCCGAACCTCAGTGGGCCCCCTTCCACGTTGACCTCCTTGACTTTGTCCCCATTCGCAATGTCGATCTTGAATAGCTTTCCGGTCGAAGTGTGGACGACTAGTAAGTAGCCGTTTGGATGGTTGACTATTCCGTTGAGCCCGACTAGGTTTAGGTACCACTCTTTAGGAGCGAAGATCGGGCTTTCGATGGAGTAGAGGTTTTCCCCGTTCGGGCCGACTTTCCAAATCTTGCTTCCTTTGGTGTCGGTTATGTACGCGTTGCCTTGTGGATCAACGGCTACATCGTCCGCAAAGGCTTTGACACCTTCTGCACAAATCGAAACAAACACATCGACAAATTCATTTCTTTGGACCCTTTTGGTCAGAAATAATACAACTAGATTTATATAATAATATAAAATAAAAAATGCATGCACCACGCGAGGCATCAACCTATACATACATACATAGTATACAATATTCGAGTCTTTAATTTCAATCGGAGTGGGTGTGATGATTAATTTTGGTGAGGGTAGGAATTTAGATGCACCTAAGTGATCTAACCTAACTACATAGTACTATTAAAGTTTTAATTTCAATATCACTAATTTAAGAAAAGTTCACCTAATAAACAACCTTTAATAAATCGTTCGAATTAATAGCACGTACAAAATTGTGTACTCCGCTAATAAATTATTGAGTAAATTTCAGTCTATTGGTAGTTAAAACATATAAATAAATCAATTTAGGAACTGTTCTTTTGGACGGAAACCGAATGAACTGAACTTAAGAACTGAACGGAAACCGAATGAACTGAACTTAAGAACTGAACTTAAGCGATCTGAACTGAACTAAACTTTTTTTATAAAAATAATAATTATTATTATAAATTATTAAATATTTTTTAAAAAATATTAATAATATGGTGACATTAACTATAATGTATACTTAAAATTATTGATTCAAATTATTTTTTATTTAATTTATTATAATTTATTTGGAAAAGAAGTTGCTGATCTAAACTGAAAAATTCTGAACTGAGCTGAAATTGACTGAAATTAAGTTCAAAAGAACATGTCCTAAATACTCTAAAATCTAGAAAAAAAATGGATTACTTTTTACCTATCATAATAACAAAGAAACAGTTAAGACAATACTTTTTATTATTACATCTTTTTTGTAATTTAAAAATATATTATGTATAATTAATTGAAAAAAAATGTAATAAAAATATAATTAACCTCCATAAAATATGATCACCCTGATCAAATAGCAATCGTGATCATAATCGATTGAATAATTGTCACGCTCTTTATGATTTTTATTGACTAATGGGGCCCACATCACGTGGAATTACACAAAAAAATGTTTTAGACGGGCGTTAACTTTTTAATTATAAAACCGATAATTCATCACTTCTTCAGTTATACATACATCAACAATTGTAGAAGGAATTAGTCAGCAATTAACACTGTAAATTATATACCTAATTCGAGGATTTAATTTAATCACCTGGTCCGCTGAGCTGCGTGAGAAAGAGTCGGTCCCACGTGGACAGATCGTAAGCCGCCACCGCGCTGTACTTGTTCCCCACCACATCGGCGATGACCACCAGCACCCGGTTCCTCGGCCGGTCGACGGCGATGCCGAGCGACGAGTTCCTCCCGAAGCCGGCATTACCAACCACCTGAGTCTCCTCCGAAACGGCGCCGTTTTGCGAGACCGCAACGACCCCCAATCCGCCCTCGAAGAAGGAGACGATGAAGCGACGGTTGAGATCGTCCCACTTGGTGCACTCGCGGAGCCACCCGCCGCTGTGGAAGGCGTGCGCGTGCGTCGCACGCTCGGAGCGGATGATGTAGGCTATGGGGATTGCGGAGAGGAGGATGAGGAAGAGGACGGATTTTACGGAACAGAGAGAGAATGCCATCGCTGTTTTTCTTTTCTCTATTTTTGTGTGTGAGACTATGTGAATATGTTTATATAGTGTAAAAAGAAAAAAAGATTAGTAGTTGGAACTTGGAAATGTGGAATGAAGAGAGGGAGATTCCGAAATGATGGGCGTTGTATTTAGATTGGACTTTAAAGAATTAAATCATTAAATGCCATTGGGTTTTACATTACTCGAATTTTTTTATTTATTTTTTGTACTTTTTTCTATTTTATTAATATGATAAATGTGTAAAAAATCGACAAAACTTATAATTTCATTTTGGATTTGGTGAAGTTTTTTATTGTATTTTTTAAGTGTTATTAAGGTGCACATGGAACATTTTTTTCTATTATATTTAAAACAAAGTATTTATTGCAGTTTGATTTACAAATTTAGTACTCCATAAAACTAAATTTTTGGTTTAAGAATGAATTGACTCGCGCCAATTCTACTCTCAAATTGTTAGTTCTAAAACCAGAAGATTTTCAAGTTTCACAAGTTTTATGTTCATGGACAATAATACAAAATCATATCACATTAATGAAGATTTACATTTATTCTCAATCCCAATAGTTTTCTGCTGCTGATCCACTCGTAAGCTTCAAGAATGCTGTATGCGGTGGTGTCTGCAGCAAAAATCTCAAATGAAAATCCTTGAAAAGAAACGAGAAGAGACGGACAAGCGTGAAGCACATCTAGTTTTACCACAATGAAGATCGGAACATGTTTTGATTTTGATCAACTTCGTGATCTGCATACTCTGCAACTCCCCCACCTGCACCGACTGATTTACTCTCTGAAGTTGGTATGGCTTTGCTTGCATTTTCCTCGTTGGACTTAGGGTCTTCAATGTTATCAGATGAATTAGCCACGCAGAATTTCTGCAGCCACCTGTCGGTTTCCCAGAGGACATGCATCACACTCTCCCGTGCTGAATAACTATGGCTCTCAAACGGAAGAATAACTAGGCGACAAAGTGCACCGTGGCCTTTCAAAGCATTGAAGAAACGATCTGACTGCATGACAGTAAGAGTCAACTCAGTAATTTGCGAACAATTTTTTTTTTCAGAAGGGAGACTAGATTCTGAAGGGATAATTACCAAACTACTAATGATGGTTTTTTGTAAAATAGAAACATGTCAAGGCAGTATTAGTGATTACGAACAGATGTGGGTAGATGGAGATGCATTCAAACATTAATGGAACATGTTGCTATCAATACACAGACAGACACAAGATAATATCCTACCTGCATTGTCAGGGTTCCTGGATTGTTGTCTTCTTCTCCATGGATAAGCAAGATAGGCTTTTTTATTTTATTAGCTGAAAGATATGGGCTCATTTCAACATATGTCCCAACAGCCTCCCAAAGTGTTCTGTCCTCACTCTGTGAGAGAAAAAAAAAAGATTCGATAGAACTCCAAAACAAGCAAGAAAAAAAAAACACAATATTGAGATCAACGAACTATATGAAGAACAATATATTTACAACCTAGTTTAAATAACTACCTGAAATCCAAATGGTGTAAGAGTTCTGTTATATGCTCCCGAGCGTGCAATACCACAGCAGAAGAGATGAGGTGCATGAGCAAGTAGATTTGCGGTCATGAAAGCCCCATAGGAATGACCTCCAACTGCAATTTTGTTTGGATGAGCCACCTAGAAAAGCACAAGCATTCATAAGACTTGTCAGTTGCCTGTGAAAAAAAAGGCATGTCTGAAATATTTGAAATGGTGAACATACTCCACGGCGAATAACTTCCTCTACGGCAGCCTCGGCACTTGCAACAAGTTGCTCAACATACCTGATGAACAAAACAATTGATTAATCATTAGTGTCTACCAACTTTCTACAGATCATGATTTAGTTGAAAGTGCGTTTAATAACGTTAAGGGTATGCCAACAATGTGCAAGTCATGAAAGCCATTGATTCCCTTACAATCATTCTAGAACACTATAGCCGATTCTCATCATTATAGGCTATAAGCTAGTGTTATTAATGAAACTTTATCTGATTATGGTGGAAAATCAACTTATATATACTCCGTATCATATATTCACTGCATAGTAATAAGGTCAGATCCAAATCTCAAAATCGATGGAGAGCATATGTATATTATCTGGTTCCCATAGGAGCTTTCCGGTAGAAACTAAGAACTCCTAGACCATTTAATAGGATGACAGCAGATAGGATCATACCAGCATTATTCATTAATTTGCATTACAAGTGGGTAATAATAACACTAGGATTTTAATTATTCATGAAAACAAAAAATACGAGTACCTATCATTTGCCTCTTCGTCACCCTCTCCAATGATAGGAATCGTTGGTCCTGATAAGATAGCAAACCTGCGCGATTTACAGTCATCACAAACGGTAAGATTCAAAGCCTCCCAAAGAGGCATCAAAGAACCAAAATGAATAGAGAAAAATAAAAGAGTGCATTTTAAGAAATTGAGGGGGAAATTGTACCCTCTAGCAAGCCACAGTAAGGGAGATGTTGAACCAATGCCAGCAAACGCGTTCGGTGAACCACGTACTTGTCCAGCAGCATCTTTACTTTTGAACTCTCCAGGATAAGACCACATTAAACACGGAAGGGGTCCATCTCTCGCAGGATCATAATTAGGAGGAAGATATAAGGTGGCTGTAAGCTGAACCCCGTCTTTCCTCTCATATCTAATCATCTCTTTTTTTAATGAAGACAATTGTGGGTACGGATGGGGGAAATTTGTAATCTGGCATGCTTTCTTTTCTGGCCAACTTAGTATGTAATACTGAGTGTTTTCAGTTTTAGATTCTTTAGATGTTAGTATCTTTAACTGATTTAAACTTAATTCCCCTTCAAGTTGATCAGACATTAGAGCAACCACAGTCTCATGATACTTTTCCTTGTCACTTTCCCATATTCGTTCTTTATTGCCTGTATTTCTGAAAGTCCTCAAGTCAGAGTCCAGATCCATGTGGAGTTGACTATGAAAAAATAGCAGAGAATATGTTAAAACTCACATGTCAAATAAATCCAAAAATGGAATATTCCCCTGCGGAGTAGCACCACTTCCATTTAATAAAAGATATCTGCCTTCATCGCCGTCCTTTTTTATATTCGCTATCACGTAAGTGCCTGCAGGAGTTCTTCGCAGCATAGGAGAGCCAGGATCTGAGTAAACATCTTCGGAAGACCTATCAAATAATATGCGTGGATTTGCACTCTCTCTTCCAGGTGATATAACCCAAGTTCGTATTTTCCGTGTCTTGTACCAAGATTCATAAACTAGTGCAAGCGAGTCATCACACCAAGAGATCCCTCTGAAAACAAAACAAAAAAGGGAAAGAAAGACGAATGGGTACAATGTCAACACCATTAACAAAAAACAAAGGTAAAATTGTGACAAAATCAGAGACTGAAAATCAAATATTTAGTAAGGTATTGAGCATACCAACAGCAAAAAATAAAATAAAAAAAAAAATTGGAATTTCCAATGTACGCTCAAATTTCAATAATCTTGATTATAGTTCATCCAGATTTTTTAATACTAATAAATTAATAATAAAATAGGTTATTAACTATAAAGTAGTATTACTAATTGCCAAGAGACGATGTCAACTGATTAGTAATATACTAATATGACAATGCATGGGAAGTTTTGAATCATACCCATATCGAAGATCGAGTTTATGCAAAATCATTGGTTTCTCGTTTTCAAGTGGCTCCGCAGGTTCCATGTAAATTATATCACGTGGAGAGACTTCTACTTTGGCATCACCACCATCTTGTGTCTCAACCCTTATTCATAATTACAGTTTTTTTAGAAAGAAAAAAACAATAAATGATTCATATGCACCAGCCATTCAAAATCACTCTGCAATGTCACTATGTCAGTCATCGTCTACAATATCCTTAATAATCAAGGCTTATGTAAAATATAGATCTAAAGAGTAAATATTGTGCACAATTAATATTAGGGAAAAGGAGAATCTGATCCAAATAGCAAAGACTGTTAGATGTCTAAATCCTACTCTACTTTTTAAGTCGCTCTAGAAAATCAACATAAACTGGATGTGCCATAGATTTTCTAGTACATAGGCTAGAGCAATATCCAACAAACTAAACACAAACTAATAATAAGTGATTATGCAATGCATCTTCTGCTATTCCATCACTGAGATGAATGGTAAAATGAAAAAAAATCCTGTTTTATAACTTGTACGCATCTTTAGCACATTATGATTCTTCAATGATATAATGAAAAAAATGACAAATTTATTCCATTTGAAAGAGCAAATCATTACATTAAAACGGCAAAGAAATTGACTATTGTCGATCATTGATCTCAGAAACTTTTATAAACTTGTGAACTTAATCTTTCAAAATAAGGAGATAACATGAATATTTAAAATGCATACCAGACAAGTGTAGATGGCTTATCTGCTCTCCACTGGATTGAACGCTTTCCTTTCCGGACACTACTATTCGTAATGGGAATATCCTCGGCAAGAGGTAAATCACAAAATTCTCTTACAAAATTTCCATCAGCTGTCCAAATATCAACCTTTCGGGGAAATCTCCCACAGGGTACAGTATAAGAATATGGCCTGTGCATCGAATCAATCATGATATATTTTTCATCTGGAGATTTATCCAAAGATGTATATATAGCTGGAGGTCCAACTGGCTTAACTGATCCATCCAAGGATACCAGAACAAGTTGTGAGGTTGCGTAATAATCAAATAAATCTTGTTGGTATTCATCTTTGAGAAGATCTTGATAAGTCCTTGCCTGAATGATATCCTTTTGTTCATTGGATTGGATCTTAGGACCAGAGGGAACCAAAGGTTTCCTTGGAGGGTTTCCACGAGATAAAGGAATGGTACAAACCAACAAGGTTGAGTCATTTAACCACACAAAGCTGAGGCAGCAAGGAAAAAAAAACAGATTTAACAAAGTGAGAAAGCCTCATAACTCCATAAAAATATAGATCCATAGAAACGTACTTTTCAAAAACGGCATTTAAGAAAATATCTGGTGAGTTGAAAAGGGGTCTAGCTTTTCCAGTTTCAATATCAGCTACCCATACTCTTAGCATGCTACTGCTGCCATCCTCCTGTTCAAAGATTAGTTTAAAAGATCAAAGAATATCAAGTAAGAAAATGGAACATGGGTAAACAGGGAGCAAGAAAATTAAGGCCAATCTTCCTATTTGTGGCAAAGGGTGTGACCTACCAGGCTACCAAGATTGTAGATGATTAATTTTTTATTTGAGCATACCAGTAGCATCAAGGTAAAAAGGTTAATGGTAGTAAAGCAAGAATCGAACAAAATCAGAAAAGTACCTCGTCAGTTCGTACCGCAAATGCCAGATGGCTGCCATCATTAGACCTAGTTGGAACGAAAAATGAGAAAGGATTACACAAAATTGGCAGCAATATAACCATCCTTGATTACAAAATTCTAATTGTAAACCAATGATGTAAGTGAAGATAATGAATACCAACGAAAGACTTGTACTTTAAACAAGAATCATTCATATGTGTATACAATCGACTCATCCTTGACTGCCTAAAATAGAATCAGTAAGCAGGTCCACATAAGACTATTTTCTTATATAGAAGTATGAAGTAACAGATACATCTTACTTGGTAACCTGAAAAACATCAACATTGATAGATCCAATCGGGAATATGACATTTTAAAATAACATTTCAATCCGCACTTTTAATAGAGTCATTTACATTGATAATCTTACTACTTAACCCCAAACACCACGAATATGACCTTTTAAGTTCAATAATATCATATATCCATATTCATGCTCTGGCATTATTTTGTAAGGGTTCACAACTACACCTACTTCCTTAAGAAAAGCTTTAAGGGTGGAAGAGTATTTTTCCATTTCATGCATACCACGAAATGAAATTGATTTTAGCACCACTTGGGAGGCCATGTATTTCTCTTTCAGGTCCCAGAGTATGATCATCCATTAGTCGGTGAACTCCAATACCAGTATAGTATGACCTGTAAACGAACATTACAACATTCTTTATTTACAACTACAAAAGAAGAAAAAAACTGATTTGAATGTTGTGAAAGTCTAGGTAGTGTTGATAATACTCACATTCGACTCCGTGAATTACATTTTCCGTCAATGCGGACACCAGCAAGTTTCTCCTCGGGTCTTGCCAGTTCTTCCAATGGTGGCAATGACCTCCTCTTGAGGAAGAGTATATGATCCTTGTGAGGAGAGAATGATAGTGTAGGAAGGGGAGGAGCATCAACAATACCTCTGATCTCCGATGGAGGCAGGTTGTATCCATTCGAATCTGCAACGATATAAAGGATGTGAAATCGCCGAATCGGATACTAATGGAGCTCAACAGCATACAACACAAAGAGACTGCGATGCATTTTGCCGAACAAAATCATACATAGGGCAGCATGAGGTTGATGATACAGAAACAGAATTAATCCAAAGTCGATCACAGCAACAATGGTAGTGAGTAGATATTCAATTAGCTCAATTAACAACAAGGTTCAAGCAAATTAAATTAATGTAATCAGAGGCAAGTGTGTTATAATCATCAGCTACCTTCGAAATCAAGGGCGACTGAGGAAGAATGAGCTGCGCCATTGGAGCCGCCGTCGCCTTCGACGGCGCTGGCGGAGGCGATGGCGCGGAACCTCATTGGTTTGGTTCCGACGACAGCTCGTGCAGTCGATGAGCAAGGTTTGACGGAGTGAAACAGTGGACGGGGAGGGGGTTTTAGAGAGAGAAAATGAGGAGAGGAGAAGAGAATGAGAGGGGGTTTGGGGGAATGAAAGAGAGAAAGGCGATGGTAGACTTTGTGGAGGCGCATGTTAGCGTGTTTGAGTGAATATGCGCAGGCGATATTTGTGCAATCCTTTAATTTATTCGGCTTTTCGGAATCTACTTTTTGCGGCCGTATGTGATTGGGCACGGGCGGCCGCACTTTGTAGGACAATCCTTCGATTAGAAGTTTTTTTCGTTTGATTTATTTCTCTCATATTTGTATTGAAAAATCAAGATAATTTTAAAAAAGGGAAAAGGAAATTAAGAAATAGCAAAATGGCTGATTTCTTTCTCTCATATTTGTATCGAAAAATCAAGATAATTTTAAAAAAGGGAAAAAAAATTAAGCAATAGCAAAATGGCTGATAATCTGATTGTGAGAATATAATTTCACTTTTGGTATCATGTGCCAAAGGAATCACACTTTTAAAAATACTACGTACTATTTTTTTATTTTTTATTTTTAGATTGTTTTTCATAAATAATAATACAACCATTTTTTATCTTTTAATTATCTATATTTTTACATATATTTTCTTACTTTATTTTTCCTAGTCTCAAAGAATTATGACATCACACATATTTAAAAAAAATGTTATATAACTTTTTGATAAAAAATAAAAGGTATGAATGTATTTTTAAATTATAAATTAAAGTAATTTTAAATAAAATTTAAAATTGTAGGTGAGAATAAATAAAATTATATTTTAAAGTGAAAAAGTAAATTAATTTTTTTTAACGTGTTCACAATTTGTTGAGACATTTTTAAAAAAATGGCATAATTTTGCGAGACACAAATAATAATTATATTTAATTTTTCAATTAAAAATACAATTATAAAAAAAAAGTAATATAATTTATTACCTATAATTTATTTTTACTTATTTTCAAATTTACAATTATAGAGAGAGATAAATCAGTAATTGTCGTGAAAAGTTGTTAACTCAATTGTTTGATCACTTGAATTGAAGACCTAAGATTTAAAATTAAACCCAAAACATTGAAATTAATCTAAATTAAAAAAAATATTAAGTAAAAATTTATTATTATAATTTAAAACTACAAAGCAAATTAAAATATGTTACACAAAAATTTGAAAGACCACAAAATAAATACAGTATATATAAAAAATATCTCTTCACAAGACCGAGACGTGGAAGTCTTTGATTGGTCCATAAACGATAAGAAATTATAACCACATTTCATCCCCTACCCCAATTATATATCTTCACAAAAGTCCCACTGCAAAAAAAAGGTTATCACAAGAATTTAACAATGGCAGCCATAGCCAGTGTTAGCGTAACCACCCCCAAAGCCTTCTCCACGCCACCGAACTCCTCTAACCCCACCAGATTCTCCGTCCTCAACAGCCCGTGGAAGAGCAGCACCACCCAGTTCCGGCGGATCTTCGTCCGCCCCGTGATGGCGGCGCCGGACAAGATTTCCGAGAAGGTGGAGGAGAGCATCAAGAACGCGGAGGAGGCCTGCTCGGAGAACCCCGTCAGCGGCGAGTGCGCGGCGGCGTGGGACGAGGTGGAGGAGCTGAGCGCCGCCGCTAGCCACGCCCGGGACAAGCAGAAGGAAACCGACCCACTTGAGACCTACTGCAAGGATAATCCGGAGACGGATGAGTGCCGCACTTACGATAATTGAGGCGGTGGGGTGTCGTTTTATTATGTGGTGGTTGTCGTTTGGTGTAAAATCTATGAAGATTATTTTAAGTATGGGTTTGATGTTTAATTGGGATTTTATACTATACTAAAAATTATTGTTTCGTTTGTAAAAAAATTATATAGAACAAAAACAAACATTCATTGAATACATAAGTAGGTCAATCGTTTTCGAACCAACCTTGGTTAGCCGATACCAAAGTATATAAAATCAAAGCACAACCGAAACATTAAAGCAAAGAAAACAATAAAAAAAAATTATATAGAACAAAAACAACCATTCATGGAATACATAAGCAGGCTAACAACTTAGGTCAATTGTTCGATAGGATACAACTATCAAACCAACTTTGGTTAGCCGATGGTGAAGAATATCAAAGCACAATTGAAACATTAAAGCAAAGAAAACATCAAAAAAATTATATAGAACAAAAACAACCATTCGTTGAATAGAATACATAAGTAGGCTAACAACATAGGTCAGTCGTTCGATCGATCAGATACAACTATCGAACCAACCTTGGTTAGCCAATAGCGAAGAACATCAAAGCACAATCGAATCCTTAAAGCAAAGAAAACACTAAACAATCTTCAACAATTTTATTCAATACTGGAACATATCAGCAGAAGCCGAAATGGGTTGGGTCGGGCAAGGCAGCTGCCACGGCTCGAGCAAGTTATCCGGAATATCCGGAATGTCCAACACCATCCCACTCACCTCGGACGCAATCTGCAGCACAGTGTTCAACGAGCGGAGTCGATCGGTCAGTTCAGACATCTGAGCCCTCAGCACGTTGTTATCTGAAGCAAAGTTGATGTACAGGTCAGAGGCTCCTTCGATCATCTTTCTCACCTTTTTGTTCTCCTCCTCCAATTGGCTCACTTGTGCAGCCAGCTCGCCCAAGTGCTGCTGCTTTCTCTGGCGGGACCTACGAGCGGACTCGCGGTTGGAAAGCTTTCGCTTCCTCTTCCTATCGTCGATTTCAGGGGAGCTCGGGCTGGTGGGCAGTTGCTTTGAAGACATCTTTTTTTTTACTGTTCTAAATTGAATTGGGGGTTTATCGGTTTGATCGGGATCGGAAAAATTAGGGTTTGAGGAGATCAGAGGGGGGAATTCATGAGAACACGTAGAACCAGTAAAGGAAAACTACGGAGAATGAATGGAGAATTCTGATGCGACGGAGGGAAATGGCGAGCGTCATAAAAACTCAGACATGGAAAACGATTATCAGAAATAAATTAAATTCCCAAATCCTAAAACCCTAGATCTGTAATTGCAGCAGAAATTGAATGATTCGGACGATCTGCAGACGATCGGGGAAATGAAAAACGTCTAATTACACAATTAATTAAATAAAGCAGAATAAAAAAATCTAATTATAAAAAAAAAATGAAAATTCTGAAAACGATACAGAAAGATAAGAACAGAAAAATTAAAATGCTGACCTTGTAGGGGCGTTCTGGAGAAAGGCGAAAGAAGGTCTTTCTGAAGAAAACAGGGCTGTATTTATAGGACGGGAAATGAATATTTTAATTCGGATTAAGTGATAATTTTAAGGAATTTGAAATTAAAAAAATTGATTAATTTGATGAGAAAGTGCGGGCAGTGTAATTTGATTGGTAGGTGGTGTGCGTATAGAGGAAGACAGCTAATGCATTTTGATTTTTTAGACTAGAAGCTTCCGAGAATCTTTAATGGAATATTCCAATTTTGATAAAAATGCAAAATTTGCACTGACTACTTACCGGATTAATGTTACGAGATTTTGTTGTATTTATTGAAATGTTGAAAATTTCGTTGTGGGAATACCACTTTTCATACACAAATATAAAACATCTACTCTTTTTGAACCCACATATAAAACTACACTCATTCTATACAAAATGAAATTGAAAAGTCCTAACTACCCTTACTTTTCTTTTCTCCTTTTTAATAACATAAAAACCAATTAAAATCAATTAAAAAAAGCAAAAAGAATTTATGCGGGGCCCACTCCTTACACAAATCAGATTTTTTGAGGTTGGTAGAGGTGTAAATGCATGCATGAATGCATATCCTCTCTACCACCTCAAACCCTCCATAACTCAAACCCATTTACAAAAAAAAACTTTTCTCACACAAAAACCTCTCTACATGAAAAATTTAGGTCGGAATATCCGTGGAAAGAGCTAGGTTTCGACGGAATAAAGGTACGTTGCTCCCGACCTTGCCCCCTTTTTTTTTTTTTTTTTTTTTTCGGACTGAATTTTTTGCCCTCGGTCGACGCCCTCGGTCGAAAATGTGACCGAGGGGACGACCGAGGGCTACTGGGTTCTTGAGCCCTCGGTCGAGAATTTTGGCCGAGGGCCCTCGGTCGACCGGACAAGTGACCGGATAGCTGGGCCCTCGGTGACCGGATAGCTCGGCCAAGGGACCGGATAGTACTCGGCCCTCGGTCACCGAGCGGCCAAGGGCACTTGGTCAACCTTTGACCAAGTGCAGAAATTTTTTTTTTTTTTTTTTAAATTGAATTGTCTATTAATTAATGACTTGTTTTATACTTTTGGATGTATATTTTGGACTTTCTAATTGAATTCAATTGTTATTTGTAATTGCAATGGATATTTTGAATTTTCTAATTAAATTCAATTGTTATTTGTAATTGTAGATGTCGAATCAACGAATCACGGTACGTTACGGTGGTCGTTGGGATCGAGAGGGCTACGTTGACGGAGTAGATATGTGCCTCTTCTTTCGTAGGGAAGAAATTACACTCGACACTCTCGTGAGCCGGATTCGTGCGGTTTTGCGCCCTCCGCCCAATGTCGAGTATTTGTTGTATTGTTATACCCGAGGCTATGACATGAGGAGCGTGCGAGCTCCTATGCTGTGCGACGAGGATGTGTCCCGTATGTTAGACGAGCAAAGGGCTGAGTGCTTTGTGTTCGTCGTCGAAGTAGAGGGACAACAAGCTGCGCCGGAGGTGAATATCGGAGAAGAAAATCGCCATCGGGGCGTACCGTCGGAGAACGAGAACGAGGCGGTACCGTCAGAGAACGAGAACGAGAACGAGGCGGTACACACTTCCGAGGACGAGGAAGAAGCCCGTCAGTCCGATCTCTTGGCTTCGTTGACCACGGAGTGGACCGAGTGGATTAGGCAGCCGAGCGTGGTTAAAAAGATTATGTCGCGCCGTAATATGTCCTCGAGTTCTACTGCGGGAGGCGGCGAGCAAGCCGAAGCTTTTCAGAATGCACAGAACAATCCACTGCGCAATTGGATCATTCCACTGCCGACGTTTGACCCCGCTGTTCCGTTGCGTTCTGTAGAAACCCAACCTATTTATGGTCAGATGGCAGTCGGAGCCACATTCCGAAAGAAACAGGATCTGAAGGTGATGGTGGGGATGTATCACATGGAGAACAACGTAGAGTGCAAAACTCGTCGCTCGTGCACTGATCGGGTGACGTACGTTTGCAAGCTTGGGAGTGAGAAATGCCCGTTCAAATTGTGTTCCACGGGTTCCGATGACACCTTTTGGAGGATTACGAGGCTGAACTTGAATCACGAGTGCCGTAACAATTTGGGGCGGACTGCGGATCGACATGTGTCGAGCAGGGTTGCGGCTACTTTCTTTGCACGCCAGTTAGTCGGCAATCGGGAACTGAAGCCGAAAGATATGGTTGATGATTTGAGGAGATTGTACGGAGTTCACATCAACTACAATTTCGCCCTGCGGACGAGGAATATGGCGCTTGAAATAGCGTACGGCGACTATCATGGATCGTATCAGAGGCTCCCGTCATATTTGTACATGCTCAGAGAACTTAATCCCGGGACTATGTATGATATACAGACGACAGACCAGGGCGTGTTTTGCCACATGTTTGTTGCGCTCGGGCAGTGCATTCGTGCATTTCAGCACAATCTGCGTCCTGTGATAGTAGTCGACGCCACCCATTTGAAAGGGAGAAACACTGGTGTGTTGTTTGTCGCCTGCACAAAAGACGGGAATGAGAATATTTTCCCGCTTGCGTTTGGTATCGGTCCGATAGAGAATGACGAGGAGTGGACGTGGTTTCTCCAGCACCTCAGAGATTGCTACGATACAGACGACGATGATCTGCTCATTGTGTCCGACCAGCATAAGAGCATCGCGAATGCTATTCGCAGTGTCTATCCCCACGCTACCCGAGCGTTGTGCTATCACCACCTCTCGAAGAATCTAGCACGGTACGGCCATCAGCTGGTCGGAGCTGTATACAGTGCTGCTTATTGTTATCGGGTGGATGAGTTTGAAAAACATCTAGCGGATGTGGAGAGACTCAGTGGCAGCGCTTATAGTCGCCTTATTGAAATCGGGGTTGAGACCTGGGCAAGGTCGAAGTGTGCTGCACGACGATACGGTTTCATGACATCGAATGCGGCCGAAGTCTTCAACAATGCTATCAAATGGCCACGGAGATTACCAGTCTGTGCGATGCTCGAGGCGATTCGTGCGATGATTGAGAGATGGTTTGACGAGAAACGAAGGATAGCTAACGAGAGACAGAATGAGCAGCATGAGCTGACCGAGGAGGCATTGGCCAAGTTGTCTAATCAGGATATGTTGAGCCGTTATTTCATTGTTCGGGAGGTCAGTGCGAATACCAAGTACAGAGTTCAGGAGGATGACAGGTCTTATCTTGTGGATCTCGCGAATCGCACGTGTGAATGTCGGGAGTTCGACTTAGACCTAATACCGTGTTGTCATGCTATTGCCGCTATTAGGTATGATATCATTTTACCTTTAAATTTAATTTTAAACTGTTGATTTCACTAACTTGTTTGTTGTTTTTATGTAGACGAGCCGGATTTTCATCGTACGATTTCGTGAGCCCCTATTTCAAGATGAGCAGCCATGTCGAGATGTACGCGACGCCTATTGTGCCGTTGCCACATTATGATGATTGGGTGGTCCCACCGGATGTGGCATCGTACGTAGTTCTTCCTCCAGTAGTGGTTAGCCAGGCTGGACGTCCGAAGACGACTCGTGCCCGTTCCGCTGTTGAGAGCTCTGCACGACGTGTTCCGGTTTGTTCCCCAAAAGTAACATTGTACCTATGTCGTGGCTTAGACCTAATATCGTGTCGTCGTGTGCAGGTGTGTTCGAGATGCAAGGGCGTAGGTCACAGCAGACGCGTGTGCACTGTTTTTATTCCACCTGAGAGTGTTGATTTGAATGTTCCTCCACAAGAAACGGGAACGGAAGAGTCGAGCCGAAGAAGACAAAAGAAGAAGTGCAGCATCTGCAAAAGCGAGGGTCACACGAGAAGAAAATGTCCAGTGAGTACGGAGTGAGAGGTTGATGGTTTGAGTTTTTTATTGACTGATTTGCTTTTATTTGAGACTTTCATTGTTTTGAGGTTGATGGTGTTATTTGGATTGATTCAGTGTTATTTAGGTTGATTTGGGTTTATTTGGTGTTGTTTGAGATTGATTTGCAGGTTTAGCTTTGATATTAACTAAATAAATCCCGTCAAAATTTTTTAAAATTATTTATAATATATTAACTTATTTAATTTAATAAAATTTGTAAAAAAAAAAGATAAAAAAGATAAAAAAAATTAAATTAAGTATATAAAAAATTAAACAAATTATAAAAAATATTTAAATTAAGTATATAAAAAAGATAAAAAAAATTAAATTAAGTATATAAAAATTAAAACAAATTATAAAAAATATTTAAATTAAGTATATAAAAAAGATAAAAAAATTAAATTAAGTATATAAAAAATTAAAACAAATTATAAAAAAATATTTAAATTAAGTATATAATTAAATTAAGTATATAAAAAAATTTAATTAAATTAAGTATATAAAAAAATATAATTAAGTTAAGTATATAAAAAAAATATAATTAAGTTAAGTATATAATTAAATTAAGTATATAAAAAAATATAATTAAATTAAGTATATAAAAAAATATAATTAAATTATTTTATTTTTTTTTGCACTTGGTGGCTGCCCTTGGTGGCGCCACCAAGTGCACTTGGTGGTTGGGAAAAATAAAAGTATTTTTAAATTCGGCACTTGGTCGTTGCACTTGGTCAAAGTGACCAAGTGCACTTGGTGGTGACCAAGTGCAGAGGCCACCAAGTGCACCACCAAGTGCCCCACCAAGTGCTTTAGAACATAAATTCATTTTAATTGATTTTAAATCTTTTTTTCAATTGTAAGGTTGTTGTGTTCAATTAAACATCAATTTCATAGTCAAAACAATTCAAAAAACATGATCAAACGTTGAATTGGGTGAATTAATTGATTACGCATTCGGATCGTGAACAAATTGGAAAGCATGTTGTTAACATTGTAACAATATTACTAGAAAGTTCAAAAAATTGTAAAACTTCTACGTTTCAACTTAATAGTACTAATTTGGTTTTGTTTTCATGTTGATTCGATGTTTATAGGCTTCAAATGATCTTTAATGTTAACGTAACAACTTAGTTATCGCTCGTTAGCCTCAAATTAATATTAAAAAAAAAAAATCTTAGGCACTTGGTCGTGCACTTGGTGGGGCACTTGGTGGTGCACTTGGTGGCCTCTGCCCTCAGTCACCACCAAGTGCACTTGGTCAAAGTGACCAAGTGCATCGACCAAGTGCCAAATTTAAAAATACTTTTATTTTTCCCAGCCACCAAGTGCACTTGGTGGCGCCACCAAGGGCAGCCACCAAGTGCAAAAAAAAAAAAATTAATTAAATTATATTTTTTTATATACTTAATTTAATTATATACTTAACTTAATTATATTTTTTTATTTACTTAATTTAATTATATTTTTTTATATACTTAATTTAATTATATACTTAACTTAATTATATTTTTTTATATACTTAATTTAATTATATTTTTTTATATACTTAATTTAATTATATTTTTTTATATACTTAATTTTTTTTATATAAAATCATATATTTGTTTGATTTGATTTATAAAATATTTTTTTTTAAAAAAATTATATTAAATTAAATAGGTTAATAAAACATAAAATAATTTTAAAAAAATTTGACGGAATTTATTTAGTTAATATCAAAGCCATAACCTGCAAATCAATCAATCCAAACAAACAAACACACCTACAAATCAATCCAAATCAACACACATACAAATCAATCCAAACAAACACACTACGACTCAAACCTACGACTAGAAAGTACGACTCAAACCAAAGATCTTCCGAGCAATATATCTACGATACTTGAGCAAATAATCATCGTCGACCGATACTTTCAAGTGAGTGAAAGACTTGTTGATGAGACGATCGAGATACATGCACACGTACGGGCCACAATTGGAGCTGTCGTACTGGGTAAATTGTGTATTCGGGACGACGATCCTAAGAGCAGTTCTCTTGTGGGCTTTTCTGAAAAAGTTCGTGTCTGCATCCCAATATCCCGCTGCGACCAACAGCCGAGGCAACAAGTGGTGCAACGGTCGCAACATCGGTTCCCGAATATCGAGTGGCACACGGAAAGTGAAAGAGTCGTACAGAGATACACTCCAGTTGGACAGATCAATACGCACCACGACCCAATGAGCGCCAGTATTGACAACCGTTATTACCTAAAAAAATACAAAAAACAAAACAAAACGTTATTGATAAATAAAGGAACGTTATTAAATTGGATAATTAAACAATATTAACCCGATAAATAATATTACCTCAGTAGCATGAAACCAACTCGTGTATTCCTCGTCTCCCCTGACCATCCTCAACAAATGGTCCGGTACTTTCCAGTGCTTATATCTCTCTTCGAAGTTTGTTGAAGTCGAAAATTTCTTGTCCGACTTCACTGTCCGCCACTCAAATGCCAATTTGTTCTGTTAAAAATATTAAACGTTAGAAAAATGAGAAAAGTGAGATAAATAGTGCATTTGGTATGATAATTGAAACTTACGAAGAACTCGGTATTCAAGAGTATAGTCGTTTTTGGAGATACTCCTTGTCGTACACCCTTCATCAATTTCACCTTCTCCTGCAAGTATCGAATGTACAGATCGATCTCCTGAAAAATAAACATACCACAGCTGAGCACCAATAAATAAATACTATGAATTTGAAAGTAAAATTAAAAATTAACTTACCACGTCTGTGTACCAATAACTCATATCCTCAATAGCATCGAAATATGCCCGATTCAGATTGCCTTCATTCAACTGGACGCACTTGTGTTGCCCTTCTTGTCGGAACAGCGAAAACCAGCCTCTAATCTTCCGTTCACCGGCTGGGGTGAAATGCGTGACGTACGGGCTCCGAAGAGCTGCCGAGGGCTGTCTCACACGGGGTCCGAGGCTACTCTCGGCGACCTCCTCGGGCTCCGCTGCGGCATCATCGGTGCCGAGTTCTTTATCTTCATCGCTGAACGTCTCCTCAAAACAGTGTGCATCTTCCCCGGGAGATGTCTGCGTGAACAAATCTGGTTCCGGAATGAAATAACTCTCCGCATCGATGATAACTCGCGACATATCACGGCCAGGAACATCCGGGGGGATATAAGGCTGTGTATCACGGGCTGGAATCGGCGGGAAGGAAGTCCCGAAATCAGTAGGAGCCTCCATCGGCTTGAAGAGACTCCCGAAGTCTAGCAAGCCCATCTTCGGAGGAGAACCATAAGTCGGGTCAACTATGGGCTGCATCGGAGTGCGGTAAGTGTCGATATCTCCACACGATGCTCTAGCAGGAAAGGTCTCCTCCTCCTCCCGGTGCGACACAGAAGGCTCTGCATGCGAATGACGGCCCGGTACAGACCCGGAGCGATGAGACGCAGCACGTCCGGACCCGGAGCGGTGAGACGGAACACGTCCTGAACCCGAATGATGAGACGCAGCACGTCCGGATCCAGAGTGATGAGATGCAGAAGGCTCCACGAGATCGGAAGGACAAGGGCGCATCTTCGAGAATCGTCTGTGACCGAAAAACCCCCGAATCTGCTCCATCAGACTGTCGTGGCCCTCTTTCTGTGCCTTCCTGACACTCTCCAGGAGTCTATCGTTGCTCTCCTGATGTGTCCTCGTGATCCGGGCAGTCAGTCGAGCCATAAATCCCGTGTCGGACTCGTCGTTCAGGATTTTCTTGAACCGTCGATCAATCCGTCGATCGGTACTGTCATCAGACCCCTCAGGAGCAGGAGAGCCCTCTCGTCGGGCTCGCTGAGAGGGACGACGCTCTGCCGATGAATTGGGCGTGATGGCATCACGACCCCGTCTACTAGGCCCAGAGTCGCCGGTGATCTTGTCGACCGCCTTGGACACGCGTCCGACCATGCGTTCCATCAAGTTCTTCTTCTTCTTCTGTGCCGGTGCCTGTGCATGTGCCTCGTCTGCAGGCAATCCAAGTCTAGGAGGAGGATGGTACGTGACCTCTTCTGCTCTGTCACGCACGAAAATAAAATGCGGAGCAACCGCCTCCTCCTCCGTCGGCTCTAGATACCGATGAACCTCGAGCTGAAAAGAAATCAAAATTATATAGAGTTAATTAATTTAATTATTTGATATAACCATTAATTGGACATTAAAACAAGTTTACCTCTGGGTCCTCGTAGAAATGAGAAAAATCGACGTGAGTAGTTATCGAGTTCCACCCCAGTAGCCGAGGAATCGTCGGACGGTCGGCTCTATGCGCGCACACTCTCCCGAGACTAGGTATAGCCTCGTACGACCATAGCTGATAGACCCAAATGGGACCGTAGAGGTGGTAGGCCGGCTTCAGTACTTGACCGGGATGCATCGCAGCTATGGAGAGGTAGTAGGACATGATCTGAAATGTGTGGGAGCCCCAGGGAAACGTCTCCCATCCCTCCTCCTCCTCTACCAAAGTCCAAACCCAATCCTCGATAACGATATCGCCTCGGCATAGGAGCATCAAGTAATACATCAGCACCTTCGCAGCCTTCAGGTAGTCGGCCGGGTCTGACCCCAAGTCCATAGCATTGAATCTCTTGTTAAGGTCGTTCACTTTTACTTTTTGACCAAATCCGAAGTGCCTATGATAGAAAGAGCCGGGAGAAATAATGTGCTGGGCCGAAGTATCAAAGCCGTGATTCCCAAAACGAAGCCCGGTCACCAAAGCATACTCCTGTGCTCTAAAGCAAATGATCTTGCCCCCGAGCGAAAACCAATGCTCGAACGGAGGTATCGTCGGACCCACGATCTCCCGAGCTAACAAGTGGTGCATGGCCGCGTTCGATCGACCTTCTCTTTGAAGGTGCCCCAACCTTCCAAAACACGAACGACGGAATCTCCGGTGAGCCTCGTGCGTATCGTCAACGGATCTTAACACCTTCTTTATGTGCTTCAACACGGGGAACCGGTCGTACAAATTCAATTCTTTACTCGTGTAAATGAATTGTGGCCTTCTCCATTGGAACCCATCCTGCAAAAACACAATTAAATTAATAAATATTATACTGTAAATATAAAAAAAAAAAACAATTAAGTTAAATAAATAAATACTAACATGTTATAGAATAATTAAACAATTATCTACACACTCTAGAATAAATTGTCAAACAATATAAATAATATATTTTTTAATTTACTTGTCAAACAAAGTACTACTAATATCCTTTTTAATTTACTTGTCAAAGTACTAATTTTGTTTAAATTTATTTGTCAAAAAATGTACTAATATCTTAAGTAAGAGCATATATATTAGTATATAGAAATTGCAAGCTTTGTAAATAATGTAAATATAATAAAGAAAAAATAAAAAATAAAAAAAAAAAAAAATTTTTTTCTGCCCTCGGTCGAGCACTCAGTCGATCGACTGAGTGCCCTCGGTGACCGAGGGCCAGAATGACCGGATAGCGGCCCTCGCTCGGTCACTTGCTCGGTGACCAAGGGCCCTCGGCCGATATCTTCTTCCCCGCGGCCGAGGGGTCGACCGAGGGGGTCGACCGAGGGCAGTAGATCCGGAAATTTTTCCGGCGATTTCGGGCACATTCAACAACGAATTTCTACTCTAAACACATCAAAGAACTCATATACACTCAAAAGGAAACCAATTCATGCATTAAATCGAACACATTATTGAAACAAAAAAAAAAAATTAAAATCGAAAACCTAACTTACCGGAGGTTGGAGCGGCCATTGTTGGTCTTCTTCGTGCTCGTCGGCTTCGTGCTCGTCTTGTTGCTCGTTTTCCGACATCGGGGCGGCCGGAATTCACGAAATTGGGCGGCGGTGGCTTGGTGTTGGTGGGGACCGACGGGAGAGATGATATGGAGGGGGGGACCAATTTCTATTTTTGTCTTGTTCTCTTTTTTTAATTAATTTTGTTATGTTTTGAAAAAGGGGAGGGTAAATAGGTATTTTCCAATACAAAATGTATAGTTTGGGTGTATTTTTATTTGAGGGTTTAAAATGTGTATATGTTTTATATTTGTTACCATTTAAAATTTTCTCTCAATTTCGTTTTTGAGTTCTTAAATTAATTTTAGTGGAAATTGAATTGATGTGAACAAATCCTTTTGAGTTTTTAAATTAATTTACATTCAATATTTCAAGTGTACTATATATCTATACTATTGGAATATTTTTTTTTAAATAATTTAATAAATCTATTTGTACTAATTACAGGAGTTGGCTGCACTGCTGCCCCTAATTATTTAGGTCTTATCTGAAAAGCGTGAAGGGTGACGTGAGGGACTGAAGAATGTATTTCATGATTATAAATAAAAATCTTTTGACATTTAATCTTTTCTGTAGTCCGAAAAAAAACTTCATTCTAAAACGTAAATTAATAAGAAAAATAAGAAAATTTGTTTTAACACATTTGTAAGATAATTTAAGAAGTATTTGAGATAAAGGTAAACTTAAACTTCATAAAATATACTTTATATTGTTCATAACATTTTTTATCTATTTATTAATAGATAAAAAATGTATTATTATTTGTGAAATTATAAACAAGAGTATATTTTGAAATTTTGTAATTATTTATTGGGAAAAATGGCAATAAGACCATTTTTCAGCATTTTTTGACCAATAAGGCCAATTTGTAATTTTGGTGTCAATTAGGCCAAAATGTTCCAATCAGGCCACAAAAATGTCTATGGAAGGACGAAATTACCCTTCCATATTACCTTTCAGAAATCGAGCTGAGGGAAAAAAAAAATTCGGGCACATTCAATTCTGCTCTCTCTCTCTCTCTCTCTCCCTCAGCTCCGCCGTCGCTGCTGCTATTCACAATCGAGCCGAGGGAATTCATCTCCGTCGCCGCCGCGTTCAAGCAGTCCGTGTCAGATGCGCCGCCGGTGAGCAGCTCCAATTCTCAGCCGCGATAATCGATTCCATGCAGTCCGTGTCCCTTGGCATCGATCGATCGATCGATTTGCTCGCCGCCGCCGCCGTTCCTGTCTCAGTTCAGATGTCAGATGCGCCGCCTCCCTCCTTGCCGTCGATTTCGAATCCAGGTACGCGATTTTCGAAATCCACGTACCCGATCAGTGCTTAAAAGATTCATTCAGCATGTTCATGCACAGTGTGTGTGTGGATTGATTCAGTGTGCATTGTTCATGCATTCAGTGTTGATTGTTTTTTATTATGCATGTTCAGTGTTTTTTCGTTGCATTCAGTGTCTAATTCACCATGCACTCGTGTTCAGTGCGCATGCATTCAGTGTTCCTGCACTGAGCTTGCCATTCAGTGCTTATTTTGTTCAGTCAGTGTGTAATTCACCATGCACTCAGTGTTCCTGCACTGAGCTTGCCATTCAGTGCTAAATTGGTTCAGTCAGTGTCTAATTCCTGTAACACATTGTGTGGATTGACTGAGCTTGTTTTCAGTCAGTGTCTAATTGCTTGATTCAGTGTGCATTGAGCCGGACTAATTGCTCATCCACACTGTAGACACCTGTTGTCACACTGAATCCATCCATATTCAACCATGTGGATTCAGTGTTTGTTTGATTCATTCAGTGTTTAATGGCTTTGTTCAGTGTGCATTTAGCTTGGCTAATTGCACTTACACACTGTACCCACCTTGTTGCACACTGAATCCATCCATATTTTGCAATATGGATTCAGTGTTTATTTGATTCATTCAGTGTCAGAATGAATATGGTACCTGTTATTATCTTGTTGGAAATGCAATGTGTTACAGGAATCAGTGTGTGTTGACTTTGTTTCCTTTGAGGTATTGACCTGTCTCCCTTTCAATAAATGCCTGCCATGTTAGTTGAGGGTTGAGGCATTTACTGCCTTGTTAGTGTGATTACGGTTATAAATACCTCGTCATTTCTCTGGTTTCCTCATCTCATTTCTGTTCGTTCGGGGGGAGCATCCAGCGACGATGCCGAGGCGAAGGGGAACACTCGATCGAGAGCCAGGACCGACACCAAGCGAGGCGGAATTTTTCAATAACAGTCCTCCCTCGTCGCCCGAACAAAGATTCAATGCCGGGCCAATCAGTCGGGGGCCACCAATGATGCCTAGGCGACCGGGCACACTGGATTGGGAGCCAGGACATACGGCAAGAAGTCGGGGGGTTGAATCTTGGAATGGTTCTCACTGGACCGAGCAAAGATTCAATGGCCGTTGGCATAAAGAAAAGTTTCCCCTCCCGGCTGCCTTTGTTCGTCCGATCAAGGACGAAATGGGGAATTTCATCGTTCTGACGGACTCCCTGGACCAGAAATGGCACGTTCCTCTCACCACTCATCGGAATCAAACGGCCATCCACGGATTCAACTGGGAACGCCTCGTTCGAGAGTTTGGAGTGCATGAAGGCTGGAACATCCGGGTTACCTGGACCGGAGGAAGAAGTTTCTCGGTTGGCGTATTCGATCAAAATGGCCAGTCGATGGTGCGCCCGGTCAGGGACCCCCCTCGTCGTGACCCAAGACTTCCTCCGTCTCATTATTATTGTTGTTAATCTTGTTTTTTGTCGTTTATTCTGTTTCCTTTGATTTTGACGACGACTTGTCTTCGTTGTACTGCTCGTGATTGAATTACTTGCTGCTTGCTTAATAAGACTCTTTGAGTTTTTAAAAAAAAAAACAAAACAACAACACACTGTCTTGTCTGACTTTGACACTGAACAGGCCTCAAAAACACTGTCTGTTTGACTGTGCATTTAACACTGAACAGGTCTTAAAAACACTGTTTGAGGCAACACACACTGAACCACACAATCAAACAAACACTTTTATGGCACTGAACACACTCCAATAGCACTGAACAGCACTGAACACACTTTAATAGCACTGAACACCCTTTTTTAGCACTGAACAGACAGGGACACACATTGAATCACACTGTTTGAGTTCAGTGTTTCATTTCATGCATTCCAGCCGTTCGTTAAAAAAATCGTGCGCTGACTGTGAGTCGTTATTTTTTGTGTTTTTTTTTTTTTCAGCAGGGGCCGATGTTTTTGCGTTTTGTGCATTCGGCGGTGAGAATTTGGTGTCCAGAATAGATTCCTCCCGTGCGGCCGCCCTTCACCAGCTGAAGGAAACAGTCGAGCTTCAGTGGCCTGAGCTCCGAGACGTCGCGTACGGCATGCATTACTCTGTACCCGATTTCCCAAACTGTGTGCTCTCAACCGATGCGGACATGTCGAACATGGTATCCCTAGCTGCGCTTCACAAGCTGCCTCGGGTGAGCATCGACATTTCCGTCGCGACTGAAGACCACACCTCTAGTTCTGTGTTCTCGACGGTGTCCAACAGTACCGCTGTCAGTGCGACTGGAGCAGAAAACAACGAGGGATTCGAAGCAGAAGATATGCTCCGCCTGTTTGGTCCGTCGAGTTCTAAAGTGCTGTTAACCGATGGCTGGGATAAAGAGATCTCGGGTGTCGGTCAGATGTTCAGAGGAGGTGCCCCGGACTTTCGAAACGCACTCTGTAAGATGGCAGTCGGAGTGGGATTCGATTTCGAGTACGTGAAGAACAGACCCGAAAATGTTTCTGCCGTGTGCTCGAAGAAAAGCAGCACGGGATGCGGCTGGTCTGTGTGCGCCGTGATGGATCGAAGCAACGGCTTCTTCTACGTCAAGCAGCTGAGTAACGAGCACAGCTGCGGCGCGTGCTTTCGATCCCTGAAGCACAGGCGCGTCTGCTCGGACTTGGTTTCCAGTTTGATAGTCGAGGAGGTACGGAAAAGCACACTGACTCGTCCGATCCAAATCGTGAGAAACTTCCAGCATCACTACGGCCTGGAGATCTCGTCTGGCCTCGCTCTGGATGCGCTCGAGAAGGCCAGGAAGATGATTCACGGCGACGATAAAGATTCCTTCGGCGCGCTGACTAAGCACCTGCAGGCAATATCGGATTCCAACCCTGGGTCGCACCTGCTGCTCGAATTCAACGAGGCGTCCAGGAAGTTTCGCAGAGTCTTCATCTCGATGAAGGCTTGTATCGACGGGATGAACCATTGTCGCCCTTTGCTGTTTCTGGACGGCACATTTCTGAAGGGAAGGTTCAAGGGCCATTTGCTCGCTGCTACGGGCAAGGACGGCGACGGAGGTATTGTGCAGTACAGTTTTGAGCACGCACTGAATCCATCTTTTTAACACTGACTGGTCTGAAATGCACACTGAAACTGACCCTTGTTGCTTGCAGCACTGAATATGTATTTTCAACACTGAATGAGTGATATTCACACTGACTGAAGTGTTTCTCACCTTTTTTTTTTTTTTTCTTATTTTTTTTTTTTTCGTGTCCCTCGCGAATGCAGGTTTGTACCCGCTGGCTTACGCAGTTGTCGATTCCGAGAACTATGCTAACTGGAAGTGGTTTTTGGACAACCTGAAGCACATCCTATCTCCTTCTCGCACTGTCACGTTCGTGTCGGACAGGAATCTCGGGCTGCTCGAGGCGATGAGCAGGGTGTTCCCAGGGTCCCCGCACGGCTACTGTATCCTTCACTCAAAGATGAACCTGAAAGACAAATTCAGAGGCAGATGGGCGACCAAGGTTTTACGAGACAGCTTGGTGTGGAATTTCCTGAAATGTGCCTACGCAACCACCGTCGAAGCCTACCAACTGAGCATGGACAAGCTGTTGGAAGAGGGAGGCCAGACAGCGAAAGTGTTTTTCGAGAACATGGATCCAAAGCATTGGGCCAACGTGTACTTCTCGGGGAAGAGATACGGGGAGATGTCGTCCAACGCCGCGGAGTCGTTCAATAAATGGATCTTGGAAGCCCGGCATCTTCCGATCACGGCGTTGGTCAACAACATCAGGCTGAAGATGATGACATTTTTCCACGGTATGAAAAAAAATAAATAAATACACATCTCAAACACTGATGGCTCTTTTTTAATACTGTTGGCCCTTGTTCAAACACTGACTGGCCTTGTTTAACACTGTTGGCCCTTTTTTAACACTGTCGGCCCTTTCTCAAACACTGACTGGCCTTGTTTAACACTGAATCAGACAGGGGGGCCAGGAGCAGGGGATGGACTAAGGAATTCTGCCCGTCCGTTGAGAAGAAGCTGAGTGAAGCCGTCAACGAAGGCAGGAAATGGGTGGTTGTGGGGTCGTCCGAAACTGTTTTCGAAGTGCAGTGCGTTCCGTCCGTCGTGGTCAACATTGCCGATCAGACGTGCACCTGCTGTCAGTGGCAGATTACGGGGGTTCCTTGCTCCCACGCAGCTGCATGCATTCTGCGGTCCGGGAAGCCGATGGCCTCGTTCGTGGACAAGTTTTACCGTGCAGAGAGCTACGTCAGGTCTTATGCCGATCCCCTTCAGCCGGTTTCCATGTTTGATCAACCTTCGAACGTACCAGAGAACGTCCTGATCGAGCCGCCGACAACGAAGAGGCCTCCTGGAAGACCTAAGAAGAAGAGGATTCCGTCCAGGGGTGAGCACATCCCGAGAGCCATGAAGTGTGGGAGGTGCGGACGTGTCGGCAATCACAACAAGAAAACGTGCACGGAGCCTGTACCCTAGTTAGTAGGCTTTTTCTTATTTGGATTTTTGTTGTGTTTTTTCGACATGATTTCTGTAATCAGTGACACTGAATGGCTTGAAAAAACACTGACTGTCAGTGACAGGCACTGTTTGGCTCATAAACACACTGACTGCCTGTCATCTAAAAAAAACACGGGATTTTAACATTATGTGATTTGTTTCTTGTTCAGTTATGCTCTTGGGGTGTTTTTAATTGTTCTTGTATTTGTAATATTTACATATGCTTGTTTTTTTTTAGAATGTTTCAATTCAATAAGTCTTAATTGGTGACACTGAGTGGACAAGATTAACACTGATAACACTGAATTGGAAGAATAAACACTGCCAACACTGAACAGACAGAATTAACACTGAACAGTCAGAATTAACACTGAACAGACAGAATTAACACTGAATAGATATTATAAGCACCGAGTTCAACTAAAACTGCCCAGAAATATGAACAAAAAACACAATTTCTTTACAGAAACTAAATCCAAACACAATCACATGATTCATGTTCATAGAATAACAGAAAAATACTTCTTGTTTTTCTCCAACCAAAACTAAACAAAAAACGCGCACAGCCCCACGATCGCTACTTTTCCTTCATGGTCAGGATGTTTCGTATCACGTGAGCCTTGAATACTTGGAACTCTTCCGTCCTGACCTTGTCCGGAATGGCCTCTTTCTTCAGAATCTTCTCCATGTAGTAGCATACGTACAAGGCACATTCATTCCTGAACACACACACAGACGCAAAAGGAGTTAAAGTTAAAGAGAAACACTGACACTGAATGCATAAATATAACACTGAGTGCATAAAATGAAACACAGAAACACATAAACACTGAATGGGTTAATTAATAAGCACTGATAGATAGATACATACAGAGTTGGGGCTTGCTGTGGGAGAGGCTTCACAGCCTCGATTTCATATATCGGGAAACCATCCTTCCCCGCTTTCTCCAGCATTTGGCCCACGTTGGTTTCTACATTTTTCTTCTGAAAGCGAACAGTTTATCAGTTACCGTTAGAAAGCGAACATTTAAAGAAAAAAAAAAAAAAAATCGGCTGAAATACACTAGACGTACCAATTCCGCTGCATTCGCCATGTAATAGTCCTTCGATTTCGCCCTCCTGGGTTGAATAGAATTGAAGAATCGCCATTTCTTTTGGACGAAGTCGCAGACGAGCAGCGTCCAATGGTTGGGTGCTGAAGTTTTACTCAACCCAGGCGACACAATCGGGAAAAGTATAATCCCATTTCGCACGCACGGGATCATATCTGTGATTGTTTGGTACATTTTCTGGTTGTCATGACGTCCCATGACAATGGAACTCTGCGAGAAAATAAAATTATATGAGCACTGAACAGGACATTATAACACTGAATGTCACTAAAAGCACTGACTGTTGATGATAAACACTGATCAACCATCAACAACACTGAACAGCACATACAAACACTGAGTATCACATTAAAACACTGAACAGCATATACAGACACTGATCAACCATCAACAACACTGAACAGCACATACAAACACTGAGTATCACATTAAAACACTGAACAGGACATTAAAGACACTGATCAACCATCAACAACACTGAACAGCATAAATAAACACTGACAACCCCTAACACACTGTCTAACCAAGAAAAATACTGACTGAATTCAAAGGAGAAAAAAAAAAAAAACTCACCCAACAGTGCCCGGGGAGTATCAGAGCCTCCAACTTCTTGTTGTGGTCTCGATGCAGCGACTCGGCAAAGGCGTCGACCACATGGTTGCTGACGAAGGTGCACTTCATTATGTCGGTCATGTCAGGCACCGAAACAACTGTGGATATACGGGGAAAGTACTTCATTGTCCACCTGATTGTGAAAAAGGAAGAAGGAAAAAAAAAATAAAAAACACACATTATTCGCTAATAGCACAAAAAAAAAAAGAAAAAAAAAATGAAATAAAGAACGAAACAAAGACAGTGAATGTTAAAGAAAGAAATAGAAGAAACTTCACTTACATATTGGGTTTGCTGCTGTGGAGGATGATTTTGTCGAGGACTTCCGGCTCCAATTCGAATCCGCAGTTCAGGTGAAAATCCTTGTTCACGTCGACCAAGAAATTGACATGTTCGTCATTGAAATCAGCCCGTACCGGTTTCTGGCTTGCTTCCACCTTTTTACCCTTCTTGATCGCCTTCTTCTTGGCAGCAGGAGCAGGGGGATCGTACTGAAAATCATCGTCATCGTCGTTGGCTGGCTTCCTTTTCCTGCCCTTGACCAGTCGCACCATCGACCTGGTCTTCGCCTTGGTCGAAGACTCTATTTTTTCGGCTTCTGGTCTCAACGGGCTCCCTTCTTCTTCATCGTCCTTGTCGCCTTCAATCTCGTAGACGCACAACTCTGCCTGGAGACTCGAGATTTCCTCTTCCCGTTCCTTGATGATTTTCTGCAGAGCCTCGATCTGGACTCTGTGGACGGTTTCTTGCGCTTTCATGTCCTCCTCCAGATTCTCGAGCCGGGCTTTGTCGTAGTCGTTCATGTACGAAGACATCTGAAAGTCAGCCAACGCATCCTTCAAATTTGTCACTTCACCCTCGAGCTCTTTGACTCTAGCCCTCAAAAGTCGCACTTCCTCCTCCTCACCAGAGCTTCGATCCTCGCCCGCCCCGGGGTCCTCGGTCACCGGATGATTCTGATCACTCGCCTTCCTGATCAATTCTTCCTCGAGCTCTTTCACTCGAGCCCTCAGAATTTTCAGCTCCTCCTCCTCCTCCCCGGAGCTTCCACCTGCCTCGCCTGCTGCTGCCCCGGGGACGTTCTCCGTCTCCGCGTCGATCTTCGCAAGCTGCTCCGAAAGCTCGCTCTTCAGTCGCTGGTTATCACCTTCCAGCTCGACGTTAGCACTTGTCAGATCGTTCAGCTGAGAAGTCGTGCTCTCGAGCTTGGATTGGAGATCCCTCACAGTGGCGGAGAGATCTTGATTCTCCGACAGAAGGTTGTTGAGCAACTTCTCGGCTTCGGCAGCAGAAACAGCAGGGCGTTCCTCATCGGGCTGCTGCTGTTCAGAAGGCCGCCCACCCTCCTCCTCCGGCTCCTGGACTACGCAGGTCATCTCCATCGGATGCCCCTCGGAAGAAGAACTGTCGTCGTCATCCCCATCGGACGACTGCTCGTCTTTTCCAGAAGGCCCTCCCTCAGGGCCTTTTCCTTTTCGTCGTTCCTCTTCCTCCTCGCTCGACGAATCAGAGCCCGGATGCTCGTCATCGTCACTGTTGTCCTCTCCAGAAGGCAGCTCCTCAGACTGCTCTTCGTCCTCGCTCTCCGCCGCACGCGGAGTGTTCACGATTGCTTTATAAGAAAGGTGGCCCCTGTACGCCTGGGTCTCCGCCACCGTCTTGCCATGTTTCAGAAGACGAGCATCCACCTGTCAGACACGGACATCACGCGTTAGAACTCAAACAAAAAAAAACATCATCCGCCTCAAGTGAGTGACACTGAACAGCATTAATAAGCACTGAACATCACAGTCAGTTATCCTAATTGACACTGAACGGCATTAATAAGCACTGAACATCACAGTCAGTTATCCTACTTTGACACTGAACGGCATAAATAAGCACTGAACAGACAGACTTTGACACTGAACAGCATAAATAAAGGAGAAGAAGAAAAAGAAAGAGAGAAGATATTTACCGCCTCGTCCGCAAGGCCCGCTAGGGTCCCCTTGGTCACGTTCGAAAGATCAGGGAGATGCCAGTTCAGGACCCGGGGGAGGTGCTCGTTCTCCAGCCTCTTTGCCAGCTTCGTGTGCTCACAAAGCCAGAACTGCACAAAAAAAAAAAAAAAAAAACCCAAGGTAAATATCAAGGAATGAAAAATAAAAAAAAGACGGCAAGTAGAAGTAAACAGCAAGACGAATGTGAAGAACAGCAAGTAGAAGCACATACCAGTAGCAGTATCGTGCAGCCTTGTGTTTTCTGCGGGTTGTCCCTGTGCAGAGCTGCCGAGTCGCAAAGGGCCTTCAGAATAGCCTCGCCCCAGTTGTAGGTCTGCATTGAGTCCAAATCCACCACATAATCCAACCATTTCCATTGGATTGTGACGGAGGAAGTGGAGAAGAAGACAGTGCCGATCAGTATCAACGACAGGAGCCGAGCTACATCAGCAAGAGCCTGAGGCGTGCGACTCCGACGCTTCACCAAACTATCAAGCTTTTCCTTCAGCACCTTCGGGTTTAGCGTCTTCTCTCCTGGGAACATCCTCTCCCTGAATCTTTTATTATTACTCTTGGACCTCGAACTGATGTCGAGCTTCCTACTGCCGCCTACGATTCCAAAAATGAGATCGACATCCTCGGGAGTGATCAGGACATCTTTGCTGCCCAGCTTAATAGTACGAGCACCGACATCCATCTGCTCCAGCACGGCAGCTATCGCAGCGTCGCTCTTGCGGGTGTGGAGGATGGTCAGCCTCTGATCCTTTATGGCCTTGAAGAGATGGTAGAAGGGGGTCATCTTCAAGTACTCGTCGTGCCTCGGTTTCAGATTGTCCTTGATATCATCAATAGTCCGGATGATGGTCAGCAAGTTGGACCTCATCTGTTCATAGGACCTGGAACACCAAAAAAAAAAAAAACACCGATGTGAGTACAAAGCACTGAACAGGCATATACAACACTGAACAGGAACAACCAACACTGAGTGGCCATGTAATTGCACTGAGTGGCATGATGAGGCACTGTACAGGCATGATGAGGCACTGAACAGGCATACACAACACTGAACAGAACATTTTAACACTGAACATACACCAACACACACAATCAACACTGAGTGGCACACACAAGGCACTGGGTGGCATGCAGAGACACTGAGCAGGCATAATTTAACACTGAACAGGACAATTTAACACTGAACAGAACATTTTAACACTGAACAGCCACCAACACACACAATCAACACTGAGTGGCACACACAAGGCACTGGGTGGCATGCAGAGACACTGAGCAGGCATAATTTAACACTGAACAGGACAATTTAACACTGAACAGAACATTTTAACACTGAACAGCCACCAACACACACAATCAACACTGAGTGGCACACACAAGGCACTGGGTGGCATGCAGAGACACTGAGCAGGCATAAACAAACACTGAACATGAAAATTTAACACTGAACAGTACATTTTAACACTGAACAGCCACCAACACACACAATCAACACTGATGAACACATAATCACACCGAACCTCCATCAAAACACATAAAATTCATTCAGGCAATGGAAATTAACAGATTGAAAATTGAAAATCGAACTAGGGTTCGAAATACTTACTTCCTCTCCTTCTTCTCGCCGGCGGCAGGCTGAGGGATAGGGCTCGCCTGCTCTTCACTCGACGGAGTGTACTGAACAAGCCTCCGTTCAGTGTTTTCGGAAGCAGCAGCGGCGGTTGGGGTCGATTTCTTCTCGGCGGTTTTCTTCGCGGCGGCGGTTTTCTTCGACGGAGCCATATGATAATCGAAAAGCTAGCTTGAGATTAGAGGATTTTCGTGTGTTGTTTGTGGTGGTCACGAAGCTCAGTTGCTGAGAGAGAGTAATGGTTGGTGATGAATTTTTGTGTGTTGTTGTTTTAGCGGGAGCCGAGAGAGAGTAAATGTGGAGGTGTGGGTTTCGTGGAGGGCTTCGTGTGCGGGGGAAATGAAATAAATGCTGAAACCGTTTGTTCAAACGTGTATATATGCGGGGGCAACGATGTCTTTGCACATTTTAGTCGGCCTAATTGGCACGCGTAATTTCTCGAAAGCCTTATTGCCGAAAAAATGCTGAAAAATGGCCTTATTGCCATTTTTCCCTTATTTATTTATTTTTTTAAAACATTTAATTAGTTTAGTGAAATTATAAACAAGAGTAAATTTTAAAAATTTGTAATTACTTATTTACCCTTTTAAAATATTTAATTAATTTAGTTTTTTTTTCTCCGGTGCATTTATTGAATTATGTGAGTTTGTTTTTTTTTTTTTTTGAAATTGTGTGTATTCAATTTTATTGTAAAACTGTATATTATATTCAAATTTTAATTTATTAAATAAAAATGATAGTTTTTGTATCCTTATCTTTAACTATAATTGAGAAATAGTGAGTGTATTTAATTGCAACGATACAATTAGAATAGCATCTTAAACAAAATTCCCCACAGATAAATAAAAAAGAACTATAAAGAGATAGACTATGCCAATTTGAGTATACCTAACAATTTCTATTTAAATTTTAATAAGAAGTATTTAGAAAAATATGTATTATATTTTATAATATTTTAACTTACGCTGCATAAATTCCAATTAAAATTTAATAATTAATTTTAATAGATTGTTTATTTATTAAAATAATTAAAGATTATAATTAATTACATAGTTTAATGTATGATTTATATAATAAATAATATTTAATAGTTAATAACAGTTGTTTACATTAATAAAATTAAAATAATATTTTAAAATATAGCTCTTATTCATAATTAAGAAAATGTGAATTACTTAATTTTAACAATCTTTTAAAAAATTCACTTTATCCAAAATCTCATGTTTATTAATTTTATACATTTTAGTATTGATTTAAAGATTAATCTACTAATATAAAATGAGAATCAAATTATTTAACTTTGACCCACCACACTTTTTCATTTTAATTAAAATTTACACTATGAAAACAATTCAATTAAATATAATTTATATTTAAATTACAAATGAGTTGTAACAACTTGTATAAGGAGTATTAAAAATACATTTAAATTAATTAGAAAATAATTTAAAAATAAATTTTATTTTTAATTTAAAAATATACTTCTAGCTATAGGCACGGATCAACAATTGACTTTTGTTATCAACCCGTTGACTACTTTTGACTATAGCTAAGAGAATAATTACTTTTAATTTTTTACTTATTTTTAAAAATTAACTTACCACTAAAATATTTTGTATCTTAAAAATATATATTTATATCTTTAATTTTGGTAAACAAATAAAAAATAAATTAACATATATTTTTATTTTGAGTGTATCTTTAGTTAGATTGAAATTTATAAATTTTATTAAGATGTTGATTGTAAGAATATTTCCATATCTTAATCTTGTAAATGCACTCAATAAGACCGAATTCAACTAAAATATTTTGTATCTTAAAAATATATATTTATATCTTTAATTTTGGTAAACAAATAAAAAATAAATTAACATATATTTTTATTTATATTTTGAGTGTATCTTTAGTTAGATTGAAATTTATAAATTTTATTAAGATGTTGATTGTAAGAATATTTCCATATCTTAATCTTGTAAATGCACTCAATAAGACCGAATTCAATATCTCCACAGGGAATATATGTTTATCCAAATAACCGAGACGAATATTTTTCCTTTTTCTTTTTGTTAATTTTGCATGAATGGATCGTATGTTTATCAAGTTGGCCGGGTCATTTGTGATTGCTTCATATCCTTAAAATGCATATTTATGTATAATTAAAACATAAATTATTATTATTAATTATTAAATTAAATTTAAAAAGAACAAATATTATCCAAAATCTAAATAATTTATTTTTTTTCAAAGGAATAATATTCGTAATTAATATTTCTTATTACATGATAAATTTGTATTTAATCGTGAATTTCAATTTCCAAGTAAAATTAATAAATCTCAATTACCCCTAAAATCTAGCTACTTTAACCAGCTGTACCCTTACCCATCATCATCCCACAGGAGCAAGCAAAATCGTTCCCCTCGATCCAGCAGCCGCGCAGGGCGCACCACCAGTAGCCACCCACTTCCCGGCCACCTGATCTGCTTCACCCGCAGTCCTTCGCGAGCTCCCTTTTAATGGTAAATGAAACCACTATTGGTTGAGAAGAATTTCAATTGAATTAATTTTATTTCTGAAGATTTTATCTGTGGCAAGGGTTTCTGAGTATGGTTCCTTTCTTCTTTACTGTTTGGTTATAGAGAAGAAAAAACGAAGAACATCTTCTGTGTATTTATATTCATAACTCGAAGCTTTAAAAAGAGCTTACGAGGCCAAAATCTAGCTCTCTTAGGTCGAGCTCAAAACATTCCATTTTTCCGATTTTTTTGAATTTGAATGTTTCTCAAGGAGAAAGACGTCTTGCTACTTTTCTGAAGGATTTTTGATATTATGATTTCAGGTTTAATAGGATTAGGGAAGCAATGGAGATCAAGGAATATGCATGTTCTAGCAATGCACCCTCTGTGAATTTGGGCACAGTAAATTACCAGAGTAAGGTAAACTCATCAGCGCAAAGGGAAGATAGGGCGGAGCTCGTAGACTATGCTGCCTCCACGGATGTAGATGTTGACATCCGGGAAATTTATTTCTTGATCACGCATTTTCTGTCGGCTGGGCCGTTCCAAAAAACGTTTAGACTACTGTGGGAGGAACTTTCGGAACATGGGCTCTTACCTAGAAGATATCATGCTTGGTATTCGAGAAGTGGTGCAGTCTGTAAGGATGCAAATGATGATGGAAACTCGTTTCCTCTGAATCACGAGAATTTGATTGGAAGGTTAATATTAACTTACACTTACTCGTTTTTTCGGATTTGTTTCCATTTGACAGTGATCAAAGTTCATTTCATAGTTTGATCAAAGAATTGGCATTTGCGTTTGTTTCTGTTTAACCTGAAGTTCAGATGTCCGATTCACGTGATGTTATTTATGGTAACTGGGATATATGGGTGTAATATTTAATGCTCACGACTCTGTAATAATTAGGTCGTGTCGTTTAACAATTAATGCCCATGATGCCGTTATAACTAGAACATATCAAATAACGTAGGTTCAACGGGAAGACAATAATTAGCTTAGTTTTGGATACTTTTCTTAATTAAGAAATCGTGCTTCGTTAAGGCGGATAAAAAAGTTCCGCAAGCAAGTAGCTTCATTCAGTTGACCTTTACATAATTTATTGTTATCAGGTACCCTCACGTTGAAAAAGATCACTTGGTAAGGCTACTTAAACAGCTGATGCTGATGACGTCTCCTCCGTTACACTGTATTTCTGGAAAGACTCTTCCTAGTGCTGTTGATGTTCCTACACTACTTGGAACCGGGAACTTTTCTTTGTTATCTTGTAAGTTGATTACATGCTTGGATCATGTGTTCTATTGGAACCAAGAGAGTTGCTTAAAGTGCAACTTGTTTTGTGTATGCCATTTATGTTTGTGGTATATAGCCATGCACTCTACAAGATAATCTATTGTACCGTTGTATATTTTGTGAAGTCAATTTGGGTAACTCTTTGAATATAATACAATACCATTATCTTAGTCACGTGTCCTCATATTATAATTAAATTACTGCCAAAGCCTTTCGTCAGATGGACTACTTGAAAAAACCCTCCAGCCTCAGCTTTCATGCAATCGAGTGTATGCTACATGCATATCTATTGGAAATATAATTCTGATTTGTTCTTACATATCATGAAGGTGAGAGAAATAAAATAAATAAGCAAGTGAGGAGAATTCCAACTTACCTCCGATGGCCTCATATGCAAGCTGATCAGGTTCGAGGACTTAGCTTGAGAGAAATTGGAGGTGGATTTGCAAAACATCATCGTGCTCCGTCTATTCGTGTTGCATGTTATGCCATCGCCAAACCATCATCTATGGTGCCGAAGATGCAAAACGTGAAGAAGTTAAGAGGACATAGGGATGCTGTATATTGCGGTATGATACATTCAAATTTCAACTTCTCACGAGTCATGAGCAATTTGCATTGTGTCTTATTGTTCACAACTGCCTTCTTTTTGGCTATACACGACCATTTCCCGTTTCAGTGCACTTTTTTTCATGTGGTGTAATACTTGTGTGTTGTTTTGCTTACTAACTTATTTGCATTTTATAGCAATATTTGATCGCTTTGGTCGTTACGTGATTACCGGATCGGATGATCGTTTGGTAAAGATTTGGTCTATGGAAACTGCATTATGCCTTGCTAGCTGCCGTGGACACGAAGTAAGTTCACATAATGTGGAATTTAATTTGGATACAGCTTTTGACAGATTACTTATTGCTTTCCCAATTCAACCATTTGCTTTCTATCTTTTATGTACTTGATATTATTACCAGGGTGATATTACGGATTTGTCCGTCAGTTCCAATAATGCTCTAGTGGCATCAGCATCAAATGATTTTACTATTCGAGTTGTAAGATATTTTTGCAATCCCTTATGACTTCTATTCTCTTTTATCTCTGCAAACATTAAATTTTTGTCTTTTGCAGTGGCATCTGCCTGATGGTTGCCCTATCTCAGTTCTTCGTGGACATACTGGAGCTGTTACTGCCATTGCTTTTAGTCCCAGACCGAATACTATGTATCATCTATTATCGTGAGTCTTTCGCTTGGTCTTTACCATTATTTTGTTTGGATTTTCCAATCAATTTCTTAGCACTGTGAAGAACACTCCTTGAATTATTGAGCTATTCTGATCTTTGAAATAATTAGACATTAGTGCAAAGAAAAATATCATCAAAAGTATCACACAGACACACAAGCGCCACAGTCTCTCACTGCGATTATGGGGATGCAACATTAAACACACGTAACATTTGCTTATGATTACCTTTTTCCTGTAGCTCCCTAAGTGTCTCAATGTTTATGGTATCTACCTCATTTGTGATGTGCTATGTTTGCCTTTTGATAATCTACCCATTTTCTTATTTACTAATGTCCTACGTCAAGATCGCCTCTTTTTTATATATACCTCAATTTGTGTCAGATACTAAGATTACCATCTACAACATGTTTGGTGGGTGGAGTGGGGTATGATATATTAATCCTATTAGTTTGAACTGAATATCATTGTTTTCACTATTAACACCATTTAAGATCTCATGATGTACCTAATTGTTCCGCTAAGACTTTGTTTATACATATAAAACGTAATAGTCGACGACTGAGTAGTTGGCTACTTAACACATATCAACTATAAATATAATATCAATGAAATCTATAGAAGCTAGGAAGAGAGGCATTAAGAAGTTGCATTAATTGATTCTTAGGCATGCATGTGATCTGGATATCCAGGAAGTCAAATCAGACTGGGAAATATAATACAGTGAGTTCATACTTTGAGTTGGTCTCATGCAAAAATAAATTTTTAAAAAAAGCTAGTGTCCCATTACCCACCAATCTGTTAAGTGATATGGAATTGTGAATTCTGGATTCTTTTTTATTATCATTTTCATCGAACAAATTAGTTTCATTGGTTCGTACTGCTGGTTGGGGAGTGATATTCTTTTCCCATGGGGCTCACAACAACATTCACTTTATTGAACATCAATAGGTCATCTGATGATGGAACATGTCGGGTGTGGGATGCCAGAAAATCCCAGTGCCGTCCTCGTGTTTACCTCCCAAAGCCCTCAGATGCTAATACTGGTTAGATGATGCCTCGGTTACTGTCTAGTTTTTGAATCTAGCAAAGATGATGGACTTATAGATAATTATATCTATTGCAGGACCAAAAAGTGGTGTACCCTCATCCAGTGCATCATCAAGTGCTGCTTCACAGGGCCACCAAATACTTTGTTGTGCATACAATGCTAATGGAACTGTCTTTGTTACTGGGAGTTCTGATACATTAGCCAGGGTATGATTGAATATGATCCTTATATGCTATGTGCACTTATGTAAAATGTGAAAAAAAGGGAACTTGTTTTTTCGCTTGTTTACATAAATATTGCATATATATTATTCAGTAACAGTATTACACTATTGTATTTTGTGTGTTTAGAGGTGTTTCTGTTTGCCTTTTGTTTTTAACTTGGTATGAGCGACCTATTTACATGAACTATGCTGTAGTGGAGCAGTATAATAATGCCCATTTTTTTAAGAGTTAAGCTTCTTGCTGTCAGGTGGTTATTCTTGTTAATATATACACATGACGTAATATGACAGTGATGCAAGTGTTCTATTTATGCTTTATTCAATGCTTTTGTGCCTCTTACAAAATCTTGGCATGACAAGTAACTATATTAAGCTCAATGAATAAAATCTAAGAAATTTCTTTAAGCAGGTTTGGAGTGCTAGTAAACCCAATTCAGACGATCCTGATCAAGTTTGCCATGAAATGGACATACTAGCTGGTCATGAGAATGATGTCAACTACGTTCAGTTCAGGTTAGTAAGTCATCATCATGAAACCTTGGAAATTTTAAATGTTCTGACCACTCTTTTTTTATACAGTGGCTGTGCTGTGTCTTCACGATCGTATCCGTCTGATTCACTTGTTGAGGATAGCATTCAAAAGTTCAAAAATTCCTGGTCTGTTGTCAACTTTTATACTGCTATGCATTTTATACACTTTTTCGCTGCACTTGTGCTTGTTTTTGACAATACCTGGAATTTTCTACTGTCAATAATTTGTGTCCTTTGAACTTTAACAATCTCAGGTTTAATCATGACAACATTGTTACCTGTTCACGGGATGGAAGTGCAATTATTTGGGTTCCTAGATCACGAAGATCTCATGTTAGTTTTTCTAGTTCATTTAAATTCTATTATAATTATCTGAACAGACTTAAGGTTCACATATACATGCTTTTAGCAATAATTCATGTTTTACTTTTGGGGTCTTCCCTTTACATGGCTGTAATACTATATACTACTAGTATATATCACTCATTTTTTTGTGTGTGAACAACTCGTCCTTATAGGGAAAAGTTGGTCGTTGGGTTAAGGCATATCACCTTAAAGTACCTCCTCCACCTATGCCTCCTCGACCCCCTCGAGGCGGTCCTCGTCAAAGATGTCTTCCAACTCCCCGTGGCGTTAATATGATTGTTTGGAGCCTTGATAATCGTTTTGTGCTTGCTGCTATCATGGGTAACCAACTTCATATGGAAATACATTTTTTTAATCTGTTTTAACTTGAAGTTATGTGATGCAGAATTTACACTAGATAGTGGATACTGTTATACTTTTTTACTTTTAACATTTTCGGGTTACTGAGTATGAAGGGTTAGCATCTTAAGCATGCGCAAAGGGAACCTGCTGTAGTCTGTAGTCTGTAGATAAACTCATTCTAATTTAGGTTTAATGTATGTAGAAATTACTGCCACTGACGGGTGCAGTTAGTGAGTATAATATATTAATATGCGATGCAGCACTGTATAAAGATGTGAACTTGAATTACACTAGGCCCTGGGTATGCATGGAGACTCCAGAACAGGAAAAGGAAGTTCATTGTGTTTTTCACATAAAAAATACATTTTTTTTAATTGCAAGAAAACAATGATAATAATTATTTGACTTCATCTCTTTTATAGTTAATTTATATAGATTTATGCAATATTAATATAATAAATTACTTGGTTTCTCCGATTGGAATTGTGTCTTTATTTATGCAGATAACAGACTATGCGTTTGGAATGCTAATGATGGTAGCTTAGTTCACTCTTTGGCTGGTCATACAGCATCTGTAAGTACAAGCTGACCTTTGAAGCTTTCTGTTCTCATGGACCTTAATGGCTACACATGATAATTTAATATTTTTTTTATATTCATGTTTTATTTGGCTGTTGTCCTTTTATTTTAGCACATGTCTACTCTTTTCACTAGGAATAAATATAAACAAAAAAGGGAAGTATAGGAAGCATCATAAGACAATACATCAACTTATCAAGCACCTGGGTGTATGATGCATCATGAACCCAGTGATGTGAATAATCATATTATTCTTATGTTTTTCTAATCTGCCAGACTTATGTTTTGGACGTGCATCCTTTTAACCCAAGAATTGCTATGAGTGCTGGGTATGATGGGAAAACTATACTGTGGGATGTAAGTATATAATGTTATCTTTTCATCGACTCTTATTGGTACTTTTGCAATAATAATATTTTCTTGTGTTTATAGATATATGAGGGTACACCTATAAGAGTGTATGAGATAGGTGGACGCTTCCAGCTGGTAGATGGGAAGTTTTCACAGTAAGTTACACTATGTAACCTTTTTTCCATGCGTTCTAATCTATAAGAATTAGACTATTACACTTTTATCACGATTTCATTACTAGTCTTGTTTATCCACTGAATCACCTCTCTGGTTCAATAAAAATTGTAGAACTCACGAGTCATGAGTACATTTGAGTTTATCTGTTGCCTGTCAGATAATTTATTATTTCCTTTTCAATGAAATTGCTGTTTCTTGTTGAACTAGGGATGGAACTTCAATTGTGCTTTCAGATGATGTAGGACAAATATATCTGTTGAACACTGGTGAAGGAGAGTCTCAAAAGGATGCTAAATATGATCAGGTATACAGTTGATACTCAGTTCATGGTTGTTGTTTTTTGGATTTATTTAAGACGGAATTGACTATGTAATTATATAAACAACAGTTCTTCCTTGGGGATTACCGCCCACTAATTCAGGACACGCATGGCAATGTTGTTGATCAGGTGACTTGACCTTTTCTCTCATATATTTTGTCATATTTATTATTTAGATAAAAATAATCTACCTGTGCCACTCTTGAATCTTGATTACATTACAGTTTTACTCTGATTTGTATTTTGCTTTCTTTCTCAACAAAACCCTTGTGGTTTTCTGGGACTACTGCTCTTACTTTGATGCTCTTTCCATTGTAGTGGCCTCGGTATTTTCGAAAGAAGTGTTTTGTTGTCTCCTATATGTCTTTTTATCTTCTCCTTTTAGAATCTCAAATTTGCTGCATCTGATGCAGGAGACGCAGCTTTCGCCATATATGAGGAATATGCAAGATACATTATGTGATTCAAGTATGTCATGATTTTATGTATTCACATGCCGTGTCAAAGATAAAAAAGTTTTAATAATTTGATTATTATATGACTTGTGTATGGGGATATCACAGGCATGCTTCCATACCCGGAACCTTACCAGAGTACCTATCAGCAACGTCGACATGCTGCTCTGGGAAATGAGTGGCGTCCTTCAGCCATAAAATTTGCTGTTGGCACGGATATTGGAATCGGCCAAGAGTTCCAAATGTTACCTTTACCAGATTTGGATATGATACTTGAGCCATTGCCAGATTACGTGGATGCAATGTATTGGGAACCTGAAAACGATGGCATAAATGATGACAATGACTCGGAGTATAATGTTACTGAAGAGAATTTTAGCGATGGGAAAACTTGTCCTAGTGACAGCTCATCAAGTGATTTAGATTGTAGTGAAGAAGATAAGGTTGCACGGAATCAAAAGGATATTATGCACCGGTCAAAACGAAAGAAGACTTTACTAGAAGTAAGTCTCGATTTCGAGAAATTCTAATCTCTTAGGTGAATTTATTGTCTAAGCCACTTTTTTCCAGGTTGGGTTGGCAACTTGTTCCAGTAGACGTGAAAAGACGAGAATATCCGATGAACACGAGGGAACTTCGTCTCGGAGTAAAAGGCATAAAAAGTTAAAAACTAGTCACAAGACATCTAGAAAGAAGTCTACCAAGTCGAAGTCATCGAGACCTCAGAGGGTTGCTGCTCGTAATGCGATCAATAACTTTTCCCAGATAACCGAAACATCTGAAGGTGAAGAAGATGAAGATGACTCAGCAGGTTACACATCAGAGTCATCCCTGGAAGGTACATACATTCAGAGAAAAGAGCATGAAAATAGCCGTGTCAATGGTCAAAAGACGTCTTTAGATGCTGCAGTGCGATCTTCAAATGCATCTGATGATGTAGTCGAACATCTCAAGCACCCTGATTCCCTAAACAAACCTGAAAATAAGAAGAAATTGGTGTTGAGGTTTTCCCTTCCAAACCGCAAGGTGCCTGTATCTTCAGAGAATCATGTGGACGAATTGAATAGTCAAACTGCATCTTCAGCTCCAGAGATAAATGTGCAAACCCACGAAAAAGATGGGGCTAATAAGGAACTCCCCGACAATTGTACAAGACATGTGGAGGAAGTCAAAACACCAACAACAGAAGATGGAAATGAGTTGAGGGCAATCACGAGTTGCAGTAATCCGAACGTGAGTTGGGGGAAGTTCAAAATACGCACATCAAATGGCACGCAGGTAGGGGATCCTAACTGTGATTACCAATTGGACAGTGCTTCTGGTGTGTTTAACAAGCAGAAATTTGAGGCTGGAGAACATGACTTATCCACTTCTAATCTCGGTGGATCTAATAGCCTCGCCTTTGATGCCAAGCAGTCGCTTGAACCACAAAAAAGTACAAAACCAAAGCTAACATTAAAAATAAAATCAAAAAAACTATCTCCTTCCAAATTTCCAGATGAGTCTAATCATATGCCACAATTCAATGCAAATAGTAATGAAGATAATGACAATGACCCAAATGTTAGCCTACCTGACTTGCCCAACATGGAAACGAACTCCGTTCGTCGAGCTAGATCCTTAAGGTTTAAGGATTCATCCCAGGAGGTTAGACTAGAAAATGAGTACTTGGATACAGGTGCGGGCTCTCTACAACCTTGTATATCAAGGGGTGGTGCAGAAAAGTTCTCCAAGAATGCTGTTGATTTTTCCCCATCGGAGGGATCTGGATATGGTGGAAAATCCAAGTCTTCTAGAAACAAGAGAGAAAGTGGCAACAGTGGAGAAAGAAGTCCTTTGGTTCAAAGAAAAATAAATTGGTTGTTGTTGACTGAGCAGGAGGATGGATATCGTTACATCCCTCAGCTAGGAGATGAAGTTGTGTTCTTGCGGCAGGTAATTTTTATTTTTTTAGCATAATTATTTTCGGTAAGAGGACGAACAGAAGGAAAAGGAACTGAATTCACGTAGATGGAACATATATTTACATTGAAAAAATTCCTTTCTTTAGAAGTGAATGAGCAACAAACTGATGCAAAAATAATAGGACAAAAACCTATAACACTGTTTATTTATTATTCCCGTGGAAGTGTGCAAGTAAAGATGATGGATAGGTAAAACTCGTGTAGATTTATTCCATTAATTATTTATTTTGTTGACCGAGTGACTTATCATCTCATATTTTGCAGGGCCACGAGGAATACTTAGACTTGACTCAAACATCATCGTCCAATCCTTTGGTGAAGTATGAAGATAAGGTTAGAGCTGTTGAAGTCTGTTCGGTCGAGGAACTCAAGTACACGGCCCAACCCGGCTCTGGAGAAAGCTGTTGCCTTATCAAGCTGAAATTCATAGACACTTCTTGCCGTGTACTAGGCAAAACGTTCCAACTTACACTGGCTGAACTAGACGACTTCCCAGATTTTATCGTTGAAAGGAGTCGGTATGACTTTGCTATTGAGAGAAATTGGTTGGCTGGGGACATGTGCCAAGTTTGGTGGAGAGAGCAGAGTCTGGTAGGGGGTATTTGGTGGGATGGTATAATCACTGCTATTAAAGACAAGAGTGATAAGTACCCTGGAAGCCCATGGGAGAGATATGTTGTCATGTACGAGGATAATACCACTGATCTGCATTGTCACTGCCCTTGGGAACTGCGTGTCCCAGAAACGAAATGGGAGCAGCCCACCATTGACGTTGAAAGCAAAAAGAGGATTTTAAAATCCTTTTGTAAATTAACACAGGCGGCTAATGGAGATAAGGTCCTCCTCTCTTCACTTTCTTTAGTTTTGTGTGGGTAACATTAGGTTATTAAAAGAAATAAAGAATGGGTTTAGTTACAAAAATAGTACTCCTGAGATTTTATCTTGTAATTAGGTCAAACCTCAAGGGTACCTCTTGTAAATTACCCCCACGAAAAAAAAAAAAAACTATAGGCCGTGTATGTATTTTAAAGACTAAGTAGGGTTGTAATTTGGAAAAGGCAACTGATTTATATAGTAATGAGCCTAAACCTGAGGGGTTAATTTTTGTAATTATTGCTTTAGTATAAAAATTGGTGGAAACTTCGAATATTGCTGTTTGAATCTGTTTGGGAATGTTTACAGGATCGGCATGGCATCCGAAAATTGAATGAAGTTGCACAAAAGTCAGATTTTATGAACAGGTACAATACTTATGCTGTGTTTGTGTGTGTATATATATATATATATAGCCATATGCTGAATGTTATGTTTTTGCAGGTTTACTGTTCCACTATCTCTGGATATAATCAAGTCGAGGATAGAAAATGATTATTATAGGAGCCTGAAGGCAATGAGGCATGATTTTGGCATAGTGGTGGAAAATGCGAAATCTTATTTTCCGAAAAGTACAGATGTTTTGAAAAAGGTGGACCGCCTATCCAGTTGGTTTGATAAACGCCTTGCAAAGTTGGAGTCGTAGTGGTGGCATAGGGGTGTGTGCTCTTATTTTTTCTTCTTCGGAGACCACATGCTCAATTTTTCAAAAATCCTAATCTGTTTGGGTAGAGGCGAGTATCTTGGATAATTCAGTGATGTGTTGTTCGAGAAGTTCAGATCGTTCTAGTTTCAAGCTTGACGTTAACCTCAGGACATCAGAAAGTTGTCCATAGGATTGAAGACCACATGCAGAAGTTGAAACATACCATATGATCTCTAATGCAGATAACTAAATTTTTATTTTTATTTTGCAACGATCAGTTGGGTTTGGACTTTTGGTCATCATACTTACTAACCTTCAATTGTAAATTAAGTTACTTATACTTTGTTTCTATACCATTAAATTATAGTACAGCTCAATGTTTCTCATAGGAATTGCACCTGAAATGATTTTTTATATAGTAAAAGAGTTGTATTTTGCATGTGGTACAAATTACAATTTCCTTCGGAAAAATTAGTACTCAGCTCCTCAAAATTTTATTCACATTTTTTAGCATAAGTTATATATATATATATATATATATATATATATATATATATATATATATATACAATAATAATTAATTTTAAAATATAATTTTACTTTTATTTATTTTTTACTCGTAAATTTTATTTTTTTGGTTGAAAATAAAATTTTAAATTTTTTCTTAATCTCAAAAAAGAAAATAATTATAATATTTTTATTTTTTCCCAAATAATTTGATCATTAAACACTATTAACCTTAATTTTATAAAAAATGTAAATTCTCAAGTTGAGCCTATGGCCCAATCTTAAGATTGGGCCCCCGTTACAATTGGTGTCATCATTGAATGAATCCAACCCTGGAGATGTAAGAACACGCGCCGCTTGAGATTCCCGCCAAAGCTCGCCGACCCACGCGCTTCGCCGTTGCCATTCCCGCCCTTTTCCTTTTCGCCCTCTCCTGCGCTTTCTCTTATGCATCTCCGCTTCCCGCCTTTAAATCTCTTGTCTCCATATTCATCCCTCTAATCCATTTACACTCTCTCATTAAAAAAATTACAGAGCAAATAATCGTGTGATGGCTCCTACCAAAAAATCGAGCAACGGCCGGTCGCCGCTGGTCAACCAGCAGCGCCAGATCACCGCATTCTTCGGCAAGGGAGCGGGATCGTCGCCGTCACCTTCCCCTTCCCCGTCTCCCTCTATTTCCAAACTAAACCCTAACCCTAGCCCGAGCCCGAGCCCGATTGGGCCTTCTCCTTTGCAGCCAATGAGTAAGAAGCCTGTTCTCGTCATCAGCCCTAACTTAGTATCTCCGTCGCCCGAAAGCCGTAGCTCGGGTAAGAAATCCTACGGGACGGATGTTGCTGGGAAAAGGATCAGAGTTTATTGGCCGTTGGATAAGACTTGGTACGAAGGCTGCGTGAAGTCGTTCGACAAGGCATCTGGTAAGCACTCGGTGCAGTACGACGACGGCGAGGAGGAAATGATCAATATATGCGAGGAAAAGACCGAGTGGATTGAGGAGCCAGAAAAGAAGAAGCTTCGGAGGCTGAGACGAACGGTGGTGGAAGATGAAGATGAGGTAGATGTCGATATCAAAGAAATTGAAGATGATTCCAGTGATGAGGATTGGGGTGTAAAGGCGGGAAACGAAGCAGTAGAAGAAGATGATGGTTTAGAGGATATGGATTTGGAGGTGGAGAAAGATGAAGAGGAAACCGGAATGAGTGGTTCTAAGAAGAAAACCAGCTCCAGGAAACGGAATGTAATCGAAGGTGAACAAACGGCGGCCTTGGTGTCTGGTAAGAAGAGCAAGATTGGTGGAGGGTTGAAGAATAGTATTTCAGAGGATTCACCTGCGGAAAAGCAGACCGAGCCGAGTAAAAGAATTAACATTTGTAGTAAGTAACATAATCATTATTCTTTTCAATAATATAATGAAAGTAAAATAGTATCAAAACAATCCGAGTTCTTTGTATTCACAATTATGTATGAAGTTTTGTCTGTGTAAGGAGTTAAAATCATAAGATTTGGATTTGATTGATACAACTTGATTTTGATTATAGGAGTTTATTCCTCTGTTCTCACGTCTCATGCCTTATATATATACTTTTTTGGTTACCATGTTAAAGTTGACAATTACTTCCAGAACACAGGCAATAGATGTACAGGGTTTTAGTGTTTCTACTATTGGTGTTTCTTCGCCCTTATATATACTTATTTGTGTATAAATTGTGCCTGAGTATTATTGGTTAAAATCTCAGTTGGTTTCTCTGGACTTTAAGATATATTATAAGTCTATAGTTCAACACGTGTTGATGTGAATAGCAGTAAACAATTGCTATTGTATTGTAGGTGACAAAGTATCTCTTCTCGGTAGCCCTGCAGTGGGAGATGACACCGAAAGATTTGCCACTCGAGAGGCTGACAAATTTCGTTTCCTTGAGGTGTAAGTTTTCTTTTTCATTGTGATCTTTAAACGTAGAGAACGTTGCAGTGTTGCTGAGTACAATGTTGAATCCTGTTCCTTTTCTGAAACAGAAATCGTAGAGATGCCAACAGAAGGCGTCCTGGGGATGTAAATTATGACCCAAGAACCCTTCATTTGCCTCCGGACTTTGTAAAGAATTTAACTGGTGGCCAAGTAATTGTCTTCCTCAGCTTCATGTACATCCGTTTGACGATATTTTGAAATAGTTTTTCTAAATTCATTTTTTGTAATTTTAGAGGCAATGGTGGGAGTTTAAGTCAAAGCATATGGACAAAGTTCTTTTTTTCAAGGTAATATACCTTGCCCATTCAGTATATCTGACGTTGCAAGCCCAGGCTGTCTGTTTTTTCATCATTCTATTCTGTTAGAGTTTGATCGTTTTTTTAATAATTGACCCAGATGGGAAAATTTTATGAACTTTATGAAATGGATGCACATATTGGAGCCAAAGAACTTGGTTTGCAGTATATGAAGGTACGGGCCTCAGAATGTTCGGTGGTTTATTTATCCTGCCCTGGTTTATATACATTAATGGTGTGACAAAAATTGAGTGAATTTTGGATAAATTTCTACCTCTGCTAGGCAGTGTGAAGGATTTCAAGTGTAATATCTAATGCCTCTTGTGCTCTCAGGGAGAGCAACCTCATTGTGGATTTCCAGAGAAAAACTTCTCAACGAATCTAGAGAAACTGGCTAGAAAGGTTTTCTTATGTCTAGGACCCCTTGAGCTCTTAAATAATAATGACCCTACTTTTGGGAAGGTTTTATTTAATGAGATCATTTGATGTCAACAGGGATACCGTGTTCTTGTTGTGGAGCAAACCGAGACACCTGATCAACTTGAGATTCGTCGAAGAGAAACGGGCTCTAAAGATAAGGTTCGGAATAGCACCAAAATGTCATGTTAAATAATATCACCACCGTTTTTTCTTTGTAGCTGATAAATTCTACACTATCTATTTCCAGGTTGTGAAACGAGAGATATGTGCTGTGGTAACAAAAGGAACTTTAACTGAGGGAGAAATGCTTTCAACCAACCCGGATGCTTCTTATCTACTAGCAGTGACTGAGAGTTGTCTAACTTCAGCAAGCCAACAAGGAGCTCACATATTTGGTATTTGTGTGGTTGATGTTGCAACGAGCAAAATTGTCCTTGGGCAGGTGGGGAGACTAATTTGTCTAATTTGTGTGCTATCTGCAATATTCTACTATTTGTACTGATGTACACAGAATGAACCTTTATATTCTGAGGTTGTGAATTCAATCTGATAACAGAAGTTGATGTATTCTAGGGCCTAGGCTGCTAATAAAATACCTAGAGTCTGTACTTGGGATGGTATGATTTTCATGTATTCATTAGCCTAACTAGAGCTTGAATAATATATTTTCTGCTGATAATCCATGTCTGGCTGCAAAAATGTGTTTCAGACTGCCAAATTGAACACTTTTCATCAGACCAAGCTGCTTTTCATCTGATGAAGCCAATTTTCACTTCTTGAATTTCTTGTATATTCTGTGTTTTTAATTTATTTATTTTTGTTTTCCTTTTGACCAGTTCAGGGACGATGCTGATTGCAGTTCATTGTGCAGTTTATTGTCCGAGTTAAGGCCTGTTGAAATTATTAAACCCGCTAAGCTGCTCTGTCCGGAGACTGAAAAGGCACTTTTCAGACACACAAGAAATCCTCTGGTTAATGAACTGGTTCCGTTTGCTGAATTCTGGGATGCTGAAAAGACTATTCGTGAAGTCACGAACATCTATCAGCGTGTTAGAGGAGATCATTCATCTCTGCCAGCTGTCAGTAAATTAGGTTTGGAACCCAGTGAGCCTTTGTTGAATAGTGATGGAACAAACTGTCTGCCGGATGTACTATCTAACTTCGTGAGTGCTGGAGAAAATGGAAGTCAAGCTCTCTCGGCTCTAGGTGGCACTCTTTTCTATCTCAGACAGGCTTTTCTGGATGAAAACCTTGTCCGGTTTGCAAAGTTTGAGTTGCTTCCATGTTCCGGATATGGTGAAGTCATTCAAAAACCGTATATGGTTCTTGATGCGTCTGCACTGGAAAATCTTGAAATATTCGAGAACGGCAGAAATGGAGATTCGTCTGGGTAACTTGTACTATTATTCTTGTATTTCTTTCAAAGCTGTATTTTGCCAACAGACTCAACTCTATTTTTTCTTAGTTCTAAACACGTTTTTGGTTTCCACAGAACTCTATATTCTCAATTAAACCATTGTGCAACTGCATTTGGTAAGAGGTTACTTAAAACATGGCTTGCAAGACCTCTGTATCATCTTGAGTCTATTAAGGAACGCCAAGATGCTATTGCAGAATTCAAAAAGGTACATCCGACTTGAAAAGTCGCCTCTTATTATGTTTGTATTTATTTATTTATTTATAAAATGTTGTAAGATGACAGTTCACAGTTGTGATACTTTTTTCCTCATTTAGGTTCTTGCTCTGTAGTTTGTATACTCTGGGATGGCTTAAGATCTGTCCTTAAAGTATTGCTATTTCTCTTAAAGAAAATTAATATGTCCTTTTTATATCATATTTCTTAGGGAGTTAATCAACCAAATGTGCTTGGCTTTAGAAAAGATTTAACAAAGCTTCCCGACATGGAACGATTGCTTGCACGCATCTTTTCTGGCAGGTTAAATTTCAAGCTCTATTTATTCCCAATTTTATAATTTCAGTAAACCTACAACTTTATTCACAATTCTGGTGAAATACAGCGAAGCCAATGGCAGGAATGCAAATAAAGTTGTTCTATATGAGGATTCATCCAAGAAGCAGCTTCAAGAATTCATTTCCGCTCTACGTGGGTGTGAAATAATGACCCATGCATGCTCTTCACTTGGTGACATTTTAAACAATGTGGAATCTAGAGTGTTGCATCATTTATTAATGCCTGGTATGCATATCACATAATCTGGTCATATTATTGTTGTTGTTGTGATCAAAGATCAGCATCTTACATTTGACAAATTCGTTTCTAGGCGCTGGAATTTCTGATGCTCGTTCAATTTTGAGGCATTTCAAAGATGCATTTGATTGGGAGGAAGCAAATCGTTCAGGGCGTATAATACCCCGAGAAGGGGCTGATTTAGAGTATGATGCTGCATGCCAAATGGTTAAAGACATCGAATCCAATCTCGGGAAACATTTAAAGGAACAACAAAAATTACTTAGAGATTCATCAGTAAGAACTCTTAAAGTAACATCTTACTTACATGGTTAATTATTTGCTATTGCTCATAATTTTATTTTATTTGTATAACATGTAGATTTCTTTTGTCACAATTGGAAAAGATACATACCTTTTGGAAGTTCCTGAAAGTTTATCACATGGCATTCCAAAGGAATATGAGTTAAGATCATCTAAGAAGGTAATTATCTCTAGCTTCTGAATCCTATTGCTTCCTAAATTTTCTACGAGATTTAACAAATTTTCTATCAGGGATTCAACATCCATTCGAATTATGATCAATTTGATATATTCCTTGGTCCGTTACAGCACTATGTAATTATGTATTTAAATAGTTGATCAGAACGCATGATCTTGTTCAGATGCAATTTTTACTTGCTTATATGGATCTCTTATTATTCTTTTCCTTTACGATTTTTTTTTGCAGGGCTTCTCCCGCTACTGGACTCCCGTGATTAAAAAATTGGTTGGAGAGCTTTCTCAAGCTGAATCTGAGAAGGAATCAAAATTGAAGAGCATACTTCAGAGATTAATCGGGCGTTTTTGCGAGAATCACATTAAATGGAGACAGATGGTCTCTACTATTGCAGGTATAAATGCCCTTGTGGATTAGTGTGGAAGTTGTGTGAAAGATGAGAAAAATATTTGTTTCATGAACTTGTGTGGGTCGTTTTCATTTAATCGATTTTCATGTCCTGTCCTAGGAATAGAAAAATAAACGCACCTTTACCCAGAATTTTACATGTTAACCGTGTTTCCTTGTGTTGGAGGGTTAAGATTTTCTAAAGAGATCAAAAACTAAACAGGAAAGATGGGTACTAATATCATCTCATGCTGGAGAGTTGACTGTTAATTTGCAGAATTGGATTGTTTAATCAGCTTATCCATTGCAAGTGATTATTATGAAGAGAAAACATGCCGTCCAATTCTATCCGCACCATCTCATCATAATCACGAAGTGCCATCCCTTAATGCTAAGAGTTTAGGACATCCTATTCTAAGGAGTGATGCCTTGGCAGAGGGTTCTTTTGTCACCAATGACGTCACACTTGGTGGTTCTGGCCACGCCAGCTTTATACTCCTTACTGGTCCTAACATGGGTGGGAAATCTACTCTTCTCCGCCAAGTTTGCCTGGCTGTGATTTTAGCCCAGGTAGATCATGGATCACTTAATTAAAATTTCCACTTAAAAAATATTTATTACTTAAATAATTATATATGGATTCACTTTGGTACTTCGCAGATCGGAGCAGATGTGCCTGCTGAAAGTTTTGTGTTATCTCCTATAGATCGTATATTTGTTCGAATGGGTGCTAAAGATCAGATTATGGCTGGCCATAGCACATTTCTAACTGAGCTTTCGGAGACTGCATCTATGATGGTATTCTATTTGTAGCTTATAATTCTATATTTTTTTTGGTTTCTAACCTGTTCTATTGGTGTAGAGTTTTGCAACCCGCAATTCACTTGTCGCATTGGATGAGCTGGGACGTGGGACATCAACATCAGATGGGCAAGCGATTGCGTATGTTCTACTTCAATAATATTATGACATCAACCCGACAGTAGCATCCATCGTATCTTGTATCTGTTTTAATTAAATAGACTGTAAAATAATGTATAAAATTGAAGCGTACATATTATTCACTTGTTCTTTTTTTCCGATCTCTTGTGCAGTGCGTCTGTTCTTGAACATTTTGTCCATGAAGTACAATGTCGCGGCATGTTCTCTACTCATTATCATAGATTAGCTGTTGACTACCAAAAAGATCCTAAGGTATGTCATTCTTCTGTTTTAAAATTATAACATAAAAATGTAATATGACATTAAATTGCGTTTTTTATTCTAGAGATATAAGAAACCATCCAAATCATTAAATATTTTAAACAGGTCTCCCTCTGTCATATGGCGTGCGAGGTTGTAAAAGGAGTCGATGGTCTGGAGGAAGTAATTTTCCTTTACAAATTGTCACAAGGCGCATGCCCCAAAAGTTACGGTGTTAATGTTGCTCGGCTAGCTGGTAAGTGAAACAATATTCGGAAAATATCTGCTAGGACAGGGACAGGATAAATCCTCTCCTATGATCTCAATAAATTACATTTCTACTCCTGAGGAAGCGTAATTATGAAATAGTCTATAGTTATCTTTTGAGGCAGTGTTTGTTGAAACTAGACTAAAGTTCAAGGTTTTTTTTACCAGGACTTCCTGATGCAGTACTACAAAAGGCTGCAGCCAAGTCTCGAGAGTTTGAAAGAAATTACGGCAAAAAGTTAAAGCCCAACACCAGTCAAAGCTGGGAAGACGAGTCATCTTTGATCATCAACGAATTGATCAAAATCACTAAAGATTTTTGCGCCAACACCGACGACTCATTTGTTGACTCTTTGGCCAATCTTCAATATAAAGCAAGGTTACTTCTACAACAACATTAAAAATCATGTACATAGTCTCCTCCATTTTTGAAAAGTAGGCTGAATAGTCTGACATGATATGTAGAGATAATATTTACCATTTTTCTGGTTGGGAAACCGATCTCAGATTATGCTAATTACTTGGGATGGATTGAGCATTGAGTTCTCTCTGATTTGATAAGTATTCGTGAAACATAAAGGGAGGCTATGTTGTAAACCAAGAATGGTGTGATCCTTTTTGTAGTTCAGATTTCGCTGAATGCGTTCTAAAATATTTTTAAATTATGAATATTCCCTCACCCCCACAGACAATTGCATGTATATATGTATAACAATATTCTCGCTATATTTCTGTTTATTTTCTATATTTTCATCTGTTTGTATACACTGAAGTGTAGGAGAATACACACAGATTAGGTATAAACGAAAGTGATCTTGATCAGGCTTGTGCCTCTTCATCTTCAGAACTCGAGTCGGTGTAATCATACATCTGGAAAAACAATATAGAATATTAATTGATTTGTTCATCTCTGTTATGAAGTACTAGTAATATATAAGTCGTGATAAAATTAACCTGGTAACGATGCCTAACGCTGTTATGCAGTGCTGTTGAGATCCGAATCAGTATGTACATGGGTAGAATTATACCGCTAGCCTTCACCATAACCACCTGCGTAAAAACAGAGAACACAGTTTTACTTTATTTGTTTCGGTTGAGGTTGAACGATAGTTAGATGTTGCAAGAAGTGAAACTTACAGTAAGAAGTGAGAAAGGGTAAGCCCCTTCCCCTCCAGTGAGAATGGCAAACAAATGTCTGATCAGAAGCATAGCAGTCAACTGCAAATTTGGGTCGACATGATAGTCAATATATGTGTTCACAAAATTTACGCAAAAAAAAAAAAAAAAACTTACGATCAGAGCCACTGATCTGCAACAAGAAGCACTTCTATCAGCAGCAGATGAACACTCAGACTCGTAATCCTCTCCTTCGATAATTTCTCCTCGGTTTAGTTGTTCGTTTCTTGGCACTTCCAAGCTGTCCCTGTAGTGAAAATGTCCCAGTTCCATTATCAATAATTTATTTGCAAAACGGCCCCTGACATTTGAGATAATTACAAGAATTGAATGCTACTCCTATAGTCCTATAATTCTATTTTTTTACCCATCCTTTTTCCAAAACAAAAAAATACTGGCACAAATTCATGAAATAAATTAAATAATAAATAATATAAAAGGCTTAAAGTTGATATCAATAATGAGTGCATATCTTTTCCCATTGAAATTTTAAAAAAGAAAAAGAAAAAATCATTATGAGAAAGAGGAAATAAAATAAAAATACCTTATTGTTACCGTTGTATCAAGTAGCTTCGTTTCCTTAGGTGTACAAGTGTACCCAGGTTCAAATTTCTGCAAATATAATTTGAAAAAGGAAAATTAAAAAGTGCTTTTCAATTATTGCCGTATATAAAAAAAATCACCTTTTTTGATTTTACTAATCAATTTTTCACCTACGAAAAAAATCACTTTATTCCTTAAAGTTGACTAAACTAATATCTGGGAAAGATATCAAAGCTTCATTGCTTTGAAATTTGAATAGTGCAGTCAACAACACACTTCGTCACCGATTTTTGTAGTCAACTTCATCAATTAATTCCACATATTTACATTAAATAAAGCATTTAAACATATTACCAAATAGATTTAATTAACTATACATTAGTAATTACTTACATTTCGTAGTAGTAATTTATTTCATATGAAAATACACACATTTTTTTTCCTATTATATTACTCATTAAATTCTTTATCTTGTTTACACAAAAATTTAAACATTTAAAATGAGAGATTTAAAAAAAAAAAAAAAGGAAAAGAAAGCCTCATATTAAGACAAGAACAAATTCCTTTTCCATCCAAAATTCCCAATAAAAAAAATATTTCTAATTAATTTTCAAAATTAAAATCCAAACAAAAAAAACTATGATCATGTACGAACCTGTAAGCAAATTTCACAGATTGTATTTCCCTTTTCATCGCACCATCTCTGCACGCATTCTCTGTGTGCAAACTGAAAAAAAAATTAAAAAAAAAATATATATAAATCAGAAAAATTAAATCTTTTGTTCTATTAAATTGAAAATTGAAATTAAAAAAAAAAAGAAGTTACCTTTACAGTGCCGGTACAAGCGCAAGGCGTGACCAAGCTTTTACAGGATTCGAAGTCGTCTTCTTCGTGACATATTCTGCAAATCGATATTTCGAAAGACGATCTGAAATCATCGTCGTCCACGTACACCGCAATCTCACTCATAATACCTTCTTTTTATAAATAAAAAAAAAAAAAACTTTTTTTTCTCCCCTGTTTTTTTTCTCTCTGTTTTTATTTCTCTCTGATTTCTGGGTTCGGTTTTTTTATGGTAGGGGCTTGGTTTAAATGGAAGAGGAGTTCGGGTGAAAGTACGGAAATACCCTTACTAGAAATGTTGCTAAATTCTTATCCGGACTTCGTCAAAGGTCAAGACGCGGATGACAAATGTAAGAAACAAGTTTCATGTTATTTTATTTTACCCCGATAATTTATGACGACTTTGACCGCAGTAATTAATTTTTGTCAAGTACGTAATTAATCAAATCGTCGTATGCGGTTACGTGGGGTATTACGTAATTATTCTTCTCATTTTATACTCCTGTTGTTCTAAAAATAAATTAAATTGTCTTTTAATTAATTAATTATTTTGATGTTTAATTTAAAATTTAAAAATAATTAATATGTGCGTTTTTAGTTTAAAATGCCATGGTTATATTTTGAACAAAAAAGAGTAATAGCAATATTATTTTGTCACACGTTCTATGAATGATAAATAAAATTGAATGTTGACTTTAATCATAGTTATGTAAGAACTTTAAATACATTTTGGTTGGGCAGTGATTTTAATATAGTTTTGTTTAGGGTTTAGGTGGACCAATTGTAGTTAACCTAAATCTCAGTCCCCCACACCAAATGGCACGTGGCACCACATTTTTTCATATGTCATATATAATGATGTTGAAAGTGGTGATCGGATATAGGGCCGGTCGACGGCGAAAAGTGCGCTTGTTGCCGGAACAAATCTTAGTTCAAATCATAGTTTAGGGTCATTAATGCTCGACAAATAACATGTTTTAATGTATTTTTGGTATATGTTTATGTTGGAAAACCGGTAATCAAAATCAAACTAAAAATATCAAAATCGAAAATTTAAATTTCGTTTTAATATTGATCTTATAAATATAAGTAATGTACACAGTACATATAACTCTCTTCAATTTTTGATTTAATGGAAATTTTATTAAATTGATTGACTTGAATATATAAAAATATCCCATTTTTGCAATAGTACTATGGGTGTAATTATTGACAGATAAATTTGTCTAAGTTATAATTATTTGATAAATACTTTTAATAAAAAAAATCAAAGTAATAAGTGAAACCATTTGAAGCATACGTCAGGGAGTATTAATCTTTACGTTTTTCCATGTTTTTTTTAAAAATAAATTCATAAGTTGTTTTTTTTTACTTTCTTAGTACTTTTATATGAGTAATGCTATATACACACTAACGGAGTGATTTGACATTTACCTTTTAAATTTTTATTTTATTTTTTTAATTATATAATTAAAAACATTTTTATTAATATATAGTTTTTAATTTTTACATTTTCGAAATCTACAAAATACGAATTTAATATTAATATTAATTTTAAATATCAATTAATTCATGCGTTTCTACTTATTAGTACACGCAATTAAATTCGTCTCAGTAATTCATTTTTAGTTTCTGAAAATTACGGAATAAATATAAACAAATATGACGATACTTTTAAAGTATAAAATTGCAATAGAAAATCATAAAAACATTGAAACGTTTTTTTACCAAATTGCGATTGAAAATAAAAAAAAAAAGTTTTTTTTCAAAAATATTAATTAAAATTTGTTTTTACTAACCTTAAATATTTTTACATTTTTTAAATTGCGTAGTATAAAAATCAATTTTAAATATCAATTAAGTTTTGCGTTTATACTTACTCGTACGTGCAATTAAATTTGTGACGAATTTCAAAACATAAAACGTTTTTTGTTTCGGAAAATTGCACAATAAATATAATTTTTTTTTTCGATCGCAAATTTATAAAAAGGTATTTCAATATTTTTATAATTTTCTATCGCAAATTTATAGTTTAAAAGTCTTGTCGTATTTATTTATATTTATTCCGCAATTTTTAAAAATTAAAAATGAAGTATTTTTTGAAATTCGAGACAAATTTAATCGCGTGTACGAATAAGTAGAAACGCATGAATTAATTGATATTTAAAATTGATATTAATATTAAATGCGTATTTTGTAGATTTCGAAAATGTAAAAATATTTACATTTTGTAAAAATGAATTTTAATTAATTTTATTAAAAAATGTGTTTTTAATTATATAATTAAAAAAAAAATTAGAAAAGTAAATGTCAAATAGTAAGTAACCCGTAATGTGCATAGCATTTGTGCTTTTATATTCAAACAAAATGTTCACACGACCCACTCTCTATATTTCAGTAATTACATTTGAAAAATAAGCAGTCGTCGGAAATCATTAAATGGCAAATTTAAGTCAACAAAAGTAAAATCAATAATTGCTTATGATTTTACAAGTGACACATTTTGTATTGACTCAAATTGAAAAAAATAAAAATTGTATGTAATGTAGTGATGTGCAATGGGTCCATAAATATTAGTATACACTATACAATACTTATAAATATTTAATACTATTATTATTGCCACCTAAAGAAAATACACTACTTGCAATGTGATGATCTTAATTAAAAGGGAGATTTTGAATATAGGGTAGTTTTTTAAGTTTCATTAGAATTAAGGGTAATCGTTTTTCTTAATTATAAATCAGTGGTTATTTGATTAATTAATTATAAATTACAGATAATTTATATTAATTAAAGGTAATTAGTAACATGCGGTTATTTTCCTTTTTCATAATTATAACTATATTTTACTCTAATTAATAAAAAATGAAAATATAATAAACACTAAATTATAAAGTTTATTTTATAGAGTATTAAATGTAATTTTATCAACCATACTTCCCTTTTTCCAAAATATTACTAATTAAAATACTGTATTATTTTTAACGAGATAAGAAAATTAGATATCATTATTATTGTTATTTTCGTGAATCCTTTATCCAAGCTTTACAATTAACACTGAACGTGGGGTATATGATTGCCAATTAACGGCTTCGAGAACTCCACATAGATTTTTATATATAAAAAAAGGGGCCAGATACACTGGTTACTGACTAGTATCCGCTCTCACATCCGGCCCAATCAGATGGTCCATATATATGTGGGCCCACTCTGAAGCCCAATCCCCTTTTTATTTTTTCTATTTTTTTTACCGTTGAAGAGTTACTTCATTGGTTAAGTGTTTGGCGTTGCGGGATAAGCAAGCGACACGTTACCAGCTTCTTCTTGAACTCGAATGCAAGTATATACTTTATACTATATTATATACAGTATATATCATCAATTCCACGTGTCAACCCGTGGCGCAAGCAAACTTGTAGAATTTCATTTCATTTAATTGCAATAAAATAATTAATTACAAATTACGAAGCTGGTTATTTAAAATGAAATACTAGTACTACGTGGTTGCGTGTTAGATTAGGCTATATTGTATTTTAGGCATGCTGACATTAGGGTGCTTATCCTCATCATCCCATCCCCGTACGTTCTTATCCCTTTCTCTTTCTCTTCAATTCTCTCGCTCTCTTTAAATCAATCATAAAAAAAAAAAAACTACTATATTATTCTATAAATTTTTTGATCAAAAAGAGTTGATAGTAAAAATATAATTTTAAATTAATAAAATAATTAATTTAGAATAATATTTTTAAAAAAAGTGAAAATGCAATAAAAATGTAAAAATATAACACTTTTAACTTGTACTCTTTTGTGTCTCGAAAAAAGTAACAGTAAATAAAATTGAATTAAAATTTGAGTGTAACGAATTGCATACGTAAAAAACAAACTCGAATATGTTTTCCAATATATTTTCTAATTTAATGTAAAATTAAATAGTAAAAAAAATAAAGAAAAAAGTAATTTATATACAAAATATAAAATAAACTACATTATCACAATTGACCGAGTGTTGAGCTAGCCCTTCTTAACAGGGAAGATGCATTATTCTTTGTGTGTTTATTTTTTATTCGCTTAATTCGGAATTTGAACTCATCAGCAAAATTAACACCCTTCAATCCGAGATAGGAAGAAAAAATACAACTAATTTTATAGACAATGGAACGAGCCCTAATTAAATTAGTTTGTTTTTTCTTAATTCATAATTACTCATTAAAAAAAATGTAAAGCCTCAATGCTCATAGTCCAAAAAAAAAAAAACATTTTTGTTTGCCAAAATGAAAATTATAGAGATCGATCTCAATGCAAAATCTATTGATCAGACAACAATCTCACACGAAGGCAAGGCGATCGCGTCTGGAACGATGCGATTTTGTTGAGCACTCGGTCTTTTTTGCTCCAATCGAACCCACAATACGGCGAGCATAACGAGTCCCATATATCGACCTCATCGATCAGATCGAATGGGGTAGTCTGAAAAACACGTAAATCGAGGTAGCTAAGCGCGGGAGTCTTTAACTCGACGACCTTGTCTGTTTTGATCGCGAGTCGAGTAAGAGTGGGCGAAGATATGCAACATGTGGTCATGATCACTTTCGTCTTCTTCCGAACGATCAACTCCTCGATCACCGGACTTCCGGAGATGAGGTTGGAGATGATTTTTTCCGAAACCGACCCGTTACGTGCGAGTTCGAGCTTCTTCAGGGCTGGAAAACGGACCGAGCAGTTCTCGGGAAAATCGAAGCAATAAGATCAAGATGATCAAGTCAACTAGGGTTTCGAATGAGAACATGCGTCGAGGAAAGTGCAAGCCGACGAGCTTAGAGTCGAAGCCGATCATGAGATTACGGACTTTCCGTGAGAAAATAGAGGCGATCCACGAGTCGAAATCGGAGTCGGTTGATTCGCATATGTAAAATATATTTACGATTGTTTGATTCGTGTTACATCCTGAAAACGGGACATCGGCCCAAAGAAACCTTGCGAGTAAGTTGGTCTTAACAGTCGGAAGAAACGAAGATCCGTTTTTGTTTGTTATTTATTCCGCGTAATTTGGAATTTGAACTCATCAGCAAATTATTAGGAATTACTCAATCCGAGATACGACGAAAAAAATTATACAGTTAATTTATAGACAATTACGGATTACCCTCACAATATAAGTACTCTACGCTCGCTGCGGGATTAATCATCCATTACATTAATCAGCTGGGTGGTTTGTTGTAATTTTTTTGTTTTAATGAATTTGAATTTCAAATTAACCAACTCCTTAGTTACGCGCGATAAATAGAACTGAATTACAATTTCAACAACGAATTGCATTTTTACGCAAATATATATAGTTCAGATAGATCTCAATGAAATCTATTGATTAGTATTTAAACAATCTCACACGAAGGCAAGGTGACCGCGTCTCAAACAACGCGAGCTCGTTGAGCACTTCAACTTTTTCGCTCCAATCGAACCCACAGTATCGACTGCACATTATGTCAATCCTCACGAGCGCTGCAGCATTCTTCAAAACATATATATTTGATCATGTCGAACTCATTCTTCGTCGACCACTCAAAATTGTATAAAAATACATCTTTGAGACGTGACAACAACGAGCATTCCGGCCGCATTTTTTTCGGCTCTATCCAGGGCTGAGTACTATGATAATCCTGCAGACATACATATTGATGTAGGAGATGATCTTTATATATACGAAAACTGGAGGAATAAAGTTGAAGACATATGTAGTACCACCTTGCGGGTAATCAGAAGTGTTCGGAGATTACTAGCATTTTCGATGAATTTCGCGATAAATCGCCAATCGGCTCCTAGTCCGAGCCCAGCTAAATTATGAAACTCCGTCGTTAAAGACAGAAACTCAGAGTCCGGAATCTGATTAATAATTATTTCGTTACCAAAGTGATGATATATATAGAAAAGATTGTTACACAAATTGATTATTATTAATTAATTACCTGCATTCGACCGGTGAATAACGATAGGCAATTGACGTTACGCAGCTTACCAAGAATCTCGATCGCGTAACTCGAATCCGAAATGTTGAGTTCATTCACCTCGATTATTGCATCAAGCACATTGTCCAGTGACGAGTCCGAGAAATCGACCTCGACCTCGACCGGATCATTCGTCAACCATTTAGGTCTCTGACGAACACGTAACTCAAGGTACGTAAGCGCGGGTGTATCCAACTTCACGACGACGAACTTGTCTGCATTGATCGCGAGTCGAGTCAGAGTGGGCGATAATAAACAACACGTGGTCATCATCACTTTCGTCTTGAGAACGACAAACTCCTCGATCACCGGACATCCGGAGATCAGGTTGGAGACGAATTTTTCCGAAACCGACCCGTTTCGAGCGAGCTCGAGCCTCTTCAGGGCCGGGAAATGGACCTCGCATTCATCGGGAAGATCGACAATGCAGTAATTCAAGATGATCAAGTCAACTAGGGTTTCGCATGAGAACATGCGTCGAGGCAAGCGCAAGTTGACGAGATTAGAATCGAAGCCGATCACGAGATTACGGACTTTGCGCGAGAAAATAGCGGCGATCCACGAGTCGAAATCGGAGTCGGTTCTCGTGCCGGCCGGATCGCATACGTGGAACGTGTTGACTAGGGTTAATGTTTGACTTGTGCTACATGATCCGTTGCATGTGAATCCTGGAAAAGGGACGTCGGCCCAAAGAAGAGACCTTGCGAGTGAGATAGAACTCTTAGTCGGAAGTAACGAAGATCCGTTGCATGTGAATCCGAAAAACGGAACATCGGCCCAAAGGAACCTCCATCGTTTGGCGAGCGAGCTGGTCTGCACCAAAGTCTTTGTCGGAAGAAACGAGAGAATGTGACGGATGGTGTCGTCTGGTAAGCAGCTGAGTCGATCATATTCCTCCTGCATACTGATCGATGATCCGGTAATTAATGAATAAAATAAAATTGAACGGAATCAATTAAAAAATACTCCGTATATAGAAACTGAAACACATATTAACTAAACACTGGATATCTTATGGTCTGCGGCTCGTATATACTCTTATATTCTAATTAGGGTTCGTTTTGTTATATATATACACGGAGTATGTTATATAACTGATGGAGATATAGGTTTTGACTTTTCCTACTTTCTTGGATTTGACTTGACTGCATGGGATTCGAAAGATCGAACTAGAAGTTTAACAACTTAATATAAGAAAAAAATGTAAGTACAGTAAAATAGTCGATACATTAATAAAATTAATAGATACTTTGGTTACTGACTTATTCTTTTAAATAAAAAAAATCTCGATAAATTAATAACCTTTTAAAATTTTACAGTTAATGTGTTTGTATAAAAAAAAAAGTACAGTATCACCATTGACCGAGCGTTGAGCCCTTCTTAATTAATAGGGAAGATTAGGTTTTCTTTTTTAATTTGTTTGTTTTTTTATTTCGTGAATTTGAACTCATCAACAAAATTAATACCGTTCACTCCGAGATACGAGAAAAAATTACAATTAGCCGTAATTAATTTTATTTTTTTCTTAATTAACAATTACTCTAAAAAAAATGAAATGATGTATATTTCAAGAATTAATTTTTCGTTCATTTCAACTCCGATTTGAGCAAATGAGGTATCGAATCAAAGCTCTCTAAGAGCTCTCTAAGAGAGTTCGAGAGGTTAATTGTCGAAGCAATGCGCACTATATCGTACCCTTGAACCCGACTGAGAGGGAGACTTTCGGCAGATTGAAATACGCTGGTGAAATTTTTTAAAACTCCAATGAGTGTTATGATTCGGTCGTCCCAGTTGGTTATTCCGTCGGGCCTTTAAATGACACTGTTCCGGCCAACAACGCCGCGTTACTATTCCGTCGGTTAGTGAAAGTGAAAAAATATTTATATAAAATTAAAATTATATATGGAGTGAAAGTATGTGGAGCATAAAAAATAATTAATTATTATACGTGAAAAATAAATTTAAAATAAAATATAATTTTATACTTAAAATTGTCAGGGAAAGTGAAAAAAAATATATAAAATTTAAATTATATATGAAGCGAAAATATGTGGAGCATAAAAAATAATTAATTATTATATGTGAAAAATAAATTAAGAATAAAATATAATTTTATATTTAAAATTGTTAATTATTTTAAGTATTTATATTAAAAATAAATTATATAGAATAAAAAATATTAAATATATGATTTCTACCTCTTTCATAAAAAATGTAATGACTCAATGTTATAAAAATGTAATTGCTCAATGTTATAATGTATGTCTAATTAATTTTTTAGTCCTATAAAAAAAATTAAAAAATAATGAAAGAGAGTAATTAAAGAATGATACTCGTAATTACTAAACCAAAAGAGTATTTTTTATTAATAACAAAAAAATTATATCTTATAAATGTATAATGTTTTAAAATTATATACTTATATAGAATTATTTTTTATAATATCATATTTTTAAGATTTTAGAATATTATTCATAGATTAATTAATTATATAACTCGTTTTTTTTAAATTAATTATATAATGGTCTCTATCTATTTTATATAGATTTATTATTTTATATAAAATGCTAAAAATTTAATTAAAAATAAATAAATCATCCATTTTATCTACATCAATAAAAATCAAATCTTAAATATCAGATTGGAGTCATTGACTCAAAAATAAGTTTTGTTTTAAATTTACAGTAAATTGACTCCAACCGAGATTACAATACTCAAACTTAAAATAATATTCTCAAAATATTCTTTTAATACAACTTTTTATACTATTTTTTATAAATAATTTATATCTTTACAAATTTATAATTTAACACTTTTGACATTAAATTTAAAAAATATAATAAATATTATTTTTAATTTAAAATTTCAAAAATAATAAATATAAAAGATAAGAAATAAAATATTAATTAAATATGATAAAATTGTGGAAACATGAAATATTTAATATTTAATTATAAATATTTATTTTTATTTTTAAAATAAGATTTCAATTTAATTATTAATGATATGATTATTAAAAAAATTAAATCATAAAATATATTAAATAAAAAATTAAAATAAAAGGTTAATATGTCTTTTTTATTAATTTGTAAAATAAAAGGATTATTTTATAAATAATAAATAGTTTTTTGTTTGAGTTTTAGGTAAACGTAAATCTAAGTATATTTTACGTGGGTCCCACTATAAAATCTATAATAAATTTATGTTTTGTTATCTGTTGGAGCATTACTCCTATTCCAAAATAGGTTTTAGTATCTGTTGGAGATACTCTAAATATGAGACTGGAGTCATTGATCTGAAATTCATTATGAGTTATAATTGGATTAAATTATCTAATTAACAAATTTTAATTTAATGCATACTTAAACATATATACTTAAACATTCAACAATAATTCTAAGATAAAACAATAATACACAAGCACACCTGGCATCTTTAACATACCGTGAGATTGTTAGTTCAAATGGTTGAACATTTGAATCGAAAATCTTAAAGTCTAAATTTCGAACTCGAACTTAGCACACAACCATTAGCACCAACACCAATTCAAATTCGCACGTAATCGCTTTTAAAGAATCCAATGTCGAACTTTCTCGTTGACGCCCTTTTCCACGATGGTGTCCAAACTAGGCCTCCATCCTTTACCCGATACTTGCCGGGACAAAATCTCCGGCGCCTCCGCAAAATAATCGGCCTTCGTCCTCCCATGAATATCACCCTCGCCCGAGCACTTCCTTTTCCCAATATCCACCCTCGAAACCGCTTCGTTTTTCACTGGGCAGATCCTCACGAACAAAGGCAGAAATCCAGTGTACGACAAGAGCAGCGCTTTCGATTTGAAAACGGAGTTCGCCTCCAACAGCCTCCGAGCCTCCTCGGGCGAAAGCGTGGGCCCGGTTTTGCCTTTCCTCATTGGGAGCATGAGGTACACTTTTTTCCTGTCGAGGTTTTGGTCGGCTGGGAGTGGGATCCGCCTTTTCCCGATCGACGTCTGAAACTCCACGACGACTTCCTGCGGATGTTCGAGCATGAGCTCCGCCACCGTGAGAGGCTGCTCGTACGTGAAGACAGCCCCGTTCGAGAGGATGACTTTTCCGGCGGGGGCGGCGTTGCCCATTGAAGAGGGGGGAGTTTCTTTAATTTAATTAAATTAAACCAAGGGGGTTTGAGTTTGTACGTTTTAATTGGTTGGGATTATGAGTGAGTAATGGCGTGTGCGTTTTTTTTTTTTTATATCACTATAATATATGTTGTGAGATTGTGAGGAGATGGTATGTTTGTTAAACCGCTCCAACTTTGAATAATGGTGGAATTGTTAACATATATAATCAGAATTTAATTGAAAATGATTATCTACATATACAAGTGAATTAGGTACTATTGGATCATGTCGCGTGGGTTAATCGTTCTTTTGACGATTTTTTATTGAAATTTACGTTTGTGTAATTAAATCAGTACGTTTGTTTTGTTTGACATTTTTTAGTGAAATTTATATTCGATAAATAGTAAAATTTTCATGTTATTTTTAGTGTATTTAATTTCCTAAATCACAAAGATCGTGAACAATTGACTAATTTTCTTATATGAACATAGTCGTACCTACTAAACTTTAACACTAGTCGATGGAAGAGGAACCGTTCAACCGTATTACTTACCCACAATTTTTTCTTTTTTTAATTTTTAACTATAGTATTTAAAATTCACTAATTATTTAATTAAAAAAATATTTAAGTACGTTTTTAATAATAAAAACAAAAACATTTTTATTAATAATTCTAAAACACGACTTTTATTATCAAAGCGCGCGTTACGATGAATACACACTGTGCTTTGTGAAACGAATCGAGACCTTCGTTCTCACTCCATCATCAGATTTTCCCCCCTCTACAAAAATAATGAAGGAAATACATGAAAATAAAATAAAATAATTACATCTATTACGAGTTTCGATCCACCGGAAATGTTTCTGTTAGATTGGTTTTACGGCGTGTTGGCATCCCTCGGGCTTTGGCAAAAGGAGGCGAAGATCTTGTTTCTCGGCCTCGATAACGCCGGCAAAACCACGCTCCTTCACATGCTCAAGGACGAGGTATTATCTAATTATTATTATTTTAATTTTATTTTATTTTGGGATAACGGTTATCTGGGTGAATTAATCGGAATGTAATTTCATTTCCGGGTCGGATTCAGAGATTGGTACAGCATCAGCCGACGCAATATCCGACATCGGAGGAGCTCAGTATCGGACAGATTAAGTTTAAGGCATTCGATTTGGGAGGGCATCAGATCGCTCGTAGAGTTTGGAAGGATTATTACGCCAAGGTACAATCGATTTGATTTCACCAAGTTTTTGTTTCGTGTTTCTAATTGTGTTTTTGTTTGTATGTGTTACTGAGATAATTCTATTCGTGCTTAATTCCTGATCTCGCGATACGAAGAAGATAGCCGAGTCTTGTTAATGAATTAGATCCATTGTCTACTGTAATTCATGGACATTGTCTGTTTTGAATTGTTTGATGAATTTCTTCAGTCGAATGGTAGATCCTGCATCACAATACGAAAAGAATAAAACTATATTTCCAAAATAAATGTCGATTTTTGTGTATATATCTATTAGTATTCGGTTTTTCTTCGAGCAGAACCTTTTCAATACCTCATATATTCCACTATGTTATGTTACGTAGGTTACACGCATCTCCTTTTGGTTTTAGGATCTTGAGTCTAGGCTTAGTGTTCCAATTCTCGATTCTCAAAGAAGAAATTGCAGAAATTCTCATTTTTGTTTCATGTGGTTTCTATCTAGGTTGATGCTGTAGTTTATCTGGTGGATTCGCACGACAAGGAACGCTTTGCGGAATCCAAGAAGGAGCTAGATGCTCTGCTCTCTGACGAGTCCCTCGCCACAGTCCCTTTCCTCGTCTTGGGAAACAAGATTGACATTCCATATGCTGCCTCAGAAGACGAGTTGCGTTATCACCTTGGTCTCACAGGTATCACCACCGGCAAAGGCAAGGTGAGCCTTGCCGATTCTAATGTTCGTCCTCTGGAGGTTTTCATGTGCAGCATTGTGCGGAAAATGGGCTATGGTGATGGTTTTAAATGGGCATCCCAATACATAAAGTAGGGTTTTAGTCGGGAAGAGAAAAATTCAATCATCCCTTTTCTCCTCAATTAAAAATAAAATCAAAACTTACCGCTCATTCAGATTGATTCAGTTTATTAGGAGGCATTAAAACTTGCACGACTTATGATTCGGGTTTCTAAGGTTAGTAGAACTTGATTGGTATCTGTAAAATTCCGGTGTCAAATTTGGAGGTCTACATAGATTATAGGTTTACGGTTTTGTGTGCTATAGTAAAGACCTTTGCCAAGGCTAGTAATCTACTTTCATTTCATTTCAAGTCCTACTTGTGAAATTAGGTCGAAAGGATTTGGGTATGTATTATGTGTTCATCTTCGAGTCTTTTAACAGTTGAGTTGTCTCGCATTTTGATTTATTATGAGAATTTGGATAAATATACAAAGCATACTAAATCTGAGAATAATTTTCCTAGTAAAATTGTAGGTCCACACTACTAAATACAGTATCACAACTACTGGCCACTTGCATCAGAGTTTGATTTCATTTCAGAGTCTCAGAATATGCATCAGACAATACACACTCATAATGTTTCCATTTGTATCAACACTTTGCCATCCTTGGCCAGTGAATAAATGCCACGTTTTTTCTTATTAAGTTAAATATGCAACGTGCATGACAGAGATGTATATCATCAAAAATATTTTCCCAGACCAATATAAAACATTATTAGAAATATCTTTTTTAGAGTGTAAAATAAGATTATGCTTTATTTAGAAATACTGCTAAAATGAGTCCTCCTCGCTCTTCTATTAAAATCTCCAACATTATTTATTATTATTATTATTATTAAATGCTCTTCTATTAAAATCTCCAACATTATTTATTATTATTATTATTAAATACATTATATATCTGATTTGACATGTAAAAAAGTAGTGAAATCAACATCAAATTCAGTCCCATGATAACATTATTTAGTAGATGGGACATAAAGTATTTATATATAATGTTTAAATTAATTAATTTTAATAATAAAACAACATACATCAACCACTCTTATTTAACTTTATTGTACACAAATTCATTTATTTTTCATCGTAAAACAACAAAAAATATGAAGACAAAATACACAACTGTAGAATCCAACATTAATGAAATCTTATTTTTGAGTAAATATATATAGCTGAATATGCTATTTTATTTTATTTTTGCACGAACGACTGCGAAACACGAACACGAATCGACACATTTTCGATATTTGTCACTCTTGAATTGCAACTTGTATACCTCTGCATTCCATTCCATTAATACTAGACAACACAAGCACCCAAAAAGCTTTGCTAATATTACGTCATCATTTATCACCCTCCCATACCACAATAAATTTTCACAACCTGTATAAAATCCCACTCCACTTGTACCTCTTTTTATTTTTATTTTTTCAGTAAAAAAACTTATTGAAAAAAAATGAGGGGAAAAGAGCTTTTTCCCTTTATTCTATTCCCTTTACTATTCTCGTGGGGATTTTTCGCAGCCGTCGATTCGAAGCATCCATTCGCCTGCCGCCCCAGAGATCCGGCCACCAAAACGCTGCCGTTTTGCAGAGCGGATTTGCGCACCGAGGACAGGGTAAAGGACTTGATCGGACGGCTGACGTTGCAGGAGAAGGTGAAGCTGCTCGGGGACAATGCTGCCGCCGTACCGCGGCTGGGGATCGAGGCGTATGAGTGGTGGTCGGAGGCGCTTCACGGCGTCTCGAACGTCGGCCCGGGAACTACGTTCGGCGGCGGATTTCCCGGCGCCACCAGCTTCCCGCAGGTCATCACCACCGCCGCCTCTTTCAATGCGTCCCTTTGGGAAGAGATCGGAAAAGTAAGATTGCGGTTATATCGTTATTTTTAGCTTTATTAATTAATGATATTAAGTTTGCTTTTTTAAGTACTTAATTCTCGTAATGATTGGGATATAATTAAAATAAATGTGTATATAATATAGTACTATTGAATTCCATTTTATAAAATAATAATAGAATTTTGAATTACGTGATCAAAAAATTGTTAATTTATCAAATTTTATGTATTTTATTTTAAAATATTATAAAAAAATATTCCTTTCCCGGTGGGTAGCAATAGCATTCAATAGGAAGGCAAATGACACGTTAGCGAGCTTTTCGATAAAAACATTTTATCCTCACCAAATTTCATATGATATCAATTTGGAATTGAGTGAATAATAGATATAATAATAATAATTAAATATAGTAACACTCGAAAATGAAGTAACGGATCAGATTCTAAGGATCGGACTATCCCAGGCCCACTAACCTTGGGCCCAACAGGTTGTGTCCGACGAGGCCCGAGCGATGTACAACGCGGGGATTGGTGGGCTGACGTACTGGAGCCCAAACGTGAACATATTCCGCGACCCAAGGTGGGGCCGGGGCCAGGAAACCCCCGGCGAGGATCCGGTGGTGGCCGGTAAATACGCGGCGAGCTACGTCAGAGGCCTGCAGGGGACGGACGGCGGCGACCGGCTGAAGGTGGCGGCGTGCTGCAAGCACTACACGGCCTACGATTTGGATAACTGGAGCGGCGTCGACAGATTCCACTTCAATGCCAAGGTATGTATGCGGTAGTCATCCTCTGCTTTGTCGTCCACCGTAAGAATATTTTTTTTTTAATTATATTCTTAAAGGTAAGCAAACAAGACATCGAAGATACGTTCGACGTGCCCTTCCGAAGCTGCGTGAAGGAAGGAAAGGTCGCGAGCGTCATGTGTTCTTACAATCAAGTCAACGGCATTCCCACATGCGCTGACCCCAAACTCCTCCGAGGCATGCTCCGCGGCGCTTGGCGTCTCAACGGCTACATCGTCTCCGATTGCGACTCTGTCGGCGTGTTTTTCGATAACCAACATTTCACATCCACACCGGAAGAAGCCGCTGCAGCCGCAATCCGAGCCGGTATATATACACACATTTTTCAAACCATATTCAAATTAAAAATCTGTTCTTTTAAACTAAAATCGGCTGAACTGAACTGAATTGAATCCTCAGGTTTGGACTTGGATTGTGGTCCTTTTCTAGCCGTGCACACGGAGAACGCGGTTCGAAGAGGTCTATTACACGAAGCCGAAATCGACAATGCCTTGACGAATACGATCACGGTCCAAATGAGGCTGGGAATGTTCGACGGGGAACAACCGGGCCATCCTTACGCCTCTCTCGGCCCGAACGACGTTTGCACTCCGGCCCATCAAGAGCTGGCCCTCGAGGCGGCTAGGCAGGGGATTGTCCTGCTCAAAAACCACGGCCCGACACTTCCCCTTTCTTCCCGTCGACACCGCCCAATCGCGGTTATCGGGCCTAACTCAGACGTCACTCTCACGATGATCGGCAATTACGCCGGTATATATAATACCGAATTCATCAACGAATCAAGTTTTTCGATTTTATATATAATTGTGTCATATCCACAGGCGTCGCGTGTGGGTACACGTCTCCGTTGCAAGGAATCGGAAAGTACACGAGGACGATCCACCAGCCGGGCTGCGCTGACGTGGCATGCGCCAGCGACGCGCTATTCAACGGGGCAGTCGAGGCTGCCCGGATATCGGAAGCAACCGTAATAATAATGGGATTGGACCAATCCGTCGAAGCAGAGTTCAGGGACCGGGCAGGTCTGTACCTGCCCGGCCGCCAGCAAGAGCTCGTTTCCAAAATAGCCGACGCCTCCAAAGGTCCGATCGTTCTCGTGTTAATGAGCGGCGGTCCGATCGACGTCTCGTTCGCCGAAAACGACCCGAAAATCGGGGCGATTTTGTGGGCCGGGTACCCGGGGCAGTCGGGCGGGGCGGCGATAGCCGAGGTTCTATTCGGGGCCCACAATCCGGGCGGAAAGCTGCCCGTGACTTGGTACCCGCAAGATTACCTCGACAATCTGCCGATGACGGCGATGGGCATGAGGTCGAGTTTAAACTACCCCGGGCGGACTTACCGGTTCTACGACGGGCGGGTCGTGTACCCGTTCGGGCACGGGTTGAGCTACACGAAATTCTTACACACGCTCGTCGAGGCACCGAAGGTCGTGCCTGTCTTGATAGACGGGCAGCACCGCCACGTGAACGGGTCGTGGGTCCGGGTGACCCACGCGAGGTGCGAGGGGCTGTGGGTGCGATTGAGCGTGGACGTGACGAATACGGGTCATAGAGACGGGTCGGAGACGTTGATCGTTTTTTCTAGGCCGCCGGGCGGGCGGGCAGTCCCGGGCAGGCAGGTGGTGGCGTTTGAGAAGGTGAGGGTGGCGGCGGGCAGGAGGGAGAGGGTGACCGTGAGGATTAGGGTTTGTAGGGATATGAGTGTGGTGGATAGGAGCGGTGTGAGGCGGATTCCGATGGGGGAGCATGGCTTGCATATTGGGGACATTAGGCATTCTGTTTTGTTGCAGCCTCATACTCTTCGCTGATCAAATCCTAAATACAGTACTAGGAGTATATTTTTAAAAAAAAATAACATCATAAGGAAGATCAAATCTTTTCCTTGATCATTAAAAAATTTCATGCCCGTTTTTGTTTTCTTAATTGCAAAACTTCACATGGGTGACAAAATACTCAAACATGTTACTCAAACGACTGAAATTTAATTTAATTTTAATTTTAATTTTAATTTTAATTTTTATAAGTCTAAATTTGAACTGAATTGAACTTAATTGATCTGCAAAGAATTGAACTTAGGAAACGAACTTAGGAAACGAACCAGAATATATAATTCGATTCTAAGAGACTAAGGACATGTTCTTTTGGACCGAAACATCGATTAAACTGAACTGAACTTAAGCGAACTGAACTGAACTTAAGCGATCTGAACTGAACTGAATTGATTTTTTATAAAAATAATAATAAATTTTATAAATTATTAAATATATTTTTTTAAAATATTAATAATATTTTGACGATAACTAGATATTATATTTAAAATTATAGATTCAAATTATTTTTTGTTTATTTTATTTTAATTTGTTTTGAAAACTGAACTGAACTGAACTGAATTGAATTGAAGCGATCTGAACTGAACTGAAGCGGTCTGAACTGAGCTGGACTGAACTGAAATTAAATCCCAAAGAACATGTCCTAAAAGTACCTCATAAAAAATATGCGAGTACACTAGTTTTGGGCCGAATTGTGATCATTATAACATGGGCTGTAAGAATTTTGGCCCAAGAGTTTGGGCCTGTACAGGGCCAATATATCCAAAGACGAAAATACCACTCTATTTAGCTTAAGCTTTACTTGAGATCTTTATTACTGTATAATAATAATAATAATAATAATAATAATAATAATAATAATAATAAATGCTACAAAGCACGTACTGTACAAAAGCCTGGCTAGCTTGGGGCTCAATAAGAGCAGCAAAATGTTTCTAAAAGCTTTTAGATGGAGTAATAAATATTGTTTCCCCAACTTTACTTACTTACATCACTATTTTATTTTTTATTCAAATGGCAGTGAAAATTAATTTTTAAAATGAAAATTTAACGTTTATTTTTGTTTACAATACGGCCATTAATTTAAAATAGATGAAAATGAAAATTGTGACAATTGATATTAAATGTTCAAAAATAAAAATTCTGATTATTGACATGCCACTAATAGAGTAATTACTACTCGGGGTATTAAAAATTTAGAATCACTCTCAATAGTGTGAATACGTATGGAGTGTATTCTGACAGTATTAGACTGTATTTTTGTACGTATATGATACATTATTTGTTGACTATTGCTCACATTGCTTGGGGTCAAAGGGATTGAATCTTTCCTTAAACGCTGCACAAAAGTATTAAAATAAGTCAAAGAATCCGAAAACATATGTTGACTTTGCGGTCCATGTACTCTTGCACCACTCAACCCTAACTCCAAATTCCATGCTTCTCTTCCAACCAAGGTAGATTCTTGCATTTTTCTTACCTCTTCTCAATTATTCAAATATTACAAATAGTTTCTATTTCTTTCTGGTTGTAAAAAATAAACGGTTTTGTTTCCTAAATTGGAAATTGACAAAATGCAAATAATATATTTTTTCAATAAAGTATACTTGTGATATAAATTTTAAAAATAGACTGTGATATATATATATATAGATAAAAAAAAGTGCTTCTTTTTTTAGACCAAGGGAGTATGATTTGTTTTTTGAATATATTTAATTTTTATAAACAGAAAAAAATATAAATAAAAATAATTGGCCATCTTAACAAGTAAGGTCTATTTAAAAAGGTGTAGTGAACACCAAAGCCTCGTGCCCAATAGTTAAATTGAATATAGAAAACTTTCCCGAAAAGCATTCTCAGGATATATTATTAAATCAATAACGAATTTCAGGCATTGTAAATAGGGTGTGCAGTAGTATCCTATGTTCAAATCATTTATTTATGTTATAAGTACATCTCATTTATGATTGCCTTTTTTATCTACTACATTCGAATTCTAATTAACATATATCTAGACTCTATTAATTTGTGCATGAAAAATAAATCAAAGTTCATAAATCAACCAAAAGAAAATGAACAAATATCGATCAATCGCTAAATATTGTAAGCAAAACACGAGTCAAATGAAAGTTATACGTATTTTTCACGAGTCACTGCAAACGTCGATCATCAAATGATGGAACATTGTATCAAAATAAAGTAAGAATTTTGCCATACAAATATAATTAAAAAAAAAGCATAATTACACATTGTAGTTTAGATTAAATTTGATCACAAAATAAATAAATAAATACATTTCATAAGAAAAAAAAAAAAAAAAGGCACACATGAATTGTTGTATAGCTTTCCAGCAAAAAAGCAAATCGAAATGAGGCTGGCACTGTACATGCAATTGATGCTAAACCCAAACCCCTTTGTGGTTCGCACGTGGTGCACGTGCACCCCACATTCACTCTAAATCGCATTAACGTGATTGGTTACGAGTCGATATACTACATACAGTATATATACAACGACTTATAATGCCGTCATTACCGAAAACACGATTTTAATTTAAAATCGCGTTTTTATCTTTTCAGGCAAGTGAAGTGATTAAGAAAGAGAGAATCTTTCGGGTGTGACGCGTCGCAGGGTTGCCTCCTAGTGCACCAACATGTCTTTCAGAATGGGGGAAATTTTATTAATTTATTAATTAATTTTAGTGTTTTATAATATTCCTCTTAAAAATATGTATCAATAAATCATTTAATTAATCAGCGTTATCTGTAATCGGATTATTATTGTATAGTGGTTTAGTTAGTTAGTTACATGGTATCCTATGAGCTAAGGATGAAATTAATTACTTAATTAATTATCATTTTTGAAAATTGATAATATTATTACTAACGATTTATCAGGACTCATAAGTAGTATTTTATTTACAATTTTTTTGTGTGTGTTATATTAGTAATATAGGCTAAAGATATTCGACTGTAATATAATAATAATAATAATTATTATTTTTATTTAAAAAGTAGGAACGTAACCAAAAAGCTTTGTCTTGAGTAATTTTTTTAAGACAGTGTATTTTGAATTCCATTGACGTGTGAATAAATTGCATGTTGGGTATTACCATTATTATTGACATAACACATATATTAATTGGTTGTCCGCGTATTATTGGACCTCGTAGAGTCGTAGTCAACCTTATAAAATGCAAATTGAAAATACAATGTTTTATGTTTGTTAGGGATACATTTAGGGGCTAATTACAGGCATTTTGGTATTTTTATTTTTTAAAATATATACAGTGTATAGTTGTTACTACATAATACTGTATGTATATTTATTAAAGATTGTTATGAAATTGAAATAAAAATAATATGACATATTTTTGGGGGCAATATATATATATTTGAAGCTCAACCAATAATGAGATAATCGTGTCAGAATTTATAATATTGATTGCCTGCACCAACCTCGGAGATATAGACACGCCATGTGTTGTATTCTATCTTAAATTAAACTTCCGATTAAGTACTTCACTTTGTCTTCACCTCCTATTTTTTAATGTGTTTCAAAAAAATTAAACTAGTCATTACTTTAATCACATATATATTATTTTTTTAGAGAGCGATTCATCAATTTGATCACTCCTTACCCTCGTTATTTAGGAGCAAGGGGTGATGTTTTGTAGGTATATATTCGAATTTCGAAGGCAAAAGTTGGACCATCTTTCGACTATTTTACCGTTGCATGATCAGTTGTTATAGTACACGCTATAGTTGAATAGTTGTTTAAGAGTGGCACAAATCGACTCATACGAGAGTTTTATATATTTTTCGTTTTGACTCATAATTTAAAAAAAAAAAATCAAATATTACTTTTCAAAAACAATAAGCATATTAAAAGAAATTGATAAAGACATAAAATTCAAAATTGACATTCTTGCCTTGTACTATGTACTAATTAATTAACACCTTTCACTTCCTTTTTTTGTACTTATAATTTATTTTTATATTACTGGCTTTAATATTCTATTCATAAATGGTTACGAAATCTTTTGATGATATTGCACCAAAAGTAAAATAAAATAAAATTATATGCGTGTGAGATAGTGATTGAAACTTACAGTTTTCATTATATATATATATATTTTTATTTATTTTTTATTTTTACTTTGTTTTTTAGAATAATTAAAGAATATTTAAATTTTATGAGTCCCTCCCAATTCCCTGAAACACACACACTGCTTTGCTGGAAAAATAACACCGATCCTGATAAGAAAGAATATGCAGTCCTATCATGCAAATTCATACTATGCATTACGTAAATTTTAATTTATATTATCTATGTGTATAGTATTATTCTTCTATCACTCTATTGTATTTTTATCACTCGTTGTAAATATTTTTAAAAAATATATATATATAATTAATATAAACATATTTTTTTATATTTATTATAGATAAATTATTTATTTATATAAAACGATGAATTCGAGTATCAAACGTGTATAACTCGAAACCAAAAGTATGAGTAAAAAACAATGCAATATAATATTGAAATTGTACATTTGTGGGTGGATCGATTGAATTTTTTTCGTCTATTGTCTATTCCCGTGATGTTGGAAACTTGGAATGTGGGCAAAATTTTCAATTGAGACTATTACGTTTTGTCAAAAATTCTCATTAAACAAAATTATACTAATAAATAACTTTCATTTTGGTTTGAGATAATAAGTATTATCGTAGTTGTTTTGACATGCATATTGTGTAATATAACTCAAATTTATTTCCGGCGACGCGGAGTTCGAATATCGGGTGGGACAAATTTTCATTGAAATATTATGAAAGTTTATCATGAGGCGAGATTTGTTGGCTCTCTCGCACAGGTGTCGACTATTCGAGCATATCCCTCAATTTACATCATACTCGATTGAGAGACCTTCAATCGAGTGGAAGTGGAATTTCTTGTCTCTCCTCCTTATAAAAAAAAAAGTATAAGAACAATCAATATATTAAAAAATTTGGTATATATATACATATATATTGTGTGTATAAATATTTTGAGTTTAATTAAATTAAATATTTTAAACATTAAAAAAGTAAATACTTATAATAAAATTGTGGTGCATGGTATATGTTAATTTTGTTTGGTTGATGCATTTAGTGATGTGGCTAGTGGGAGTGGGGCAAAGAACCTCCCTTTATTTGTAAAGGAAGAATAATAAATGTGGGTGTGAAAAGGTTTGAAGAGATGAGGAGGAGGCTTTAAGACAACCCCATATTGGCTTCCTATCTATCTATCAATCCACAATAATTCATGTGCACTCATTAATCAATTTGGGTGAAATTAAAAGCAAAGGGGAAAAATAAAGAACCCTTCCAAAGGAAAGTGTGTGAATAAGAGAAAATAATGGTACACAATTGAAATATTTTTGAAATTTATAATAAATTGTGTGTTGTTATGTAACATATAAAGTAATTAGATTTCATACAAGTATATATTAATTTTGACGAGAACAAGGAACAGTATTTTAATTCTAAAAAATATGTACTTATATATATGGCTAGTTCAGCATACATTAATACTGACATTTGACAAATAATTGTATCAATTTTATGAATTCAATTCATCTTGTTGAAATGCATTGTATTTCCATTTATGCTACATAGTTGCAGTCACGAAATTCATTGCATGGCCGGTTTGAGAAGAAACGATAAATGCAAATTCGAAAGGCATTGGATTCTTACATAAGTTGATGATGCAATTAATGTTTCAAATGCAAAGCGAATTTGCCATGTATATATTTAGTCAACCAACACACTCCAAAATCAACCAATATAATTTAAGTCTATCGCTATCCCTATTATTTGTGCAATCGTTTGACTTTCATAAAATTGGAAAAAAGAAAAATTAACTACAATAGCATTTGCAATTATATACACAAATGTATCAATTTTGACACACTAAATATTTATTCAAATTATACAATTATTATATTCTCATCTTGTGATTAATTTTACATTTATAGTCATGTATATATAGAAGGTTGCAGACTTGCAGTATTATTTTATAAATAAAGCAAATTTAAGTATAACAAAGTAATATTATATTTAAGATTTAATATTTCCTAACTCAAGAATAGACACGTTTTTTCAAAATTTCAAAACATAATTTTAACAATGCAGTAAATCAAAAACACGTTATTAAAAATTAAATAAGTATATTACTCGTGGCAACAAAATATATATATATATCATTTTATTAAAACTCATAAATTAACTATAGTTAATTTATTTTTAACTTGTATATAATCTTTGAAAGAGTTACGGCATGATTAAATGTGAACTCAATCCATATAGTCAAGGGTAATTATTATTTTTACATTATAAAATTAATATTTACCGTGTTTAACCCTATTCGGTCGTATAATTATTTTTACTAATTCTATCGTATTGAAATTTGTAACTAAGCATGTATAGTAATTAATTAATACCCGTGAATCGGTCACCCTCGCACCCGGTGAAGCCGGTACCAAATGTTGCGAGTACCGGCACTACCAGGTAACATTACAATCCCGCCTCTTTTAAAATCCTGAATTGTCAATTGTATATAGTCAAGGATTTGAAGGATTTGGAAATAACAACTTTAGACAAATAAATGTAAGATTAAATTAAAACAAATTAAAGAAAATCACAAAGCACGGTCAAGATTCCATTAACATAATGTGGTTAAATATTTCATTCTATCTTTACCAATTTAATTGCAGTTTATATATGCATAAATATATTATCATTTCCCCAATCAATAATAAGTATTTTTATTTCATTTTGTCTTGTTTACTATTCCTCAAAAACATGACTATATTTTTTGTATTGTAAAATATAAAAGACAAATTACATTTTATTTATAATCATACATAATTAAATAAATTGTTTTTAAATTTGCACATTTTTTTGTTTGAAATTATAAAAATAAGAAATAATAATAGCTAAAAAAGGAAATTAAAAAAAAAGTCTAGTGAAAGAAAAGAAGAGAATGTGTTCGCTAATGCCAGCTATGAAAGCTTGGTTGAGGTCAAAGCTGGCATTTGTTGTTTAAATCCCCTTCTCTCCTATTTTTCTCTCCTCCATATTTAACCCCTCTCCCCTTTCTATTTTCTCTCTCCCTATTTACTTCATTTCTCTCACACACAGTGAGAGAGAGTGTGTGAGCTCAGAGTTTTTCCTTTTGTTTCATGTTAGATCCCTGCAATACATTCATGGCCGCCGGATCTCCCTCTCCCGGCTCCGGAGAGAAGAAGCACTGGTGGATAACCAATAAAAAGGTAAAAACCTAACATTAATTACCCCCAATTTTATTTTACGGTTGAGAATCGATTTCTGATCTCGAGAAACGTGCTGCGCAGGTGGTGGAGAGATACGTGAGAGAAGCCAAAATGATGATCGCTTCGCAGGACCCGGGCGAGATTGCGGCGGCGCTGGGGCTGCTGGAGGCGGCGCTTGCGGTGGCGCCGCGCATGGAGGTGGCGCTTGAGATGAAGGCGCGGTGCTTGCTCTGCCTCCGTCGCTTCAAGGAGGTGGCCGATATGCTTCAGGAATATATCCCCACCGTGAAGATGTCGATCTCCGACGATACGTCGTCGTCCGGATCGTCCGACGGCTCCTCCACCCAGCTCCTGAAGGAGCGATCCAAGCTCCTCTCCTCCACCGGCGACTCCCTCGCCGAGAACGAGACTGCTTTCAAATGCTTCTCCGTATCCGATTTGAAGAAGAAGGTCCTCGCCGGACTCTGTAGAAACGTCGAGAAGGAAGGTCAATGGAGGTAATTTAAATTTTTTAAATTTTTTTTTTAAATTTTTTGCCCTACCAATTGGGGGCAAATTCCTCGTGAATTTTACCGGTATCCATTAATGAAAGAAAAAAAGCACCACCTAATCCACTGTATCTGATTTCAATTATTCCGCTTCACAAAGTCAAATTAGCATTTAATATAAATCACATTTCCACCAACAAATTTGTTTTCAGTCAACGATTCGAGTATTGAGCTGACTCAGTCGTTTTATTTTTTTCACAGGTACTCTGTTCTCGGCCAAGCGTGTTGCCACCTGGGCTTAATGGAGGAAGCCATGGCCCTCCTCCAGACGGCCAAACGCCTCGCCACCGCCGCCTTCCGCCGCCAGAGCATCTCCCTCTCCGACGACATCTTCTCCTCCAACAAATTCCCGGACCTCGTCAAGTCCCGAACGCCCTCCAAGGCCGAGTCCGATACCATCACCCACCTCCTCTGCCACATGAAAGCTCTCCTCCGGCGAAAAACCGCCGCCATCGCCGCCTTGGACGCCGGCCTCCACCCGGAGGCCATCCGGCACTTCTCCAAAATCCTCGACGGCCGTCGAGGGGCCCCACAAGGATTCCTATCCGAGTGCTACGTTCTCCGAGCCTCCGCCTACAGATTGGCCGGACGAATAGCAGAGGCGATTGCCGATTGCAACAGAGCACTCGCCTTAGAGACTTCCTCGATCGAAGCTCTCACAATCCGAGCCACTTTATTCGAAAGCATACGATGCCTTCCCGATAGCCTCCACGACTTGGAACATCTAAAACTTCTCTACAACTCGATCTTGCGGGATCGGAAGCTTCCGGGGCCCGTTTGGAAGCGCCAAAACGTGCCCTACAGAGAAATTCCTGGAAAATTATGTTCGTTGGCTTCTAAAATGCAGCAGTTGAAACAGAGAGTTGCTGGAGGTGAGACGGGGAATGTGGATTATTACGCGTTGTTCGGATTGAGAAGAGGATGCTCGAGAGTCGAACTCGAAAGAGCCCATTTGCTTTTGACTTTGAAACACAAGCCGGATAAATCTCTGAACTTCATCGACAGGTGCGAATTCGCTGACGATAAGGATATCGACTCGGTGAAAGAGAGAGGGAGGATGACGACCTTATTGCTGTATAGATTGATTCAGAAAGGGTACACTTGTATGATGACATCGATCTTGGAAGAGGAGGCTGTCGATAAACAGAGGATAAAATCGGCCGCTGCTTTGCAGGCTTCGATTCCAGTGGAAAAAATCGAAATCACGACGAGTTTTGATAGTAGTACCAAGGAGAGGATGGAGAAAAAGGCCCCGATTACTACTCCGCCGGCTTCGGTTTTCCAAGGAGTTTTTTGTCGGGACCTCACGGTGGTCGGAAGCTTGCTTTCGCAGGCGGGGTTTAATCGTCCAATCACAGTAAAATATGAAGCATTGAGCTGCTGATTAAACTATAATGGTGATTAAAAAAAAATATTACAAGTTGAATAATAATTTAAGGTGTGATGAAATGCCAAATGCTTTTTTTGAAATGTTAATAGATGGCGGGAGAATCTTGGTTTGGTGGCGTGTGTACAAATTGGGATGCTTAAAGTACTACTTCTACCTGCCCTTGAAATATGAAAATTTTGTTACTAGTACCGTATTGTTTCTATTTCAGATTTTTTTTTTCTATCTTGAAATTTGTTGTGTCATTTTCTTGATCATGATTTGAGTGGGGATATGGGCAAATGCTACTATTACTCTTTTGCCATTTTGCAGCTATGAAGAACCCTAAAGCTATTGCCTTTTGGCTTCTATCTCATGTCTCATGAATGCACTATTCCTTTTTTCAGTAAGCCTCATCAACCCCACAACCTTCCATAAAAATCGAGTTTTGAATCGCCTATTTAATACACAAATTGAAATACGTAAATTTTACATTACAAGGAAAATAGCATTGTCTTCGTCTTATGTTTCGATCATCATACACAATTTCTTGGAGACGAAACGCAAGATCGAACGTAGAATTTGAATCTCCACATTTTTGAACGAAAAATCGAGAAACTCATACGGAGTACATCTTAATAGAACCCTCGATATTGTGTAGATTCTCCAAAATACCACTTGTGAGAAATGCTAGTGAAAATTGTAACTTAAAATCAAAATCATCTTCTTTGTTCTTTCCATGTAATAAGACAATATCCACTTTTTTTTTTAATTACATACACATGAAGATGATTATACTTGTTGTACGAGTGGGCCCATGAGTTTGACAATTTGGGTAGGACCTGTGGCTATGGATGTTGTACGTCGAGACAGAGGCTTAATAGCACTCAATACGAGGCCGAGTAAAATTTTCTTTATTTCTCCTTTTCACTTTTTCACAATTCAAACTTTTACCGGGCATCATTACTCCCCTCTTCACTTACCCCACGAACCCATAACCCAAGGTAAAATTATGGCACACTGCAAAAACACTAGTACGGTGTCATCGTCTTTTTCCTGCTTTTACAAAAAATGTGGACAGAAAAATTTAGCCTAAAAGTATAACTTGTTCAATCAATCAATGGAAATTATTAAATATTCAATGTAAAAATAAAATAATAAATATTTTTTGAAAAAAAAATTATGTAGCTTTTTTCTCCATCGGAGCATGCGCACCGTTTGCGGTCTGCGGATATATATTTTTGGTTTTTTTACACCAGTAAAAAAAAAGGTTTATTGGACTTTATATTATTATGTTTTGTGACTTGTTCGATCGGCCATGTGACGAGTTAGGCAGCGTCGTCCGGCGTACAAATTTTCATGCACGGGGTACAAACCGTGAATGTGCATAGACTATATGCATGTGGGATGTGAATTCATCATCATCCAATATTTTTGCGTGTGCAATTTACATGAATTAATCTCAATTTAGGAAATAAATGCAATATCCCTTCAAGCTTGTTGTCAATTTGGCATACTCCTACCGAATAGTAGCTTTCCCAGTTGCGAATAAATTGAGCCAAAAAACGCACCAAAACAACACTATGAAATATGTTCATTAATGTATGTCTAGGGCTGCAAACCAGTATTTACTAACATACAAATATTATTTTGTTGAAATATTTCAATGTTATGAAATATAGATAAAAATAAACTACCACATTGGAAACATGGTTAAGTTACATGGCTAAAATCAAAGTTGTGCAAAATTATGCCAAAGAAGCTTTATTATTTTTTATGTGCTAAAAACAATTATCTTTATCAACCTTAGTAATAGTAATATATTTGTGGAGGTTTTATTTTATGTTTTTTCTTTTTTCGTAAAGAGAGAGAATTGGGTTCTTCACTTCCACACTAATCAACAAAACATTGATTCCCCAAACACATTGTGGTTTTGTGGGGAATCAAATTCAAAGATGCCCATATTTCATTGTCTCCCCACTTCAAAACTATATGATATAATTTTCAATATTAAACAGTGTTTAAAGATTAAAACGAACATTAATTTTACTACCACATTTTTTTTACATTTTATTCAAAAAACAATTAATAAAATAGTGTACAAGTAACGTGTGAGCTAGATTGAGAGCATATATTCATGCTTACTCTGCACTGTATGTATCATACATGGTCATGGATTGTGTAAGAAAAAAGAATAATCACGTGCACCAAAAGGAGATGTACGTATCTGCAAATACGAGCAACCTGTAGAAGGAATCAAAAGGACACACCATCAATTGCACAAACATAAAAGGATCCAAAATTGAATTACTACTATCATCACTTGAATTAATAGAAAACCAAAATGTATTTGTTTTCTAGCATTACGTAATTTCGTTTTCACTCGCGTCTCGACGAGAAACATAATCAACGTTCAAGCTCGACGAACATACGTCGAAGATGCGACGCAACACAAGTACACGACTTATGATTTGTACATAATCAATAAGAAGCATAGATTTGTTGACCAAGCTAATGGTCAACAACTAAACATAAATAATTAATTAATTGTTATACCGTACAATATGATCAAATACTATGGTGATCAATTATTACTAATTCACAGTTGTAAGGTTAGCTGTATATTTAGCATGAAGCTACATATAGCCAACAAAGCCTATACGCTATAGGTGCATGTTTTTAGGCAGTTGTCTTAATTTGATTTATTATGGGATTGTGCTTTCACAGATTCAATGCTTTTACTGACACATGATTTTAATTTCGATTTTAACCTTATTTAAATAACTAAGGTAAGACCATAAAATATTGATAGATTGTGCATAGTTTTGTGTAACGATAAGACCATATAATAGCAACTTAATTAATGAAGTAATAATTAATCCTTGTTTCAATTTTTCTTGGGGATAAAGAAAAAAAGTTTGTTTTGCACAGTTTCAAAGGAGGGAATCACTTTGCTATATTACTAGTTAATACATGTGTAATAAAAATGACTTTGTTCAATGTATTTTGAACTAGTCATAACTTATAATACAGTATTGTAGTATACATTATTCAATTAAGTGAGAGTTATGTGATTTCTTTTTGTCGTTTTTAAGTTATTGAAGTTGGGTAAGTAGGAACGAGGATTGTGTTGTGATTTTCACAATGCTTCGTCGGATATTTCATTATATCATATCATTCAACGATGAAAAAATCAGTGATCGTGTAGAAGATTATACAGAGGATCTATCTCCCTAGTACTTTCGAGTACTTCAATTTACAATAAACAAGTGTGGGAATGTAACACTAGAAGCTTATGCATGACGTTGGCATATGAATATATATATGATAATATTAAATATTTGATAAAATAATGTTTGTTTTATTAGTTTGCAGTTTAAATTTCAACATGTTACAAGTAGGACTGAGATGATGACGTTAGTTAGCACGTGGAAAGATCACGATTTTGGATTATTATTAGTAGTATATATATATTTTTTTTTGGGTTTATGAAATTCACAAGTGGGTAATTAAAAGCTGCGCTTAAATCCCATTTCATTCTGCCTACATCCTACATCAAAGTCGGTGTGCTTCTATAAGCAAAATATTGGATGATTTCTTAATTTATAGCTGTGTTTAATTTTTTAAAATCACAAATGACGTCACATAACTGAGAGAGATTTGTGGAATATTCTTAGTAAAAATATTTGTATCAATTAATTAATTAATTAACACTGTTTATTTGTAAATTAATTTGAATTAATTCGAGTGGATTGAATCTCGAAATCAAAGAATTGACGTGCTAAAAGCCCAAAAATATAAATGAGAAAATGCCGAATAGTGTTCTTCACACTTAACGTCTGAAACATTTAAACGAGTTGGGCTTTATTGTTTTTAACGAGTAGATAACTGGCCCTAAAATATATCCTGTCCATTAGGCCTGATCCATTCGTGATCCATTATTAGAGTACTGGTAAAGCCCAATTCGCCTCGTGACCCACGCGCGGCCTAAAAAACACAAAAGGGTATATTGGTCAATAATCGACTGATTTCTTCTTCCAGAATCCACGAGTATTGAATTTCGGAAGCAGTAGTAGGTGTAGTCGGTGGTTCCGAATAGATCAGAGAGGTAAAAAAAAAATACGATGGCTTGGATGACGAGATTTTTAACCGCGGTGGCGTTTCTGGCGATCGGGGCGGTCTTCTCGCCGGAAACCTTCGGTTCGAAATTGGACGGTCAGAACTCGCCGGCGCTCATCACCGGATTGAAATTGGCTCACCTTCTCTGCTTCTCTACCGCATGGGGCGCCGCCTTGTGGGTGACCTTCATCGGCGGCATAATCATGTTCAAGTACTATCCCTACTATCCTTTTATGATTGAAATTCAAAAGTTAATTTGAGTTGGGGAATCTCAGGATCTTAGCTCCATAATATTACAGTTTAAGTTGCAGAAATTTTCAATTGAATGGCTCTGCAAAGTGAATTTCTCGGAGAACAAGATGAAATAAATATGACCTAAATCTCTCCTATCTGTTGCTAAAATTTGCTTCAGATCAATCGAATTTACGAGTAATCGAATATTTATGCTGACCGAATTTTGGTAAATCTATTTTACTAGAAATTTTCAGTCGAACTATTTATCGTGCAACGTTAATTTGAGGAGAAGATGAAATGGATATGACCTAATTCTCTGCAACTGGTTGCTAAAGTTTGTTCTGGCTCGATTGAATTTCTATTAATTGCGATAAAATTTATAGCGATTTTTGATTTGGGGTTCTAAATTAATGTTGGCTAAGTTAGTAAATTTTGTTAAATATTTTGTCGTAGAAATTTGCCGAGGCATCAGTTTGGGAACTTGCAAAGCAAGATGTTCCCAGCATACTTCTCCATGGTGGGTGTATGTTGCGCAGTGGCAGTTGGGTCATTTGGATACCTGCACCCATGGAAGACTTCGACAGCTGCCGAGAAATACCAGCTAGGATTCCTGCTTGCTGCCTTTATTTTCAATCTCAGCAATCTTATTATCTTCACTCCCATGACAATCGAGGTACAAATAGTTCTAATCTCATTATCGCTATTTTACACCATTAGCCTCATTCTGGTCCTGTTTGGATTAAGAATATTTCAGTTCAGAACTCCAGTATTCAAAATCTTGGGTTTTTAGAGTTTTGTGAATAGCAAGAATCTTGTAGGGTTGATATAAGTTTTACTCCTTACTCTACATGTCAAGTAATGTCTGAAAAATAAATCATAACGTGGTATATTGTGTATTTAGTTGTTTAAATAATATTATAAGATAGGTTAGTTGTTGGGTTAGGTTAGCCATTAGGTTAGTTATTGGGTATAATTTTAGATATTGAAATATGAGTCCTAAAACGAACGAGTATTCAGGTTTTTAATTCAGCACTTGTAATCATAGGACAGTCGAGACATTTACAAGTTTACATTATGGAACTGTGTGTGGCCTCAAGGAAGGAAAATAATTACTACGTTCCCCCCTTCTAATTATTAGAAATACTACTTGCTCTCTTTCTGTTTAACTCAATTCTAGAATGAGGAAAACATGATATAAATTGTTTCTTGATGTCAACTAGCTGATGAAACAAAGGCACAAGATAGAGAGAGAAGTAAATATCGGGGAGGAAGTTGGGTGGACCAAAAACCAAGAAGTTGCTAAGAAAAACCCAAAGCTTGCTGCCATGAACAAGAAATTCGGGATGATACATGGATTGTCGTCTCTGGCTAATATCTTTGCATTTGGTAGCCTTGCCATTCATTCATGGTATTTAGCTGGAAAAATCGATTTATAGATCTAATGCGTGCTCTATCAATGAGGATGATATGTTTTGATGTAATGTGGAAACATCAATCAAATCTATCCCTTTGCTATAACTTCATATTAAAAACAATGTATTCCGAGACAACTATCGATAATAATCACTTCATTGCAGCAATTTTGCTGTAAATGGATCTTAGTGATTTCTTATTTGTTTGCGTATTAGAGAATGACCTTATTAGCTCTTCTGCCATTCTGGGTAAAGGGGCATGAACTTCGTTCACCAATCAGGTAACCACATATATCTTCCACATCTATCGTTTATATTACAATATGGTATGTTGATCTTGTATGAAAGAATTCTTGAGAAGTGATAACATCAGTGACTAGGATTTTGTTTCGGGGTTTGCCTTGTTGGACGGATAGAGTTGTTTTGTCAGCACTTGCACTTGCACTGCACCACCTTCAAAAGTTGTCATTGACCGGCTTGTAGTTTAAACTGGTTGGGCTTCAAATTTGTCATTTCATGCATGGTCCCCGAAGGCTTATCATTCCAGAATATTAGGGTTTTATCGGCATGCTTTTTGTTCGGAGCTGAGACCTGAAATCTTTAATTATTCAACGTTTCATCAACACAGACAGTCGGTTTGAGTCGATGAACATAACTCATAGTGATTTTAAACTTGAATAACCCATTAGCGTCGACCTAAAACAGAATTTAAGTTGTTTAAACAAAAAAACCAAGAGTGCCATTGGTTTTCTAACCTATACAATTCAAACTTATTTCGAAATTTGATGAATATTTTTCAAAGAGACGTTATAGGTTCATCAACTCGAAATATGCTCTGTTTATATGAACTCAAAACAATTCAAACATAACATTTCATAGTACAATTTTGGTATTTGATAATGTTAGTCAAAGAATTTTGGGAGTATTCCAGTGTAACGTATTTGTTTTTTTCTTGATTGAATCGGTTAATTGTTGCTTATACGACAACTTCCTCTCCAAATGCGATATTAATGAAGGGGACATTGAAAAAGATTTCTTTTCGAGTAATGCCAGCCAACACGTTGCGTGTCAAATATTTTTTTTGATAAGGAGGAGAGACGAAAAACTCATCCCATCCGATCGAAAGTCCCTCGATCGGGTAAGATGTAAATTGAGGAATGTGCCAAAGTAGAAGACACCTGTGCGAGAGAGCTAACAGCCACATTTGCTTAAACCAACTCACTTAAATATGCTACCTTTATTCTTTACTCCTATTATTTAAAAATATAATTTTACATTTTTTTTAAATTTTATTCATACTTACTTATTTTATTTTTTTAAATTTAGTATATAGTATTTTTTACTATTTTTTATAATTAAAAAAAATCTACAAAAGTGCAATGCAATTTGTTATAGGAGTATACTATACTTATCAATTACTATCATCTTATACAGGACACACCACAAACCAGGAATGTTCAATGTAGTTTTTTGTATTTGGCACCCAAACGAATAAAGAATCATCTTACTAAACCACCACCAACCAACTGCCCCTTAATGAAAGCTGACCAAACTATAATTTCCCAGCACCAACAAAAACTTAGCAGGCAACAAGAGAACCACAAGCAAGTGCATGTGCTGCGACGCAACAAGCCGACTAAACCGTTTCAAAGACTCCCTCCCAGTCTGCATTATTCCCGAGAAGTTTATCGGGCCTTGGCCCATCATCGCACCCGGCCCACCAACGATAATACCCGCGTTCACCCCACGTGGGCCCACCAGCGGCCACCAAATCTTCCGGCGCCTCTCTCTCCGGGCCTTCCTGATGCGGCTGAGCTCCTGTCGAATGACGTTTCTGACGGATTTCAAGTAAGAATTCATGTCGTGGTCCCTCTGGATGCTCCCTCCAGACCCGTAAGCTGATCGGTCGCTTAATATCTCGAGGGGATGTGGCGAGTTTAGAAACACAGCCTGTGCAGCTTGGATTTTTTTCTCGGACTCGGTAATGTCCGGTTCTTGACAGGTCAGCAGATACAGACCACTGCCCGAAGGAAGGAGGTCGTGGCTCGGAGAAATTTTTTTGTCCGGCTGGAGAATTAGCAACTCCCCCATGGGAGCATATAACAGCTTCTGTTGTTGGCAAAAAGTATATGCAAAACATTTTAAAACCAAAAATGTATCTATACATAGTTTCGTGAGTAAATCAGCATACCTGTTTATTAAGACACGGATGATTGCGGAAGTTCCCGTTCACAGCTTTGAGAAATTTGGCGACATGGTTGGGATAATTGCAAGAGAAAGCGCGGGGAACAATGTCCCTGTGCATCGTGATGGATTGGATGTGGTTACGAGGCAAGTCTAGTTTATTAAGGAGACGATCGCCACCGCACATGATTGAGGGTGCACCAAAAGTTATGACGGGGAGTAAAGAAGAACGAGGAACTTCACCCCTTACAAGCAACATGAGATTTACTAATAACGATAAGCTTCCACCAAGGGAGTGACCAGTGAAACGAAATGCAGCACGGGGACCGTGGGATTTAAGATGATCCTGAATTTCAGGCAGCATCTGCTCGTATATCCCTTTTGCAGCCTCGTATATACCTCTGTGCACAAGAACGTCTAGTCCCTACAGAAATATCAATCCCACAAAACCCACATCAACCAAATACTTTTTAGCCAAGAGACTTTCCATAAAACACCCTTGATGTGTGCGTGTGAGTGAAACAGGATTTGCAAGCTTGAATATAGAAAATTACCTCAAACTGAATGGGCTCGAACAGTAAATTGGCCTGCCACGAAGCCAACGACTCAGATCCCTGTAAACGACAAATTTTCTTTTTAGTTTTCAGAATTCAGAAAACAATCCATCTTGATAAAATATGTGTTAATCACACACGGAAAGCTTCAACATATGTTTGAATGGGAAAAGATTCTGTTTTTCCAATAAATTCACGATCCATCCATATATATCTCACCTGTATGACAAAATATCTCGTGGCACTCTGATCATCATCGCAAATGAACCAGTCACATGGAGAAGACTGGGTTGAGTTGAGATCATCTGCAACAGCCTGTTTCACTTCCTCCTTAGCTGCAACAACCGCTGTCACCGAGTCAGTGGTTGCCATTAACGAGGCCACGTCCTGATTCATCATCATATCAATGTTGCCCATTATGTTCCCGTTTATATTATCAGACGAATTCTCGTTCGGCGAAGAACCAGAGGATTTAAAACTGAGAATGCTTTTGGTATGAGAATGTAAATAGGATGCGGCCGAGGCAGCAATCTGATACGCAGCAGATGCACTTATTCGGTTCCCGTTGGTGTCCGTTTGGCTGCTTTCGGCATCTCGTGCTCCAGCTTCAGCTTCGACTTCAGCCTCAGCTTCTTCTTCTGACTTGACTTCTTTTCGTCCCTCTTCATCTGCAACCTTTTCTCTTTCAGCTTTCGACGCCTGCTCTTTTTTCTCTAACGAAGAAGTCACGAATTGCAGTCCATGATATCTCAGCAGATTCCGAGGCTGCAGCATTAATAAATACTAATCAACAAGGTTAACAACTCTAAGCATCAAACACAACATAGAATCAATCCACATCGAAGATCGCCCGTTGTTCGTTGCCGGATTCAACACACTATACCCAAAATTTCAGATTCAATAACATTAATCTGGATTATATAAACTAGGTTATCGGAAACTAATTTCGATCCAAAACCTCTCAATGTTCATAAATCCTAAAGAAGATTAAGCTGGATCGAACCTTGATTTGGGGAATCGAATAAGCCAAGCTTCCCAAATAAGACATCTGAGCATATAATCGAGCTTCTCCCAAAGGCACCTTTCGGAGAAGCTTCGAGAACGATTCCCGATCGAACTCGATCTTTTCGTCGTCGTCGTAATCAATCTCGCACAGATCGCATCCTCCATCCTCTTCACCACCGCCGCCACCGCTCTTAATTTCTTCTTCCAATTTCGCCCCCATTTCCTCCACGAAATTACCCTCCCTCTCTTCCCCTTTCCAGAGAGACCTAACATGCAAGATCTTCGACACCCAATTCCCATTCCGCCCTTCCTCCTCGGCCTCTCCGCCGTCCTCCTTCTCCTCCACCAGAACCGCGTCGTCCACCGCGATTGCCGGCTCGTACCGATTTTTGCCTCCCGGCGGCCACAGAGATCTGAGCGGATGCCGAAAAGTGAAGCCCCACGGGGAATTCCTCTGATGCGCCGCCGACACCGACGGCTTATCGATCAATCTGAGCTCACTTTTTCCGTCGACGGCGGACGGCGGCGTCACCATGCCGTGGACCCCTGCCTTCAAACACAAAGTATCCATTGCTGAGGAAACGAACGATCTAACGTCTCCCGTGCCGATTGCAAACCAAAAATATTGCTACAAATTATAATTCGATTCTTTTTTTTGTATATGTATATACACGCGATATATATATGTGCAGGTGCTCCGGGAAGGTGGGCACAGGATATTTACGTGAGCCACGATCTTTGAATTTACGAGTCCCCTTCTATGGGTTTGAGAACAGCTTCAACTTTTATTGAAGGGGGAGAAAATATTTTCTTTCTTTAAAAAAACATTTTGATTTTTAAAGTAGTTTTTTTCAAAGCAAAAGCACGTGACAACACGTGTGATTCAACAAATAAAACAATTTTATTTCATTAGAAAATATAATTAGGACCTAATTTTTAAAATATGAAAAAACAAAATAAAAATTCCCAATTTTTAGTAATTGAATTCTATCCTAGATAAACTAATATTTCATTATCATGTACACTCTCAATTGAGCATAATATATACACCAAATTCTATAGCAATATAGCATAAATTAATTAAATACATGCGGTAAATTATTTGTTTGATGATTTTTATTTCTATTTAAAACTAATAAAAATAATAAAGTTTTAAGACCTAAATTAGTAAATGAGTTAGATGAGCTGCATGATCCAAGTTAATACATAACCTAATTAGCTTAAAGTAGGCTTGAATTTAACCTAACCTAGAAAACGAGTCGGTCTTACCGACAATGGAGGGGACCGAATTAATTACAAGCATTTAAATCTATATGAAAATATAAAATTACATTTTAATATAAATTTCTTTGTACTAGGATTATCGTATTATTTATTACCAGTACAATTATATGATATGATATTGTCATTTCGTAATTATGTATCGATAATTTTTTTATTTTTATTTATTTAATTATTGGTATAGTAGGAGTATTTGTTTTGATAAAAGCTTTGGGGTGATTTGTATTTTGCAAGTAGTGTGAATGATACGTGTATATGCTGTTGTTGAGCTAGAAAGGCTGCGTGGCGTGTCCAGTGCGTGTACCGTGTACGTGTACATTATGATAGAACTTGATATATGAGAAATATTTTTTTATTATAATTATACATTTATAAATAAATATATATTTTTTATTATAATTATACCTTTATAAATTTTTACATTACAATTCTATTTAAAAATAATGCGTGTTCATAATTTTTTGAAACAAAGATAATACAGAACAAATTTCATTCAATGTGTATATTTGATTTTAAATATTTAATTAATATTCATTGCTAAAATAGTCGTTGCTCTTTATGATGCTATTAAGCGACTACAAATTAATGGCCTCAGGATTTTAATGGGCCGGATAATCAGAGAACTGTAGCTCTCAGGCAGACCATCTAAGAGGTGTGTTTTCTTGAAATTAACCAAAATATCAGGCAAGTTCTGTAATTAACGAAATTACAGATTCAGTACCACCTATCTCAACAGCTTGCCTGCTTCACACAACTGTTTGGAGTACCTCGAACGAGGCCTCAAACATTTCCAACAATACTTAGTAAAATCAAATAAAATTTACTACATCATCAATAAAGTCGAATGCTGTATCACCAAGTGGCAGATATAACCCATTAGATTGAAAACCAAGCTAAGTGACGAGATAAATGAACGCTGATATCCAGAGTATCAGATACACCTCCTCCACAAATGATCTACTAATCTGAACAAAATTGCAAAGAGAGTACAAAAAGAGAAAAAAAGTAGCAGCTAGAAAAGTGGATTCGTGCTACAGGACAAACGTATACCCTAACCTAGTATTTCCTTAATCTTTGTCTTCTTGTCCTCTGTTAATGAGGTCGGGAAAAGAACTTCGAACGTGACATGCAAATCACCCTTCTTTTTACTTGAATGTAATGGCATACCTTCGCCTTTAAACTTCCTCACTTGCTTAGGCGTTGTGATGCCCTGAGGGAGAAAGATAAATGGAAAAAACAAAATCATATACTACACTTAATTCGTACGAATGAAGTCAGTTAAGCATATAATGCAGTATGAATTTGCCACACTCACCTTGGAGCTAATGTCCACCAAATGCTCATCAAGGTGTTTAATAGTCTTCTCGAAACCAACAAGAGCTTGAACCTAAATATAAGTGATGATAATATAAATCAATTTGTAAACAATTTCACTAGTTATTCCTTCCAAATAGAGTGAAAGACATACAAATTTCATATTAAATTGAAAAAAAGCATCACTATTGACCAAGAAATTAGCTTTAGTCAATCTCCCGAGCTCAAAGTTGTGCTTTTGTTAATCGACGCAAACTTATGTTTTAAATTTATTTATGATGGTAAGAATTTTAAGTTCAATTTCCTAAAACATTTTTAAGTTGATTGGGCTTTAAAACGTTACCAGAGTAATTGTGACTGTTGTATGCAAATCATTCCCTTCCCTTCTGAAGAGATCATGAGGTGCAGTGCGTATGCGAAACTGCACATACATAATAAATAAACCATCAATAAAGAGAATAGATAAGAAGCGTAACTCAAAATAATTCAGCGCTATACTAAAAATAAGGGCGATATAAGTCTAACCTTAAGATCTCCAGGTTCACCATCAACTATTGGCTCACCTTCTTCATAAAATACCACCTCCTGCAAAATGAAAAAAATGTAAGAACTAAACTACCAACTAACCTAACACAATCCTTTCTCTCCTACAAATTATTCGAAAATGTAAATTATCTTCCATATACTTCGAAAAGTGTTGTCAGTAAATGTTATAATTGTCCAGATTCCCTGCCAGTAAACAAAAATATTAAAAAAGTAAAAGAGCTTACTTGTCCATCCTGCATCCCCTTCTCAATATCCACAGTGACGAAATCACCCTCTCGTTCATACTTGACATTAGGGCATTGTTCACATACCTGCAAAGCCAACATATGACAACTGTAATATAGCTGGAAAACATCATGTACACAAGGAAAGTCGAAATTGCGCCTTGGTGCAGATACTTATTAAGAAAAAAAAACGTACCTGCTCTGTCATTTGCTGAAACATACCCGGACCAATTTGCTTGTGGTAAACCTCATTTCTACAGTTGCAACGTCTCTTCCCAGGAGCTGGTTTTAATACGTTTTTCACCCTCCAAACCTGATTGATTCCACATTCAAACATGAGAAATAAGCCAACGATGACATGGTAACTCATAAAATTTATAACCTTGTATGTCAAAAATTGTTCTCGCATTTCACTGAATATTAGTTATATGCAATTAAAAAAATCTCTCACTCGAGGAATTTTGGATAAAAAGCTAACTGGTGTTTTTGGTGCCTCTCGTAAGTTTATTACCTTCAAAGATCCCCCCATATACAGGTCTTCAAGTGTCGCATCCAATTCAACAATAACATCATCACCTTTCGCAACCCTCTCTTCCTCTTCATTACCACCACCTCCACCGAAAAAACTGATAAATATATTTCCATATCAACAAACGGAATATATAATTGTGGACAAAGTTTCAATTTCACAACAAACAAAAACAACAGTAGCTAAAAATATTGATGCATATGCCTTCAACAAGGCTGAAAATTTGTAATGTAGTGCCTTCAATTCATATTGATGACTGAGTAAAAAAAACTTACGAGCTAAAAATTTGTAATGCATATGCCTTCAACAACATCAATTAGCAATGCATATGCCTTAAACAAGGCTGAAATTTTGTAATGTACTGCCTTCAATTCATATTGATGACTGAGTAAAAAAAACTTACGAGCTAAAAATATCATTAATATTCATTCCCCCTCCTCCTCCTCTACCCCCACTAGCCGCATGTTGTTTCAGACCATCTTCGCCATATCTATCATAAATACTTCTCTTTTCGCTATCGGACAACACTTCATATGCTACAAAACCACACAATAAACAAACAAAAAATTCCTCGCTGATTAGCACCAATTTCTCCCATCTATTTAATTAAGGTTACACATATAAATAATCCCCCCAAAAAAGACACGAATCATCGAAAAATACCATTGTTAATTTCTGCGAATTTCTGATTGGCCTCTTCGTTTCCTTGATTTTTATCCGGGTGATACTTCAACGCGAGCTTCCGGTAGGCGCGTTTAATTTGCTCATCCGAAGCTCCCTTGGGCACTTGGAGAGTGTCGTAGTAACTCTTCCTGTTCAATTGCAAAAACCAGTAAAACTCCATCAACAAACAAAAATCGATTTCAACTACAGTAAAAAAAAATCTGAAAAAAATCAGGAGCTCACGCTGCAATGGCAATCAGGTAGTACGAAGCGAAGAAGAAAAACAGCAATAAATTTGATCCCCGATGCGCCATGGTTACACGGGCACAGAAATCGAAATGTAACAGCCGGGACCGGCTAGGGTTTTAGATCGGATCTTCTAGATGCTGCTGAGCTACGACGATTCGCCGGATTTGTTGAAGAGATGTATCGAGTATGATTTGCGTACGGGTACCGATCAATTGCCCGAGTACGAATAAATCTGGATGTGGCTCGGATAATTCTTTTTTGCCGGGAGCAATGGAAATGCCGAACCGCGGAAGACTACACGGAAATTTCATATTTTTATGCCGATAAAAAAAAGTGCATGGAACTTCACTATGCAACGTGGTCTTGCGGGGAACGAACCAATCAGAGAGCGCTGTAACTTGAGAGGACCAATTAGGATCCGCCACGTAACACACATTCGTTTGTTCCGTGGTGTGCTGTGGGACAGGCTAAAATTAAAAAAATACTCTATTCATTCCAGGCTAACAAAAATATTGTATTTCGAACTTTTAATATCTTGGAAAAAAATTAGAAAAATACTACTATCAATATATTTGTAAGTTATCGTAACTTGTGAGTAAAATTTAAAAGATAAAAAAATAAAATTATATTTGAAAGTGATATTTTTAAATACATACTATTATTAGACAAATGTTTTTTTTATTAAACTGGTACTTTTGTATTGGAGTTACATTTTATTTTAATTTACTTCATCCTTAAGAGATCGTTTGGAGTTAATTTTATTTTAATTCACCTCATCCTTAAGAGATGTTTGGACGACTTATTTAAAAGAGCTTATAAAATATTACTTTTTTTGTCCCAGAGCTATAGGCACAGGTGATCAACGTTGACTTTTTTGGTCCGTCCAATACATATGATAAACCATATACAAAAATTATGAAAAAATTACTAAAATAAAATTCAATAGTTAAATTATATTTTAGTTATTTTTTCATAATTTTAGTATACTGTTTATCATATGTATTGGAATAAAAAAAGTCAACGTTGACCACAATTGTCTATAGCTCTGTAACAGAGGGAGTACGTCTTATAAGTTGTTTTAAAAGCTGATAAGCTGTTAAATTATTTATTAAATAAATTGTTAAACTGGATAAAATAGATATATAAACTTATAAGATGTTAATTTGTTTGTTAATTTAAGATTTTATATAAATAAAATTATCAAAAAAAAATTGTTGTATATGAAAAAAATATTTAAAATAATTATATTAACTAAATAATAAATTTGAAATTTTTGTAAATATATAAAAAGTAATAATTTTAAGGATATTTTGGTCTTTTATTGTTTAAATTACAAGAGCTTATAAGCTGTTAAAAAAAGTACCTCCTCCTTACTTTTTTTTAAACAGCTTATAAGCTGTTAATCGGCTTATTTGTATTTAATTTTAAGATTTTTTTTTTTAAATTTTACCAAATAAATTTCAAGAGCTTATAAGCTAAGCCAAACACCCTCTAAATTTAGCACAATTCATTTTATTTAAAAAAATCAAATTAAAAAACAATTAAAATAAAAGATTTAATTTTAAAAACTTAACTCATATACCTTTTTTTAATTTATAAATGAGTATAACAAAAAGTCAAAAACATAAGAAATACTTCTCATAAAATATTTATAAATGAGTTAAGTTTTTAATTTATAAATGAGTTAATTTAATTTTTTTTTAATCATATTTCTCAGTGGCAAAGCCCAATAACAGAATCCGCCCGATTAGCCTCACCAAGTTCGGGCCATTTTTATTTTTCTTTCAGCTCAAAACCCCGGCCGCCGTATAAACTACCGCCCTGCATCGACCCGTTGTCGCGGCTTGCGGCGGCGCTCTATCTCCGACGGAAATGAAGTCGAGGCTCGCAGCTTCCATCTATTTTTTTTCCTCTGGTCAATCTCAACCCCTTTCTAAAACCCTAACATATTTACCAGTTCCTTTAACGCTCAAAATTCGTATTTTTTTACCAGGTACATTTTGGGGAATCACAGTTTCATCGAGATCGATAGTAACTTCTATTAACCGCTCCCATTGCAAAATTAACCGCGGGTTAGTTGTTAAAAATCATGAGCTGAGGAAAAGTATTTTGTTCAGTGAGAGGTTATATTTTGTGCGTCATTATATATTTTTCATGTGTTTATATCTTTCTGTAATGCCTTTGTGCTGGATTTGGTTTGTTTTATCTTACAAAATCGGAGATATCGTATCAGTAAACTGTTGGCTGTTGGATCCAATGATCGACTCGTATCGTATAATTTGACAGCTTTCAGGCTCATGGATTAGAGAGCTCAAACAGACCTGCTCATTCTTCTGCCGTTCGGGTTGACGAATTCTCTGAATTGGGTCCGGAAGTATCAGAATTCTGCACTAAGCAAATAAAATTGTTTACTGAGAAATCGGATTGTGCCATGGTATGCTTCACAAATGAACTAATTTGAGTTTATCTTAGTAAATTTTTCCACATTACAGATAACCTTGTGATTCTGATGACGTTTTTAAGTACTTAAAACGTATACTCATCTCACGGTAATTGAAAATTTGAAAATTATATACGTGAGGAAGTTTTTTTTGTAATAATTAGCCCTGTTTTTTTTTTTCTTCTGAAAACCGATTTGATTTTGTTTAATTGCATGACTGTGCTATTGAGATACTAATGCAGTAATGCATATTTATTTTGAAGAAAACATATCCCTCTAGAGGAGAGTTGGATGGAAGATCCGTTTCTTCATGTACAAGGCCAAATCCAAAAGCTATTATCAAAACCATGTGCGGAGTTGCTCCAATTTCAAAGCCCAAGCTCGATGACACTAAAAAAATATCTGATATAGAGAATCCAAACTCGGTATTAGTTAAGAATATAATCTCTGAAATCGGACTATCTGAGCTCGTTGAAGCTATTTCTATCTATGGAAATGTCTCCGGTGCTTCGTTTGTAGTTGCCCTCAGTGGACTTCGTCATTGTAACATTGAATTCGAGGTATATAACGTAACCTTTTTTTTCCTATTTATATTTTTTAAGCAGGTTTCTATTCTGATACGTCTCATCATCTGTTTTTAAAGGATGTAGGATCTTGCAAGAAAGCAATCTGGGCTGGTAAAATTGCAATTGGGGGACAAGAATTCATAGTTCATCCTCTTGGTGCTGTGGATATAATTGCATTTAGAATCGAAAACGTACACGAAGAGACGACTGAATATGCAATTCATTCTAGATGCAAGACTATTGGTGAATTCGTGGGATTAGCTAGGACAAGCAAGGATGCCGTGGAAGTCTTCTTTAACGTGCGGAATGACTCGAACCATCTGAATATACTAGAAAAGTACGACTCTTTTTCCTTGGTATAGTAAAAAATTGCAATCTTTAATGCCCCCTCCGTCCCTTTGAGAATACTCTTTACTTTATTTTCCGATTCACTTTTATTTATTGGAGTTGACTGATAATGCCCTTTAGGCACGACCAATTTCAAAACTACAAACGAAATACCCTTGAGATTTGTAAAAGGAGGTTTGAAACCCTTCTTTGCTTATTATGAAGGGTGAATGTAAAACAAACTAAAATTCCACGAGTTTTTCTGTAATCTCGAAGTTAATTTGGGGTTTTCTGTAATTAGTTCAAACATCAAGGGTACTTTTGCGAACTATTCCTATATAATATGACTTGTTTTCTCCATTTTTGGTCTGTAGCTTGAACAACACGGTAATTGATCGCAACAAGTGGTCAGCTCATGTCGTGACAAGCAAGTCAGCTATATCTGATTCAACAAGGGTATCCTCACAAGATGAAGCTAGATACAAAGCTGGAATGCAAATTATTGATCAAATCCCCGAGCTAAAAAAGCAAGTGGTCATGAAAAAAATGCACGTTGAGGACTTGGAGACGTTGATTAACACTATAATGCACATAGAAGAAGGGTTGTCATCTACTGTTGGTTTTTCATCAGGTAGCGAATGAGATGTTTCATTCTTTGTTATGATACAAGTGAATGCCCCTCGTGTTGAGAATTAAGATATATCATCGGTGCGAGATTATTTGCCTGAGTTTTGGATGAGATAGTAGTAGTTCAGAAAATATATTTTGATTCAATGGTTTAATTGTTATTTTTGTTGGATAGTTCGAGCTATAATCATAATAAATGAACATGTTGAATTTTAATTTTGAATTATGACAAATGTTACAAATTGATGTGCTAAATATTAGTAGAGTATGATAAAAAAAATAACTTATAAATTATTTTTAATTTTAATGTTGAAGACTTGAAGTTGTTACAACACAAACATAAAAATTAAAATTACACAAGATAAATCTGCTGCAATCGATGCAAGAAAATACTACACAGGAAATCATCATTCATTCATTCACCACCTTTCAAGTTCATTCTCAACGCCCTACAAGCCTTATCCCGAACTTCACGCTCGGACAAGCCTAACTGTGCACACTCGCCCACCCTATACACTCTCTCGTCAACATCGAGCTTCATATACGGACAAGCCGTCTCTTCGCCTTCGCTGTTAGATCCAGATTCCCGCCCAGGACTAAGCGGAGATGATCCCAAAGGCTGTGCTCTCATCTGGACGGACCTTAAGAGAGCAGTCTTTCTTAAATCAGACGAGTGACATATGTCGCTCGGAGAAGACGGGAATCGCCCCTCCGTACTATCTGAGCCACGCTGACGTGGATGTGATGACATGGCGGAAGAGTTATTATTGTTACTAGTGTTGTAAGGATATGAAGTAGTCGGAGATGCTGGGATATATGTGCTCAGAGGCTTTTGTCCCCTGTGAGGTGATACGGGGCTAGTAGGTGCACTCTCGGGCTGGAAAGAACTGGGCTCGTAATATCTAGAGTCATCGGAGTCTTCCGACATTGGCGAATACGGTACGGATAATTCGTCCCTGAAAAAATAAATGGGATAAGCAACACTCATCATGGTGGATTTATCATGAAATTTCAACTGAAATTAAAATTTCACATGTATGTTTCGTTTAAACCGAGAAAACAAAAAACAAATTGATCTGCAATGGGTCAGAAACAATTGCAACAATGTTATTTTCAACGACCTTCAATGCGCCATATAACTATTGAAATCAGAAAAAAAAAAAAACAGGGCTTATACAGTTAAACGGAAAATATATCAAGGTAGATCTTATTCGAAGATTCCATGTTTCAACAATGCTTTAAGAGCTCTTAGAAGTTAGAATCTCAGGCAATAATATTACCGTCGCAGGCCAAGTTTGAATATTTCCTGATACTTTTTCGTCAGCAATTATGAAAAAAAAAATGTATGAATAGTAATCACATAAAACTATTTATCAAGTCAATCTTTAAGTAGATTGGTTCAATTTTCATCCCTAATTGTACGAACGCTAAATACATATAAACAAATAAACAATACATGTAATACTAACCGGAGGCCATGCATCATGTTTTCGGACCGTAGGGGAGAATCCATAAGATTTTCAGATAGGGAGTCTCCAACAGTTAGACCATTCAAACTTGAAGCCATAATCTGCATATCTTAACAAATTAAGACACCTGATACACACAAGGAAAGACACATTGCCAAATAAAAACACCCTTTCCATATACGCTCGAGCTTCTCCATTTCAAACTATCTATCATTTCATATTCCAGGGATCTTGAATACAAGCAAAGTGCGCATTTTTTTGTATGTTTTGTAATTTCAAGAATATGAGGCATATACGGTTCAGAATCAAAAGACCTAGTGTGATTTGTCCCACCAAAAGATGGTCTCATACTAGTCAGTCTTGTTTAGAATATGCAATTCCTGGTGACCTGATGTGAAGCACGGACACGAACCAGTCACAAAACCGTGTAACTGAAACCAGAAACAAACTTACTAACTTGAACTAAAATGAAGTCATACTATGTTTTACATTGTATTATTCTATCTATGTCGAGCATAACCGGTATCCGCACCACCTGAAATCGGCTCACAGTATGATAAGTGCCTAAATAGTTTGCTCATAAAAATGGAAAGTAAAAGACTCTGATTTTCTAATAAATATCATCTGAAAAATAACTTCACAATTGCTATGGATTCAGAGAAAATGAAACAGCAACAAACAAAGAAATAAATAAAAAATAAAAATGCGCATTTCTTTTCAAAACACAAATTAGGAAATATAAATAAACCAAACCCCATCGATTATTGAAAACAAATAATAATGATAATGATAATCACACCTCGCTGAGATATCGCTTGTGAGAGCGGAGATTATCCACGTACACCTCATCTTCAGGATCTCTACTTCGTTTGACACTCGCGGACGGAGAAGATGATGACGTGGCGCTGTTATCTTCTTGCCCCATTATCTCTACTTTATTTTTTTCATTACACTCGCTCATCTCGCTTTAAGAATTTCAACATCCCAAACACAATTTTGAATTTATTCCTGAGAAAAAAATTGCAGAAATGGACTTCCAGTGAAAAGGGGCTTGGAAAAGAAAGTTAGAGATCGTGATTTTTTTTATTTCTTTTTTCATTTTTCGTTTTACTACACTTACAAAAACCTACCTGCCATTCTCCGGAATGGAATATTCGAAAGAATATTCTGATTTGAATAGTAAATTTATAACTACCTACTTAAATTTTTTGACTTATTACAAATATACCTTCAGTCAACATTTAATCAACATTATTAAAAAAATAAAATGCAAATAAATTAAACTAAAATCATTTCGAGATTAACATAAAAATTAAATTAAAAATTACATTCATTTTCCTTAAAAAAAAATAGAATTACATCAACTTTGAATTTGAGCAGATTCAATAAAAAAAAAATTATCATCACCCAAACATCTTTTACATCTACCGTCTACAGATCTAGAAAATAAAAAATAAAAAATCTAAAGAAACTGGTGTATTCAATACTAAATAAAGATTTAATAACAAAACTCAGAAACATATATGAAAATCATTATGATTTATGAAGGAACTATTTTCATTGAATCAACACCTCCAGTTTCATAGTAGCTTGGTGGCTAAGCTACTGAATATCCAGTACAAAAACACTACTATTAGCTATTAAATAGTCAAAAGAAAAACAAGATAAAAAGATATAAGATGGAGGACCAAAACACAAATACAAAAAATGTATCCTGTGTACTAGAAGACAAAGATTGCAGCTATTAGTTATCACGTGTGCATGCTCCCATGCACCAGAATTTCATGTAAGCTGCATTATCCAATCACAACTCCTCCATGCATGTTTGAACTTTTATAAAATCTCAATAATTAAACTAAACAACTCAAGATTTAAAAAAACAAAAAGACTACGTTTGCGCAAAAGCAGTAAGCACAACCGCACAATGATCCTTGACGGGAGAAGGAGAGAGAAGTCATCAACTTTGTCTACTCGACGAGGGCAGCGTCTGAGAGGGGGGCGATCGAATTTCTTCTTGTTAGATCTGGATCTGCAAGAACTTCATAGATCTTAAAGTTTGAATTGGGGTTATCAAATGAGGTTGAAAAATATATGTGAAGTTTTTTGTAATTCAAGAAACCTATTTTTTTTTTAGAGATAATTGTTAAAATTATTTTTGATTTTGTTGGAAGATGATAGATGATTTTGGAAGAAGAAGATAGATACGATTCTCTCTTTTTAATTTTTATTTTTACTTTATTGGTTAAATTTTTATTTTTACTTTATTAAATAAATAAATTAATTAAATATGTGATGACATAAATGTCCTTCCAACTTCCAACAACTTCAATGCACAATTTTAATTATGAGAGTGATATCCATTTTCTCGGAATATTTCATATTCTGGTGAATTGCAGGTAAGAAAGTGTAAATATGTGAAATAGTTACCAACGTAATATCGGCCCAGTCCTCGTCGAATTTTGATAGCACATTAGGAATATTGGGCCTTCCATTTTTCAGTCTGCTAGGTTTCAAACGGTACCAGGCTCAGGTTTGTCAAATTAGGCCCATTATCTAGATTGGAAGGTTTTGGCTGGGCCACAAGGCCCACAACCTATCACATGCTCATGCACGTGAGACAAAATCAATGGTTCGCGATGGTTTGGGGTTTAGTTGATCGATAGATTGAACCAATTGAAATCGATCAAATTAGTCGTAAGATAACTCACGCGCGTATATTTTAAGTGTAAATTTTCGATTATTCACAAAAAAAGAGTTGATAACACGTGTCATCACGAATCTATTTATAAATCGGAGGTAAAAGTTAGATAAGAAAACATCCAAAAGCATGAATGAAAATAGAAAACTAAAGATGAATGAATGCCCATAAGCATCCAAAAAGTAGACACTCATCTCTTAAACCTAGAGAGGCACAAGTTGTGAAAGATTCCAATCTAAAAATTGCATGCCCATGTGATGCCTCTGTACACGGTAGCAGAAATGGGTCTCCACAAACTAACGTGAACCTAACAAGAAAAAAATAAATTAAAATTGTTTATTTATGAAATTAAAGCCATGTGGGAGTTTGCAGGAAATTGTGATTTTAAACTACCACTAACACATTATTATCGTACAAACTAGATGCTTCCCATTTTCCCGGCAAAATGCATCTACATCTAAGAAAAACAAAGTGTTGATTTATATCAAAATTGATTGCCTAACATAAAATTTTCGATTCAAATGTGTATTTTCGCTTGAAATTGTGCGCATAGAATAAATTTGTATTCGATTTTTTAGTCATTTTTAACACAGTTTATGATCCTTTCACAGTGTCAGTACGTTGACATGTTCAATTATTGAGTTCCATTGTTGAACATGAAAGCAACGAACAACAAGCATTCTGGACGCAGTTTGTTTTTTTTAGTACTATCAATACAAATGTGTTATGTTTTAATTTATCCACACGTTTTGGTTGTACCACACGTTTTGGTTGTAGACATTGCACGTACTTTTTATGGTATTGGCTAAACTCAATTTCACATTTTGTCAAATCATTAATTTGTTCATGAAAAAATCATAAATTTGTTCATGAAAAACGTGCTATTTTTATTCCTAGTAACTGAAATGCAGATGCCATGCTTCAATCAACAGAAGCAATAATTTCTGATGGAAAATAATTAGCAGATAAAATCACATAATTAAATAAAGTGATTCCCAACAGCTTCTCAAATATACAGAAGCTTTTTTTGAAATTAAAAATAAAATAAAATTATAAAATAAGCGCTTGGTAAACTATACACAGAAGCTGAATATAGTCGTCCTCGTCGTTTCGATTCCAGATTTTACCTGGACGACATGGGATTCAGATTTCTGGTAAATCCACTTAAAGCGCTGTAACTCTTCGAGCTGAAACCTAGGCACCCGAACAGCCCCTGCCGGTACGGTAGGAACGTCTTCCTCTTCATCTCCTCCGTCTGAGCTCTGTTCGCGGTGTAGAGCAGCTCGTGCGCGGACGGCGGAACGCGGCGCCTCCAAACGCCGCCGTTCGCCGGTTTTCCGGAACCCGGAGATTTCTTCGACGGAGCAGAGGACTTCTTCTTTTCCTTCGCCGGAGAGAACGATATCGCCGACCAGAACCTGTCCTTGTTATTCTCCGCCCTTCCCTCGCTTTTGCTCCTGTGGAGGAGGTCCTTCAGGAATATCCACTTCTTCGAGTTCCTGCCGGAGGACGACGACCGAGACGACGACGCCGAGCACGACGGCGTCGTTTCCGTCGACTCATTCTCCTTATCGGCGCCAGCGACGGCGGCGCTCTCGCCCTGCAATTCGTACTCCAGCGTCGCGCGCAGCGGCGACATGGATCTGGCTTTTCTGTGCGAGTACTTAGCGCCGCCGCGCCCCCTCAGATCTCTGCCTCTACCATCGTTGTCTCCACCGTAGTCTCCGTACAGATCCACAAACGGCGCGGCGTTCTCTTGTGCCCTCTGCAGGTGAGACGACAACTTCATCGGCCGGATCTGACCGTTGAAAAACAGCTCGTCGGCTGAAATCATCGAGCCGCGCCCGCCGGGTGAGAACCTCGAGGAAAACTCGAACTCGAAAGAACCGGAGTCGGACGACAGAAAAACCGGCTCGAAATCGGCCACCGACGTCGCTTTGAACTTCTTCTCGTTGGCGAGCATGTAATGCATTGGGCTTGCCGGAGCACTGTAGAAGTAGCCGGAAGGTGCATGTCCGGGGCTGGACGGAGCGCTCACGAACGGCGTGGAGCAAGCGCTGTCGATGTCCTGGCTGAACCGCGGCGGCTCGTCGGCGCCGGTGGTAGTTTTTGAGAGAGGCATTATTGGAGAGAGAAAGTGGGGAAAAAAAGGAGCATGGGGAAATGGGGAGAAAAGAGAGAACCTGAGCAAATCTTGTTTCGCACGCAATTATTGTACGCTCAACGCTGTGAGATGAGAGTGTGCAGAGGGCGAGGAAGGCCACTACGATATTTCTGTTACAGTAACAGTGGAGTACTATTATTTTTTTCAATTTTTATTTGGGAAAATAATTGATTTTACTTTATCAGTGTTGGACTTGTCACATGTGCAGATGTGCTATTTTATCGGTGATCGAAAGGACGGATAAGCCCCTCATTTATTTCTTTGTTTGGGTATTTTTGGAAAAACACTGTACTCTGTTCGTTTCTCGTTATTAATGGTTTAGATTTAGACTTCCTAATTTTTCTATATTTAATTAATCCGAGTACATGTGGCCGGCACCGGCGGCACGTGACTTCAATTGGGCCGTAGTGTTGAAGATATCGGCCTCGGTTGGGCTTTCAATATGTTGGGTATAAATATTCGGCCCAATACCAGTTGGGCCGCAAAAGAACCCTATAGCGACTTGTGTAGTCTTTTTGCAGTCATATTTCCTACTATTTCCCCGCACCAAAACAATCCCCAAGGACCCCAACTCCAACCGCTCGCCAGTTCGCGTGACAGTCGGTGTGTGTAGTTTTAACTCAAACTCAGAATCAAACTTCGACCGACTCCGGCAGCCGGACTATTCCGATCACGAAAGAAGAAGAAGATGAAATACGTTTTGGTTACCGGCGGCGTGGTCAGCGGTCTCGGCAAGGGCGTCACGGCCAGCAGCATCGGAGTTGTGCTGAAGGCCTGTGGACTTCGAGTAACCTCGATTAAAATTGGTCTGTTATTTACTCTCAGTACCTTGCATTTTGCTTTATCTTCTTTGCTATTTCATTTCCTATGAGAGCTTAAGAAATGGATTTTATTGAGAAATTTATTTTGGAAAAAAAAAATTGTGTTGTGGTTTGAATTCGGATATATGTTCTTTTGTAATACTGAGCTTTAATTTTAGTTTGTACTAGTAAATTTCATAGGGGCGCGTGTTTGCTTCTGATTGTGTCGTCGTCCTTATTGCCGATTATTTGTTCCGTGAGACCAATTTATCGTAATCAATTTTTACAACATGGTTATATTGTGAACTTGTTTTGAATTCCAATCTTTGTTTCGGTTGTGAATGGAGTGTTAGTTTATGTGTATGGCCAGAACTATGATTTGAATGAACGGAAGGAATGTTGATGAATTTGATTGCGGTGTTCATGTATTCATTTTTTCTATCTTGTCAGATCCTTATTTGAATACGGATGCTGGCACAATGTCTCCGTTTGAGCATGGGGAGGTTTTTGTTTTGGATGATGGTGGAGAGGTGTCCTCGTCTTTCTTTATACTGTCTTTTCAATTGTCATAAATATTTCCCATTAATGCTACCATCAATGGTGATTGGTGATTTTGGGGATGCACAAATGTTGTCTGAAACTTTGTTCTTGAACCTTGTTATTAGGTGGATCTAGATTTAGGTAATTACGAGAGATTTTTGGATGTAAGACTAACTAGAGAAAACAATATTACTACAGGAAAGATATATCAGGTACTTTTGACACCATAATCCCAGTGGATACATAATATTACATGCTTCAGTATCTGATTCATTTATTTGGTGGTTTATATGTTAGTCTGTCCTCGATAAGGAGCGAAAAGGAGATTATCTCGGAAAGACTGTACAGGTAATTTAAAATCTATAGCATATTATTTGGTTCAGAGGATCTGATGTGTGTGTACCCTTATTAAAATGATTTGATTTTTGAGTTAGGTGGTTCCTCACATTACTGATGCTATTAAGAATTGGATTGAGTCAGTATCTACAATTCCTGTTGATGGTAAAGAGGGCCCTGCAGATGTTTGTGTTATAGAGTTGGGAGGGACTGTAGGTAAAAAAGTTATTGAGTAGAAAAATTCCTGCCTCAAGAAAGTTACATTTATTTTACTTAATACCCCAAACACCTCACTTTTCAGGTGATATAGAGTCAATGCCTTTCATTGAAGCTCTACGACAATTACTCTTCTCAGTTGGTAAGCCTACAATATCATCTGCATATTTTGGGAATAGGTTTTATCCGTTTCATCTTGGTTTTCTAGTCGTGTTTTACTCTACTGAACAATTATTTCTTATCATTTCTTTTTGGTGAAGAGTCACACATGTGAGCTTTCTATTACTGTATGTTACTGTTGATAGCCTGCATGTTCTCTGAGTATTTGCTCATCATCCTTGTTTTTCCCTTGTTTAACTTTTTTTCCTTTATACAGGACAAAATAATTTCTGTCTGATTCATGTCAGTCTTATACCTGTTCTTGGTGTTGTTGGTGAACAAGTAATACTCTACTTTTGTTTTCAACTAACTCTTATATTTACGAGCGTTATGCTTCGTCTAAGTTTTGTGCATGTCAAAACCTGTCTCATACATTCTAATTGCTGCAGAAAACGAAGCCTACACAGCATAGTGTGCGAGAACTGCGAGCATTAGGCTTGACTCCTCATTTTCTGGCTTGCCGATCGGCAGAGGTAAATTATGCATGTAAATAATCTTTTGGGAAATATATAAATTTACGTGAAAAATGATACATTGTTTTCGTTACCGCTCTATATTGATTGGATCACATATATAATAGTAGTCCTTCAGGTTTCATACAGAAACATTTTCAAGCTTCACCATGGTCTTAAGAGTTGAAGTGTTTCATTTTAGTTTTTGTTTTATCTTACAGCCTCTTTTGGAAAATACTAGGCAGAAATTGTCACAGTTTTGCCATGTCCCTGTAAGTTTTTATGCTGTGCCTTTTTCTTAACTCAAAAGCTGTATGATTAGCTTTATTTTATAGCTATCATCATTTGTCTTATGTTTTTACATATTAGGTTGGAAATATTCTTAATATCCATGATGTTCCAAACATTTGGCACATTCCTCTTCTGCTTCAGGTGTTTATAATATATCTTCAAACCTGGTCCCATCTTTTTTTCTTTTGTCGATATCTTGTGCCATTATTATTTTTTTCGTAATTTTTGTTCTAGAAACAAAATGCCCACGATGCCATTCTAAGACATCTGGATTTACTAAGGTAAGCATTATCCGCTTCAATTATCTCATTTCATTTTTGTCCTCTTATTTGTTTTCACATCTAATTTGTTGTTGAAGCAATTTCAGATTAGTCCATGAACTCTTTACGTGCATCAACACATATTTTACAAAAATATGGGGAAAATCTGGATTAAACTCTGAAATCCTATAAGAGCTGACTGGTCTTGTCCTGTAAATGTTCTTTCAGTGTTGCTAATCCTCCCAATTTACAAGAATGGACCCAAAGAGCTGAGACTTTTGACAACCTCACAAACTCTGTTAGTCACAATAAAACTTCAGTTTATATTTTCCTTATTCCAACTATGAATATCAGAAATGACTATTCGTGGCTGCTATCTCAGGTACGAATTGCGATGGTGGGGAAGTATGTTGGAATGACAGATTCTTATTTATCTGTTGTGAAGGTGATAAAATAATTTTGTTTGTCCATTAGAGGTCTAAATGAGTGCCAATTCAAATTGAATTCCATCCAACCTGTGGAATGTAGTCATCTGCATTTTGCTGATGCTTGTTGGGTTCTTTGGTAGTACTTATCTCTTAAAATAATGAATGAAAATTATTTTGTCTATTGTAGTGGTTTTTTTCGCTTCCCTGTAATTTTTTCGCAATTTGTAAACTCTTTATGTCGATTTCTTTATTGAAAATTTATTTGTATTTTCTCCTATAGGCTCTTTTGCATGCTTGCATAGCGTGTTCATTGAAGCCAACAATTGATTGGATTGCAGCTTCAGATCTTGAGAATGATACCGCAAAATCTGTACAGCTCTTATTATCTACTTATCATGTAAATTCACATCTGTTGATTTCAGAGTCATATGTTCCTCAAGAGTTGATTCGATTATTTTCATTCAGGCACCAGATGCGCACGAGAAAGCTTGGAGAACTCTAAGGGTACACCAAATCTTGCTTTTGTAACATGTCCCGCATGTTTCTTCAATATATTTTGATTTTGGATTTTTTTGAGAAATAGAACTTTCTTCTATAAGTATCACTCCAAATTTAAAGTTTGAAATTTTTGCAAGTTCTTTTGATCTAAAACAATCTATACTTCTAGAACGCTGCTTGTGTATTGGTTCCTGGTGGGTTTGGAGATAGGGGTGTGAATGGAATGATCTTAGCTGCAAAATACGCAAGAGAGAATAAAGTTCCATATCTTGGCATTTGCTTGGGCATGCAGATATCTGTGATTGAGATTGCCAGAAATGTAAGATATTTCTTTGAATCTTATATATGCTTTTTTCTATGACCACTGACCTCATAGTGAACTGTGTGCCTTTACATGGTGTTGTGCAGGTTTTGGGCTTGGAAAGAGCAAACAGCACTGAGTTTGATGATAAGACACCGAACCCTGTTGTGATATTCATGCCAGAGGTATTTTTTTCATTCACATTAGCATTATCTCATTTGATCAATTACAATTTCCGTGCATGTCTGCAGGGATCAAAAACACATATGGGAAGCACAATGAGACTTGGAAGTCGAAAAACATTGGTCCAGACGTCAGATTGCTTGACAGCAAAACTGTAGGAGATCAGCCATTTTACGTTATTTATTATTCTGCGATATATGATTTTTTACTTCAGATATTAATGGAAAGTCATCCCTCATTAGTATTATTAATTGCACGCTATTCACGTGAAGTTTTTGAAATAAAGGCCCTGCAATTCATTCTCAGCTTTTACACTTATTATGCGAAACCTCTACCAGCAGGGAGCTCTTCTTAAATTAGTTCAAATAGCAGTGGTGATATCAGTATAAAATTGAGGTCTCGGACATTAATACGATATTTTGTTTTTTGGACAGGTACCACAACTCAGAGTATGTTGATGAACGGCATAGGCACAGATATGAGGTTGATTGATCATGATGAATGACTTAGTTTATCTTCACATTTTAGTTGCAAACTGAACGTATTTCGTTTCAATATCCCATAGGTGAATCCGGACATGGTTAGCATCTTGGAAAATTCTGGGCTGAGCTTTGTTGGGAAAGATGAAACTGGAAAGCGTATGGAGGTCAGCTTCTCTTTCATTTACTCCTTTCATCACAACTGTTTTTATATTAATTTGACATTAATGTATGTAACGATATTTCTTTTGGCATTTTTCTCTCATTTCTGCAGATCTTGGAGCTAAAAGGTCATCCTTTTTATTTGGGGGTTCAGTTCCATCCTGAATTCAAGTCGCGTCCTGGGAGACCCTCGCCTCCGTTCTTAGGTAAAATATTATTTGTGTATTCACAAGTCTTATGTTGTTTTCTAATGAGACATTCTTTTTGGTTTGATGGGATATCAGGTGTGATTCCTACCTGTGTATTAAGCTTTATGAATAAACGTCTTCTTATGAAGATTCGCATATATGAATAATAAGTCATTGACAAATATGATGTCCAAAAGAATTCTACTGTTTTTGAGTTGATACTTTAATTGCATGTATTTGATTCTTTAGTGGTGCTGCTATCTGCTTTAATTTGTCTGTGCTATATATACAGATTGCCTTCACATGAAATGTAATGATGCATGAGTTGCTACTTATCTTCCTATCGAATCTCAATTGTGTAGGTTTTATTATGGCCGCAAATGGACAGTTGGGATCATATCTTCAAAATCCTCGGAATGGAAGCTTGTAGGGCTTTCCAATGTAGTGAATTTTGAATTCCATGCCTAAATTGGTCATACATATTTTGGTATGGGTACACTCATCTACGGTTTTCTCGTGATTTTTGGGTGAAATGTTGAAGTTCTTCATACACGAAGTGAAAGTATGTTATGTGATTGATTGTAAGTATATTTACTAATAGACCCCATGGGTAGTTTTGCGAGTGTGCTTTTTTTTACCCTGGGGCGGATGTAATTTAGATGGAGTCAGAAATTTTGAACATCAAATTATATTTATGGTTTGAAAGGAAACATTATCTTTTTCAAAATTTAATGGAGTATATTTTTTTTATTTTTTTTTTATAGGATTTTTTTTATAGGTAAAAAAATCGTACCCAAATATCTAGAAACAATGTACTACTATTTATAATCAAATTCAATTAAATCCAATTTTAAATATACCAGATTTCACAACCTCAAACACCTACAAAATCATTATCAAATGTAGAAACTACTTTTTAAAAGCTCCATAAATTATATACTCCAAATATTAAAAATAGTTTTGCAAGTGTTGTTATTTACCCTGGGGCCATTGGTATTCCAAATATTAAAAATAGTTTTGCAAGTGTTATTTACCCTGGGGCCATTGGTAGTTTTGCAAGTGTTTTTTTTTTTTTTGGACAAGGAGGAGAGACGAGAAACTCCACCCCACCCGATCGGAGGTCCCTCAATCGGATAGGATGTAAATCGAGGGATGTGTCCGAGTAGCAGACACCTGTGCGAGAGAGCCAACATGTCTCACCCCAGGACAAACCTTCATAATATTTCAATGAAAATTTGTCTCACCCGAGGTTCGAACCCTACGTCGTCGGGAAATATCTCACCCACATCATCACAGGCCTTACCACTCAGCTATGTCCCTGGAGACCAAGTGTGTTGTTTTTTACCCTGGGGCGGATGTAAGGTAGCTGGAGTATAAGTATTTTTCAAAATTGTACTGAGCACATAATTTTTTTAATTTATATTTATACACAGCATCTTGCTTCAAACATAGGTTGGAGATGCTTAAGAATAAAATTCAAGAAAAAAAATGTCATACTCTAATATTCAGTAATTAAATAATTTAAACTAATAGTAGTATAAAATAATTAAATTCAATATTTAAACCTTAATAAATTTGTAGCATATCAATACTTATTCAGAATAAAAATAAAATCTAAGATCAAGAAAATAAAATCCATAAAATTGAATAGAGCACACAAATATCTACTTTTTAAAAGCTAAATTAAATACTCCCAATATTAAAATAAAAATATATTTTCTACCTTCAAACTATTGAATCCATATTCTCTTTCATAACTTGAACGAGCTTACACGGCAAATAATTTATAGCAAACCGATCAAGGCTTACACTGTCAATCTCCTCGGCTGTTGCCTTCAATTTTATCGCACCCATACGAGCCAACTCACTCATCAACACCGGATCCTGCCGAACCCAATCTTGAGCTTGATAACAAGTTATCATCGCATACTCCTTGTCAGTGATCCTTTCTCCACGGCAGCCTATTAATTCTAAATCCAACGCCGAAATTCCGAGATAATACAATCCCGGAAACGTCGGAGCTCGATCGTCGTACGCCCTATTAATACTCCTTCCATACTTCAATTGAGTATATATTCCCAACCCCGTCTCGTCACTCACGTCGCAATCAACCACACAGAACACGGGAAGACGAAGTTCGTCGGCGACTCTTTTCAGAAAGAACTTGGTTTCCAAATTAGGGTTCCCTTCTCCCGTGATGATCAAACACCGATACTCATTATGAAAATTCAACTGGGCTAACCGAGTGAAAGTCGAGTGTTTCCCTACGTAGAGAATAAACAGCAAATCTTCGTCTCCGTCAATATTGACTACGCTGTCTGGGATCAATTCTCCGACTCGGCACTTTACGAGCGGAGATCGCTCCGAGTTGCAATCGACAGATCTGGGGGCGTGTTGTTGTATCGTGTAACGCAACCCACCAATCACGCGACCCTTTCTTTCCTTGTTATCCATCGCTGCAAAATTAAAAGAAAGAAAAATAAACAACAGGAACTTATAATACTGAAACATAAAAAAGGGGGAGAACTCTATTTATAAAAATCTAAGACGGCAAAAACCATAAATAAGGAAGGAATAAAACTAGCTAGTATATGGAAATATTAAATCAAATATTCATCAAATAAGGAAACAATAAGGAAATATATTAAATCGGTTTTTATGAAATAAGGAAACAATATACAGTACTAATAATTCATGGGTGAAAATCGAACCCGTAGCCCGGCCCGTATTTAGACGGGCTGGGTCACGAGTCTGTCGAGTACTCGAGTCAGCGTAGCTGCAACTCGGAACTCCAAATTTACAGCCCACTCTTTTCTCAATTAAAAAAAATTCAGATGAACAACACATAAGAACCGATTGCAAGCCATTCCAGAAAAAAAAGAAGAAAAAAATGTTCATGCAGACTCGAAACTCGAAGAATAAAATGTTTACGAGACTAGATCGGCGGGTGGTCCAGATATGGCGGAGTTTCGAGTGTCGAGGGTCGTGGTTTTATCGTTTTTAGCTGATGTTTGTAGAGAAAAAGGGGAGAAATGAGAGAGATGAAAAGGATGGAGGGGTTTGCGAGATCTGGAGGACGTGGGATTTGTGGGCCGTTGGATCGGAAAAACTTGGTCCGTATATATTTATTTTCGGTTTTGGCCCCTGCACGTCACGGTATTTATTAATGTGCCCCTAATTTCATCCGTATTTATTTAGTCTTTGTTTTAGAAAGGAAATGGTGTTTGCTTGTGTGAATGGTCTATCAAATTAGCTGTCTATTACTAGTAAATTAGTTAAAAATTTTTTTTTGGAAAATGAGTCATGTGCAGCTCACGTGATATTTTTCAATTGTAGAGAAATATGAGAGGACGGAGTAGCCGGTGATGTTGGCAAAGACTTGGTGATGTTGGCAAAGCCAAGTCTAATGTTGCTTTTTACCATATCGTTTCAAACCAAGTTTTACCGTAACATTAATATTCCTCCAATTCGGAACGGTAATGGAATTGATTCAATCATGAAAAAAAATACACAAAATTGGATTATATTACAACTCTCATAGTCTCATTCATCAAAAACAAAACACAAAGCCGGTAACGGAATTGATTCAATCATGAAAAAAAAATACACAAAATTGCATTATATTACAACTCTCATTCATCAAAAAAAACAAAACACAAAGCCGTACATATGATAACTTGTCATTCCGATGACGACGCGGAGTTCAAGCGTTCGAGAGACCTCTGCCTTTCCAACCTCCAAAGCTCGTGAACCATGGCTATAAATTCCACCGCCTTCAAATCAATATCTGGATCCCCATTCATTTCTTTGTCTTCATAATTGTAATCCTCGTAAAGATAGGTAAAACCGACGCCGTTAGTTTCTTCTTCTTCTTCTTCTTCTTTTTCTTCTTCTTCTCCGCCATCGCAATGCGGGAGCTGCTGCTCCTCTATTCCATCCTCATCACCAAAACCAAAATCCACATCGCAATCGAAAAACACCAATCCATCGGGATTTGTAAAGTCTACATCGCAATCGAAATCCACTTGCTCCCTAATGCACCCAAATTTTTCGTTAAATAATTAATTAAGATCAATTTGATAGCATCGTAACATAGTTTATCGAGTATATATATCTTTATATTCTCTACCATCAAAAAATATAATATGAATAAATCGATAAATTCCAAAGTCAACGGAGAGAAGAAACACCGTAAACTCTATTCAACAACAAATCTAACACAAAAAAAATACAGAAAAAAAAAAACAATATTGAAAAATCATTAATACCTAGGGTCGTCTTGATCTAGCGTCTCGTGCCTCGAGCATCCGCCGATGAGCTTCCTTGTGAACTTGGCGAATGCTCTTAGTCTGATCGCGAATCCGTTGTGCGTGCGTCTGAATATGCCTCCTTTTCCAGCCCACTCGAAGCTGAGACGGAAAATGTTCCTTGTTTCTAGAGAGACTATTGTGTCCATTTTTTTTTTCGTGTGAGAGAGTGAGGAATGAAGTGTTTTTTTCCGAGTGACGAGAAGGTAGACGTATTTATATACATATGTTTTTTCCGCGTGAGGTATATTATAATCCTTGATTCGTCGGCTGTGGGGTCCAAGGATTACAGAGACTAATCCTTCTTTTCTTGTACTAATTTTTATTGAAATTGATAAGTCTTAACATGTCGTGTCAGCAATGCCGTCTTGTTACCAATATGCCATTTGGAAAAAAACTGAATAGGCGGAACTCAAAAGGGGTATTTTCGAGTTTCTCCAACTGTCTAAACAGTACTGGTAAAACTTGTTCTCAAATATCATGATTAAAAATAAAGACTAAAGTAGTAATCAGTACCAACAATCATCTCCATTATCACTATCACTCTCATAATCGGGATCAAGATTCCTTCTATAAGGATTCCCCGATGATGGTCGATCGATCGATATGCACACATCATAATGTCATATCACCAATCATCATCACTTTGTTGATCAGCATCACTTTCATGATCATGATACCAAGTCGTTTTATAAGGATTCCCCGACGTTGGAAGAGATACAAAGCGATATGTAAGCATGGGGCATGATCTTGTCTCGGAAATTGGTGCTACAATTCAAAACAGTAAAATGTCAAAATTAAAAATCATATAGTTTTTTGGTCATAAGAATCAAACAAAAGCCACTTTGGTAAAGCAAAATAAAAAACTCCGTACCCAGTTATGTTATCATTCGGAACCCTTCTTCCAATTCACCCTATTAAGTTCAGTAAAAAAAACAGGCTTAAAATAAAGTAAGTTTCGAATTGAGACTCCTTTTTTAGAAAAAGTGAACTTCTGTTGTAATGTGAAAATAAAAGGCTTTGTATAAGAAAATATTTCTTATAAAAAGAACTGTGAAAGTACAAAAGATCCTTAATCGCATGTTTTCGTCAATAAACAGTGACCTGCTTCTAAAATACGATATCGATAGAAAGAAATAAAAACTTACAGTTTTCGAGTCAAATGAAATAGGTTTAACCGTATCATATGAATCGAAGAAAGTGGCGAATAAACTCCTATTGCGTTGACGACGCGTCATGAGTAGGGCTGGAAACGAGCCGAGCCAAGTCGAGCTTTGAGCATATCGAGCCGGCTCGGAAAAAAAAATTAGCAGGCTCGAGCTCGACGAGCTGCTCGAGCTCGGCTAGCGAATTTTTTTCCATGCTCGAGCTCGACTCGATCGAGCAGCTCGAGCTCAGCTCGATCGATTCGCTCGACTTTTGCTCGCTCGATTAGTTCAACACCAGCTTGTTCCTCGTATTGCTCGAGTTCGGCTCGACTCGAATTGCTCGACTCGATATATATACACATATTAAAATATTTAATTAAATATTTTTATATACGAGCGGCTCGCGAGCCGCTCGATTCTTCATGATTGGGGCTCGAGCTCGACTCGAATAGAATAATGCTCGGCTCGAGCTCGACTCGAGCTCGAGTTTGACTGAACTCGAGCCGAGCTTTGACTCGACTCGTTTTCAGCCCTAGTCATGAGGCAGGAAGAGTTCCATATAACATCGGACCTACAAGAAATTAACACACTTAGGAGGAAGTCGGAAAAAAAAATCCAATACAAGTAAAAGTGTACATTAAAGAAACTAAAATTATATACTCAATTCCATTCAATGTAATGGACTTGTTGTTGCCAATTACTGGATTCTATATCATTCAAAAACTTGAAAATCACTTCATCCTTTTTGGTAAACTATTTAAAAAGAACCAAACAATAAAGATAATGAATGCTCAATATTGATTACAAACTCATCGTGTAATTAACAACAAATAAAAAATTTCATACCAGCTCTCAGGCATAAACTACGTAGTTCTAACTAACATGTGTCTACTCAGTCTATTCCTTTCAACATAAATACGAACAAATATAATGTATTTTGTCTTCTAAAAATTTGTTGGATCTTTTGTAATATTCATTGATCATTGTGATATTTTCAGTCGTTTAGTGAACCCACTGGCAAAATTATCAACACTTAACCCTAACTTTTTTTTCTTTTGTAATTTTTGCTCTTTTTTTAAAAAAATTATTTTTCTTATATTTAGCTTCTACTAAAATATATATATATATATATATATACTAGAGAGCAATCGTCTTGCCATCCAAGACGAAAGCCCATGAAACTTGGTAATTTTATGTTTAATGTAGAGTCTATTTATAATGGGATATATTTACAAAATATACAAAATACTAAAATCGAAAGTGTTAAAAAATGAGTTTTAGGGATTAAGCAAAATAACATTAAGAAAATTGCGGAATTATTATTGGAGAAGTGCCATGTAAGGCACGACATAGCTCACATGACACGGTACTCTTTCCTGCAGTAAAAGACCACATTAGTCGAATTATTCATCTAATGCTTTAAAACATCAGGCAATTAGTTATATAGAAATAAAAACTAATTGGATTCCTTTTTATATAATTATTTACACTTTTCAAAAGCAAAATCAACATTTACAATCTACATCAAACCATGAATTTAAAATGCAAAGAAAAAATTTAATAAAAAAATACGTGTAGAAAGATATATACACGAGTAAGCCAAATACTTTTTCATAAATCTTGTACATTAGACATTACAACCCAGAGGAAAAAAGATTTAAATGAATGTTGCGACTTATGAAGAAGTTTTTTGCAGTAATAATTACATAGAGAAACATTTAAGTAAGATGCATATAGCATACCAAAATAAGCACATTGCAATCTTCGTGAAATAGACAAGGAGAAAAATTCCAAGATAAAAATAAATGAACTTACACATTTGAGATGCCACGAGCCTGCCGTGAAACCAAGGAATTTAGCAAAACAAATGAGCGTACACCGATCATCTAGTAGGGCCCAAAAAAACAATAAGTTGAATTAGAATTATATCAATTAGACCATGATTCAAACATGTAAGGTCTAATTAGTTCAATAACGTGACAACACAAGAAACCAAAAGTTTTTTCTCATTTTTCTGTGTTAAGATAAGGAACCTCGGCTAACTCAAAATTGTAAAAAGTACCAAAAGATTTGTAACTGTCGCCAAAAGAGTTCAACAAAAGAGTAATTCCAAAACAAGAATTTTCGACAAACGACAATTCGACCACATACCACGGAAACCCTATAAGATGATATCGTGGTTTTAATAGAGTTTAGGCCACCTTCCTGCACAATATTATATAAAGATGATATTTGAATTAATTCCAAATCTTATATAAAAACTAAATTAGCACAATATGATAAATCACAATTTGTTATTTTCTTTTACAAAATCACATATTACCTATAAAATGTTTCCATGAAAAGCAGAGGTACAAGCAACAAGATTGTGTTCCCATAAGTCCACTCTGCCAGAACCTGTCAAGATCGAGCTACATATAGTGAAAAAATATAGCAACTACAAATGGCAAAACCTCTTCTCCAGTATAGACCAGTATCAACTCAATATGAGTGTAATTATTCATAAATCGCAACAAAACTGCCATCGCTAAGGAAGTTTGCTTTCGCCACTCAAAACCCCGTAACAAAGAACTGATATCACATAGATTAATGCACATTGAAATTACTTTCAAACATAAATAACATATATGGAACAACATCGCAGAGGAAATAAACAGCCTGTCGTCAGAGTATAAGCTCTCCAGTTATTTCCACTGCCGGGATCATTATCATCTTTCTTAACAGAGGCTGATAGAACAAGGAAACCACAACATATATATTAATAATTGGGAACAAAAAAAAAACTCCATTACAAACCAATGACATAATCGAATGTAAGAGAAAATGACATGTAGATATTAACCTTTTAGGAGTGAAACTTGTTAATTATGAACTTTTTGAGCTAATCAAGTAAACCAAAATTATTCAGTCGCACCATTATTTGATCAACTAAACATAATGTGTATTTGAATCACAATACGATATCCGAATTGTTAACGAACCGGATTCGCTTAGACCAGTGATCCTAATGACACAGCCCTCCTGATCGAGCAATTCTTGCCGAACGCCCTTCTCTACAGAGCAGTTGTGCCACACGATAGACATCTGAAGTGCGTTTCTCCTTAAAATTACAAGCAAGAAATTATATAACAGAGTAATTTAAATTTATATTCGTTAAAAATAAAAGATATTTCAAGAAATTGCTACTCACTTGGAGGGATAAAAGGATATTAGGAACAGACTATCCATAAGTGACCTGGAAAGAACGACGAGTTTGTGAACAGGGACGACATCCATAATTGCTTCCAGCATTAGAAGAACACTACCGAACACTACCTATTATTCAGTCACGTGAGCATCAGTTAAAAACAACATGAATCGAAGACCATAAGTCTCTTGTGAAACTGTCATCGCAATGCAATAAGTTGTTGTTTAGGATCGGTTACCAGGTGCAGCAAACGTCTATTGTGTCTCCAAGTGAGATCTCAAAGCATCCCATGTTATGAAGTTTCTTCGACACCTACGCAAATTTGAACAGGGATATATAACCTTCCACTGGGAAGCCAACCACACAAGAAACATTCTGAGAAAAAAAATGGAATTTATTTTCCCAATATACTGAAATTTCATACCCACGAACGGGAATCGATAGTTTTTTGGCGACATTAGTTAAGCACGATAGCGAGCAATTCAAAACAGAAATTGCACCACACTCGATTTTCTAAACGACGCAGGGGATGGATAATACCTGAGAAACCGCTGCAATCGCCCGTTGAATCCCGTCGGGATTGTTTCTCCGGTGCCTGGTTGGTTCGGCTTTCGAACACTTTCATCGCCCTAATCAAAGCTACGATTTCGCCTTCCACCGCCGTAGAAAGGGGAGTGAGGCGTTCAGATCTGCTTTAGGTTAGAGATCATCTGCTTTTTCATCTCCTTTTTTTTTAGAGATAATGGTCTGATTAATTAAATGGAATATTAACTAATTAACACATAGATACAAATTACATATAAAGGGGAGCTATACGTGGCGCTAGTCCCCTTCTCATTATATATATAATGATATATATATATATATATATATATATATATATATATATATATATATATATATATATATATATATATATATATATATATATATATATATATATATATATACCTTATATAAAGATATGTATGTTTGCTAAGAAAGAGCCACGTCTCCCTTAAAACTGTACTTACACTTAGTTACAATATACGTATACATCATGCATCTATATACTAATTATATACATCATGCATCTATATACTAATTATATATTTTAGTAATTATATATTTTAGATATAATTAATTATTACATTTATCTAGCAAAGGTAAAAGCAGATCTACTGCGTTCTCCTTTTATTCTCAAGATCTAGATCTCGATCTCGATCTGTAAGTATATACTCCCTAATTATGTATATTACATGTAATTAATTAGTAAATCATCTCAAAGTAAGCTGTCTTCTTCTCGTTCCTGAGCCGCTTTCTTTTTTCTTAAACTTGAGATTACCGATTGCCGTTCGGCGGCACGACTCTGACCAAGATTTTCATCGGAGGTCTCTTCTGGGAGACTCCGACCGATCTTTATTTTCTATTGCCTTTGAATTTCTCACACCCGCAGGTCCTCATCTCTTCGACTTACCTTCGCCCAGAGCATAGGGTTTCTCTATCGCTCCGATCAATCTTGCACACGAAGCAACTAAAAATCAGGTACGCGATGTCTTCCTTCTCGTCCCTCAAATTCACGAGGGATTTTAGGGTTCATGTCAATTTAGGGTTTTCTCGATTTCTCTGATTCATGTCAATTTAGGGTTTTCTCGATTTCTCTGATTTTAGGGTTCATGTCAATTTGGTCTCGTTTATTGCTATTATTTTTGTCCCTGGGAAATCACGCTCTTTAGGTGTAAGTAGAATTAATGTTTTTGGTTTTTGAATTTATCTAGAATTTGCTGCTACTGTGTCTGCATGATGTGTCTTGTTGTTTTATCAAGCCTCTTGAATTTGATACGTTGCGGCACCTCGGAAGAACAAGCAGAAACCTCATGGTGTTTGAATTCGTTGGGTTCCTTTGTATTTCTTAGTGTATATATATACTAATGTTGGAGGCAAATTGTGTATTTGCGCTACTTATATATCTTAAGAAGTACAACAACATGTTAGTTTCTAAATTGTGTATTTCCATCTTTTGTTTGTTCTAGGTTATGCTTTTGTGAATTCTAAGTAAAATAGCTTTCTTATAAATTTGTTTGCTATTTTTACGTATTATTTTTTCGGATGTTTCTTTTTTATGAAACTCTCTTTTTCTTTCGGGTTGTAGTGTTATATTTTCTGTTGTAGGTTCTCCTAGACCTTTCAATTTCCATATTCAATTCTTAAAAGCGGTTTGTGCGAACATTTTTGTGTTTGCGACTTCTTTTGTTTGCTTAAGTTACCAAATATGAGTTATTTCTTGTGATATAACATGTTAGTTTCTAAATTTTCAAAATTATAGTTGTGCGGTCCTGTAGATTGGGTTCATATATGCTGACTTGATAGTCTCTCACTCAGGTTAATTTACTGCGTTTATTTTTCGCTGTCAGTGGATGATCTTGCTCCCTGTATTGCTCTTCCCACTTTTTCAGCGAGGTTTTTTCATTTTCTTTTGTTAACGTGTTGATTGCGCTTCTTATTTGTGTTTTTTTTGTTGTTTTAGCGTTTCGCCTTCGGAGTTTCTATACAACAAAACTCTCGCAAGAGCAGCGTAGGCACCAGATTACTCGTGCTGCCATTTATCCAAGTAGATAACTTTATTTTGGTTTTCTTTTTTATTTCCCCTGTTAGCATGTTCATCCATGTTCCTTTTAGTAATCTAACTGGTTTCTTTGTTCTAGGTTGTGTTCCTCTAAAATTTGCGTGAAATAGCCTTCATATAAATTTGTTTGTTATTTTTATGTATTGGTTGTTCTTATATTTTTTCTTATGAAATTCTCTTTTCCATACAGGTTTGAGGGTTATCATTTCTGTTGTAGGTTGTCCTCAATCACTGGATTTTCATACTACATTCTGAAAACAGGTTTGTGGAAACATGTTTTGGTGTGTGACTTATTTTGCGTGCTTTAGGTAACTAATAGGTTTTAGTTCCTCTCATATAACATGTCTCGGTTGTGTGTTACCTGTGGTAGACCTTGCTTATTGTTAGATGTTAGTTGTGAATTTGTGGGCTATATGAGTGTTTTGCATGTGCTGCATTAAAGCAATCTGAGTGTTTTTTCCTTCGTGATTCTAATAATGTGGCGGTTCCCTCAGTAAATCTCTCGTCTAAGACTATTTCAATTGTCTCATCGATGGTTGCCGCTTTTAGGAAAAGGAATTTCCACCCTCACATGTTTCTATCGTGTCCTCTGTAATTGATGCTCCTGCGAAGAAAAGGAAAATGGTTGAAATTCCTTTGCAGGTGAACTGTGTGGATGTTTCTTTGGTTCACGCGCGTATATCAACTTATTTGTCTTGTGTTTTGTGCTTCTGTGACAAATTTTGGCATCAATATGCATAATATATATCCTTTACAAGAAAATTGTGTTCATATTAATAGAGTTAATGCGCGCTTGTTAGCTGATATGTGTGATACAGTCTCTCTTGTTCTGGGAAACCGAAAATCCTCTGAGCAATTTTATATGTATGCGCATTCACTGTCTGCTTTTCCATGTGTGCTGCCTGATTTAGTGAGAAATGTTGAATGTCGAAAATATATAGCCGCTGCTTAAGAAAGATACAAATGCAAAAAACTTCAAAAATTAGACGTTTGAAATTTGTTCATAATCCATCATGTATTGTTGGCTCCAGTGCATTTGTATCGCATATTCCAGGAACAAAATTTGCCCAAAAAAAATGGTCGTGAAATTCGGACTCCTGTGGCTGATGAACAAATTTTATTATTGTTGTGTGTCCCTTGTCGACATTGTGGTGCGATTAATTTTTTTTAGGGAATCAGCTAATATGTGTTATGCAGATGGTGACATAACTTTGGCTACTTCTTCATTGCCTTTGTATTTGATAGCTTTTTTACAGACCCAACTGACCTAGGAATAACATGATAAACAGGAAATATAGTTCAATTATTCAGTTTATCCATGTAAGTTTTTTGTTATTTTGTATTTCTAAACCCTAAATTGATGTGGTGGTACTTAACTGTCTAAATTATTTTTCTTAGCTTCCCATTTTGCATTATCTCTTTCAAAAGCAAAAAAAATCGATTCACGAATCGTCTTCTCTTTCTGCAATTCTTTCTGCAATTCGTTCTAATTCTTGTAAGAATGACAGCTAATTACACTTTTATGTGATATTTATTTTCTCTTACCTTTGAATTTCTCAAACCCGCAAGTCCTCTTCTCTTCGACTTACCTTCACCCAGAGTATAGGGTTTCTCTGGCGCTCCGATCAATCTTGCACACGAATCAATTAAAAATCAGGTGTGCGATGTCTTCCTTCTCGTCCCTCAAATTCACGGGGGATTTTAGGGTTCATGTTATTTTCGGGTTCTTGTCGATTTCTCTCATTCTTCCTTCTCGATTTATGTTTTTTTTGGACACTTCATTTTGATTCATTTGGTGCTAGAACAGTATGTGCTCTGTTTTTGAGAGATTATTTAAAAGTTAGCTTTCATCAATGGCACAAAGATGCACCTTCTATTGGGGTTCATTCATATTTAAACTGAACTAAGTAGAGATACTAATTTCCTCGCATATTCCGCACTGTTCATGCATCACATCTGGCATATCAATTCAGAGTTATCATTTCATCAGTGTCAAAAGGTTGTGCTGTGTAGTATGTACAGATCATGTACAATCCATTAAAAGGTTATCAATATTTGAAAACTTCTATATTTTGGTTAACATGTAAAGATCAAACTTTGCGACGTAGCTACCTCTTCTTTTGGTGTACCTGCTGAGCTAAACAATTGTATTTGTTAAGAGCAGCTTCTTTTTGCTGCAGCTTTTTTTTTTGTCTAAGTTTTCTAGGAACATATGTTACAAGGCAATGTAATTATCAATGTGTATATTAACTATAACTTATGTTATGTAATTGATCTTAAGTTCATATTGATTTTGTTTATAGCAACTCAGTACTGAATCATGTAGCATAATTTTTTACTCTACTGGGCCCGTCTTGCATCGCAAGACTGAGAAAATCTAGTATATACTATATAAAATAATTTTCAGTTCCTACTATTTGTTTTTTCTAGCTCCGCTCAACCCTTACTAGAGCTGCATAAGCGGGCGGGTTGGGTCCAGCCCGCCATGGCCCGGCCACCATCCGAGCCCAAAAAATGAAACCCATAAAACTGGCAGCCCGTCCGCCCAGCCCGGGGATGATCCGGGCCGTACTCAAATTCATGTCTTAAAGCCCGTCAACCCGCCAGCCCGTCTGACTAACCCGCCCGGTCCGAGTTCGCAGCCCGTCCCTAAGGCTCTAACCCACCTCCGTTCAGCCATTTACCTACACAACTATATTTCAATTTAGGCCCAACAAAAATATACACCCTTGAATTCAATCCTCAGTAGCCCAATAATTAACCTCTAACCCATTAGTTTATATAAACTTTTCACCCTCTTAGCCCAATAAATATTCATAAAGTCCAATATACTCATTCAAGTCAATGAATATACTATTACCTAATAGTAAAATAAATAAAAATAGGGCTCGGGTTCAACATTTTTTGGTCTGAGGCCGGCCCGGTTAACCACGGCCCGAGAAACCCGCCCCGCCCCGCCCGAAGATTTAAAATCTAAAATCTCAAGAAGTGAGTTATAGACTTATAGCAACCTAGGGGAATTTTATGATTTTATCCGTATAACAAAAATGATTTTACATATGATATTATTATATCCCAAAAATGGCACGAATAATTAATAAACCCAAAAAAAAAAAAAAAAAAACACAAACAATAATAAATAAATATATAAAATCACGTAGGCTCATCCAGTCATCCTCAATCAAACGACGCCGTTTTTAAGCGTGTCATCGACGTCTGCCTCTGCAGCTTCAAATGCTCGTAAAACTTGGCTATAAATTCCTCCGCCTTGAAATCGATCTCACGATCCCCGTTTATCTCTTCATCTAATTCTCCGTCTTCTCGATAGCTAAAATCCTCGTCCACTCGCGGCCTGATGCACGGCATCCTGAACCGCGAGGACGACGACGAATCGCGACGGCGCATCTTGACGTGGAAAATCGGCGTCTCGTCGAACGAGAACTCGCGGTCGCCGAATGCTAGGGCGCCGCCGCGCGCCTCCCGCCGCGAGCGGCGGCGGCAGTGGACGAGCTTCCTCGTAAGATTACCGATCACGCCCAAGCTCATCGCGATCCCGCCGTGCTTGTTCCTGAACACGGCGAGACGGAGTATGTTCCAAGATCTGTGAGCGATCGATGATTTTTCCATGGCGTGCATTTTTTTTTAATTGGGAGAAAATAATTTTTGGTTTTTGGGTGGTGAGAGAGATTTATGAGAAAGTGGGTGAATATTGGGGTGTATTTATATGCAAATATTTATTTGTGTTATTTAAAATTGCATTTAAATTTTTATTTTTTTAAAAAAAGAAGTTACGCGGTATGAATGTTTATTAGGCAAATGAAGGTTTTGGGGGTGTGGTGGGTGTAAACTATAATTTGTTGGATTTGTGGGCGGTTGGGACACGTCTATTTTAGGAGCATGCCCCCTGTTTTATTTTGTCATTGTTTTGGGAAAATTATCTTGGTGCCAATATTTCATTCAAATATTGAATTGTTTTATTTTGTCATTGTTTTGGGAAAATTATCTTGGTGCCTATATTTCATTCAAATATTGAATTGAATTGATGTTGCTTACACATTTCTCCCTATCATAATATGCAAGAAAAATAGCGTGTGTATTATATATTCTCAATTTATGCGTGTCATCTTTGGGTACTGGACTTGCTTATCTTCTCTGTATCGTTCCACTTTTATTGTATCTCACCGAATGGAGTATACATTGTTCATTGCTCATGATTCAATGTTTAAAAGTATACTGATACTTAATAATTGTCATTTTCTGAAGAGAACAGTGGTGATTAAAATGGTAAACCAGAGCTTTGAGGTTTTTCCTTTTTATTGTTAGTTATATGACATTGACACTACTGGCAACAACTATGTGCTTGGTTGCAGCTAGTTGAATAGTCTGTCCTCGTTTCCATTCTAATAAACAACTGTCAAAACATTTTTAAAATAAGATATCTTAAGACGGATTGATTACTTGTAAAGTTAATTCAATTCAAGAAATACCGTTAGACATGATTGATCATTAATGGACTTAATTAACCTGATTAATGATATCATTACTCCATGTAAGTATGATATAATGATATTTTTCAGAACTTCAATTATTGTGTATTTTGATTACCTAAGGTCATACAGCTTTTGAATATTGTGTTGAATTTGGAATAAGTTGTTGGAAACATTAAAATGTATTTTAAATTTGAAAAATGTATCATCAACTGATTGATGATGATGTCCTTTGTTGATATTCCAAAACTGTACCATAGAAACCAACAAAGCAAAATATGATGAAAATGTTGAAAGAAAGTAGATTTATGAGTATGATCTTTACATTATAATTTTATTTTTAAGGAAATTTTGAAAAAATAGCATCTTGATATATATATAAAAAGTATTGGTACTAACTTTTAATTCTACAACAAGTACAAGCATTTTGAACACTATTATTACACTGTGTACAAAAACAATAAATATGAATTACTACAACTAACTAGCTAGTTGCATTGTATCATAAAAACATTATATTATTATAATTATGACCAGACATATATAATAAAATTTACTAGAATCACCCAAAAATAAATATCACAAGTTTCATTTATTTATTTCGACTAAATAGAAGAAAAAAGAAGCTATATGCATGTAACCAGCATCATTGCACTAGAAAATGATGATCTAACAAACCAGCAACTCTCACATTCATTGTATTGTATGTCCTTTGTTGTCTCTACTGAAACAATTTTCACAGTCATGGAGTATTATCATAATTATTTTTTGCCTTACTTTTTTATTTTACTAACAATTAAGTATACCGTACATTTTTATATTAAAACATATTTTCATATTTTACCAACCTATTAAAAAAAATACATGCTCTAGAATGTGTAAAAATATAATCGAAACGAAACCACTCTTAAATTCCTAATTAAGGACAAAAAAATAGTGAATTAGTAGCAACAAGTACAAGTTGAGAAGTCGGTCGCATATGTTATCAACTTATCAGTAAGAAAGTCAGAACAGCTATACATCAATAATTCAATTCAATTATTTTCACTTTCCCTTTTTTATTTTTTCTTATTTTCCATACCATATTCTTCTCGTTCATATCAATTCATATAAACAGGCCAGCAGAGAACATGTTTTAATTTTGGGCCTTTCGAACTAGACCCATTAGTTATAGGCCCTGCTGTTAGGCCTGTTTAATTTTGTTAATTGACCATTTTAGCCCTCCTATTTGGTATCTCAACCGCTCAATGAAATTCGAAACACATAAATCACAATCAAAACGCACCTTTGAATTTCGCAAGCCTCGTCGCCCATCTCTCCGCCCTGCCATTCGCAGGGGGAGCCAGAGATGACGGAATCCGCAACGGATTATGACGTCACCGTCTCCAAAAACGTGAATGATGAAGACGTCACCGCCGTAGATCCGCCCGCCGAGAGGCGGAGGAAGAAGAAGAGCGGCGCATTCGGAATCTTCAAGGCGGCGCTGCACTTGATGCGGAAACGGAAAACGCACGCCGCGAAAATCGATCTCGCGAAGCCGGATCCGAACTGGGCGAAGCTGGTAGGGTCGATTCGGCCGCTGCGCCTCCAGGAATCCGCCGAAATTATCTCCCCTGCGGCGGCGGAGATTGGGGAAATTATCCCTACGAAAACAAGGGAGATTATCTCGCCGGAAATTTCATCGACGAGCCACTACTCGTCCGCGTCGAGCCTTCTGGATCTGGATAACAGCAGCGACGAGGAGGAAGATGATCCGGATGAGGTTTTCGACGCGCTTACCGGAGACGAGTTGATCGATGCCAAAGCCGACGAATTTATCGCGCAGTTTTACAAACAGCTGCAGCTTCAAAAGACGGCAAAGCATCACCACCACGCCCGATAGCCGGGCGGCCCGGGGTTGATGAACACAATTCAAAATTTGTGCAATTCAATTAAAGTAATTTGTATAATTTGATAATTATATAAATAAGTAATGTTTTTACCATATTTATGTTTCTATATTATTTATTGCTTGATGAAAACATTTTTTGAAAATCTATGTGAACATACTCTTCCTTTTATTTTTATTTTGCCCAAAATTGAAACAACTTGATGAAATTGTGTTAATTAGTAGGGGTGGACGGTCCCAAGATGCCGATCTCGTCCCGATCCCGTTCTTAAATGGGACGGGACAGGACGGGATTGAAATATAAAAAGTGTTAATCTCGTCCCGTCCCGATCCCGGATTAAAATAATGGGATGGGACCGGAATTAGTTAAATAAATCCCGAAACATCCCGTCCCGTTCCGTTATATATTTATATATCTTAAAAATATATATTTTTAATTATTTATAATATATTATTGTATTTAATTATACATAATTTGTAAAAAATAAAATTTACTATACTAAAATTTAAACAAAATCAAACAACTTATGATTTTTATAAAAAGATAATAATAAGTTTTATAATACGTAATTAAATTAAGTGTATAAAATTATATTTAATAGTATATAATATTTTTTATTGAAATTAATTAAATTAAACGGGATCCCGTTTCGATCCCGATTCCGTCCCGATTTTTTTAAGGATCCCGAACTCACGGGATCAATTTTTAAAAAGTGTGATCCCGTCCCGGTTCCGTCCCGTTAAAAATTTTATGGGACGAAACCGGGATCAAGTAAATCCCGTCCCATCCCGGCCCATGCCCACCCCTATTAATTAGTACTCCTATTCCTTAGCTCTTTGTAATTTATAAAAAAACTATGGCGGTTCTTTTGAAATCATTTTCAGAATTTCAGTCCAGTTCACTTAAGATTTATTAATTTCAAGTCAGTTCAAATCACTTATTTTTTTTTTTATTTTAATAATTTAAAATTAAATTAAATTTCAGTTCATTTCAGTTCAAACTTATTAAGTTCAAACCGTTCAATTCAATCAATTTCAATTCAAAATAACAAGTAATTCGTATAATGGTGGCAATGGCAAGAGATCAGACCAGTCTAATGATGGTGTATACAATTAAGATTTTGATGGATTTTTTGAACTTTTAAAAGTTCTGGAGCTTTTGTGGATTTAGGAGGGTGTATTCAATTAAGATTTTGATGGATTTTTTGAACTTTTAAAAGTCCGATAGCTTTTGTGGATTTAGGAGAGTGTATTCAATTAAGATTTTGATGGATTTTTTTATTGATTTGTGTAGATTTTCTAATTGTTTTACATGAATTTTCATAAACATATATAAAGTTTTAATTATATTTAAAAAAATAAATTATTTAGAAAATAAATAGACCTCATTTTTCAAGCATTAGCAATACTCGTTTGATCTCCATGTTGTTATAGTCAAATTGGATATACACAAAATTCATATATATAAAAACATATAAAAATATACGTATTATTTTTTATTATTTTTAATATTATCTAACTTTATTATGTTTATTTATATATTTTTTAATTATTAATTAATCAATTGAATTTTTTATCTATTTCATGTTATCTAATTTTATTATTTTTATTTATATATTTTAAAAGTTTTATTATTTTTTAATAATTAATTAGTCAATCAAAATAGAAATTTATAGAAATCTATTGACATTTAAAATCTATTAAAATACGTTATTATTTTTAATATTATCCAACTTTATTATATTTATTTATATATTTTTTAAGTTTTATTATTTTTTAATTATTAATTAATCAATTGAATTTTGTATCTATTTCATGTTATTTAATTTTATTATTTATATTTATATATTTTAAAAGTTTTATTATTTTTTAATAATTAATTAGTCAATCAAAATAGAAATTCATAGAATTCTATAGATTAGAGATTTCAAATAATGGATTTCTTTTATATTTTTTGGATAAAATCCATAGAAATCTATTGACATTTACTATTAAAATCCGTATAGTTTTGAATACCTATATATTTTAATAGATTTTTTTAAATCTGAATTGAATATCGCCGAATTTTAATAGACTTTTAAAAATTCGGATTGAATACCACTGAACTTTAAAAGTCCAAACAAATCCTATATAATCTTAAACCAATACACTCCTCTAAGATTAAGAAATAATCTCTCTATGAAAGTTGCAATACTTTTCTTTTTGGGAGTGTCTTTTGATAAATTCCAAAAAAGGAAATAAACATTTTTATTTTTTCATTTTAAATATATACTTTATACACCTAATTTTTAAACTTTACTCACAATTACTTTACTTTTCAATTTAAAAATATATTAAACTTTTTATTTTTTGTCAAAAAAGTAAAAAAAAAAACAACATTTTTTTTAAATTTCGTGCAAAAAAATGTATTTTTTTAGAGTTGGAGGGAGTATTTATAAAATAAAATTTATAAATAAAGTGTCATCATTTTTATAGGCTCGAGTAAAAAATTATTAGCCAGCTTAAAAACAGATATTTGGTAGAATGGACTGGGCCCTTGATGTAGGCCAATGGCTACGGCCCATACCACTTGTTATCTTATCACTTGGGCCCACAATACCCATAAGGTAATCTTCGGCCCTTTATAAAGTAGGTAGGCCCCAGTTATAACTTACTAGTACTATATTCCTACTACCCCGAACTCGAACCCTAATTCCCCAATGTTCTTTTTTTAAAGCTCATTCAAAATTCAAAACCAGTGGCATACCTGTAAATTACTACAAACTCGAGCCTAGCTGAGTATCACGACGGTGGTTGGAAACTTGGAACCGCTGTATCGATTATTAATCTCTCTTTAAAAAAAAGAAAAATAATTAAGAGAGAGAAATATTTCGTCCCTTGTACAAAAATATTCTTCTCCAATCTCCACTCGCATCTGACACAGGCAAAATTTCAGTGGCATCTACTTTGTGTTCCCGATCCACGCAAGGATGTCGTTGAGGCCGAACGCGAGGTCGGAGGTCCGGCGGAGCCGGTACAAGGTGGCGGTTGACGCGGACGAGGGGCGGAGGCGGAGGGAAGACAATATGGTGGAGATCCGGAAGAATAAGCGGGAGGAGAATTTGCTGAAGAAGCGTCGCGAGGGACTTCAGGGTCAGCAATTTCAGCCGGCGGTCAGCGCTCCGCCGCTCGAGAAGAAGGTAATTGATGCTGATCGGATTCTAATTTAGCTAGTGGTACTCTTTTATCATATTTTTTCTGGCTTTGGCTCTGTTAATTAACGGTTTGGATCTGATCGGATTGAATTGAATCGATTTCTGTAATTTTTTTTATTGCTGAATCTGCTGCTGCCACCAGTTGTCCATTGTTGTTGATTTTAGTGGTGTTTTTGGTTTCTGAGTCTATTGAAATAATATATGTCGGGATGATTGGATGATGTCTCATGATACTATTGCTTGCCATATTTCAGTATTAGTAAATTCCTTTGATGGAAGTCTCAATCATATTTAACTAAGTACTTCTAATATTTCCAAGCTTGCATATTAATTTGGGTGTTGTACGCGCTGTATCATTTCAGTTAGAAACCCTTCCGGCAATGGTTACTGGCATATGGTCGACTGATGCTGCCCAGCAACTTGAGGCAACAACTCAGTTCCGTAAACTTCTTTCAATAGGTAATTAGCTTTTGATTTAATTTTTCATATTTTATGGATCCATTCTGCTTTTTTTAGAATTTTGTTTCTTCCGTAAGTTGATATCTATTTTATGATCACTATGTCCAAAAGAACGAAATCCACCAATCGAGGAAGTGATACAGTCTGGAGTTGTCCCTCGCTTTGTTGAGTTTCTCGCAAGGGATGATTACCCACAGCTCCAGGTGTAAATTCATGATTGATTCTTGTCGTTTGTATTTGTTATATTTTATGGTCATGTAGTAGTAATATCATTTTTTTATTCTAGTTCGAGGCAGCTTGGGCTCTCACAAACATTGCTTCTGGAACATCTGACAACACAAAGGTCGTGATTGATCACGGTGCTATTCCAATTTTTGTGAGGCTTCTTAGCTCTCCTAGCGATGATGTTCGTGAGCAGGTATGAATTGCAAAATGTAAATGTCCTCTCTATGCACCTCCCGGTTGGTAGTTACATACTTACAATAACTTGTAAACCGACTTTTTTTTTTTCATTTTATATTTCCAAATGGTTAAGCGTAGTTGGGTGGTTGGGGCCTGGGGTGTGCCATCATTAAATGCGCAGCATATAATGACGATTAACCAACAAATAAGAACTTTTAGTTTTGTCTTCGCATTCTTATTGATTTAATTTGAACGCTGTTTTGTAGGCTGTTTGGGCATTAGGAAATGTTGCTGGCGACTCCCCGAAATGCCGTGATCTTGTCCTTGGCTATGGAGCCCTTATGCCATTGTTAGCTCAATTTAATGCTGAAGTAAAGTTGTCCATGTTGCGAAATGCCACGTGGACTCTATCAAACTTCTGTCGGGGAAAGCCTCAACCTCAGTTTGAGCAGGTTTGTCCTTCAGATATGTTTTCCACTGCCTGTTATCATTTCTACTGACATCACTCCGTAACTTGAATCACGTGTGATTATCCCACGAGCAGGTCAAACCCGCCCTCCCTGCTCTTGCTCTTCTTATAAGATCAAATGATGAAGAAGTACTTACAGATGCAGGATGGGCACTTTCATATTTATCTGATGGAGTCAATGATAAAATACAAGCTGTGATTGACTCTGGTGTATGCCCTCGTCTTGTTGATCTTTTACAGTAAGTGATAAAATATGCAATCTGTTACTGATTTCAGAAATTCTGGTTGTTAACTGTATTCCTTATTTTGTCATATCTGATGGCAGACATCCCTCACCGTCTGTTTTGATCCCTGCCTTGCGTACTGTCGGTAATATTGTGACTGGTGATGATTTCCAGACTCAGGTGATGTGTTGTTAGTTCCTTGTACGTTGAATAGTGTCAACCAGTATATGTTCAATGTTTAATATGTTGGTATATTTGACGAGAAAGTTACCTTCTAATTATATGTACTGCTATTTGCCTGGCCATCTATTTTTTATATCATAATAGGAAATGATTGTCATTGAGTAAATCTGAATCATAATTCTTCGACATGTAAACCGAAGTTGCACATTAACAAAGGTGATTTATCATCTTTCTGAGTGCTAATGTACAAGTAAAGAATTGATTCATACTTCGACCATCAACCATTTAATGATTAGAATACTTTTTCTCTTGCTATTTATCTGCTTATAGCATAGTAGGTTGTCATGTGGTCATGAGTCTCATGACATTATTTCATTTATTCTGAATGTTTGTGTTTTGTGGAAGGCTTTCATCTGATTTCCTTTCATATATTTTCAGGCTATCATTGATTTTAGGGCTCTTCCTTCCCTGCTTAACTTGTTGACACAAAATCATAAGAAAAGTGTCAAGAAGGAAGCTTGTTGGACTATCTCAAACATCACTGCCGGTAATAGGGATCAGATACAGGTATGCTGAGTGCTACCAAATAATTGTTGCCTGAATTTATGAACCATGCCTCTACAAAGAAATTATTATTCATTTCTGTGTGGAAAGAATTTTAAGCTGTAAATAAAACTATATTCTTTAAATAAAGATAATTGCTGAGGGTTACCATTTGACTGTGCAGGCTGTGATTGAAGCTAATATTTTTGCCCCTCTTGTTCATCTGCTTCAAAATGCTGAATTTGAGATAAAGAAAGAGGCTGCTTGGGCTATTTCAAATGCCACTTCCGGCGGAACTAATGACCAAATAAAGTATATCATTTTCTTAATTCTCGTAAGTCAATGTGCAGTTGATCAAAAAAACTAATCCGGCTTATTCCACAGGTTTTTGGTTCACGAGGGATGTATAAAGCCACTCTGTGATCTCTTAATCTGTCCCGATCCAAGAATCGTCACAGTCTCCTTGGAAGGCCTCGAGAACATTCTAAAGGTTGGAGAAGCTGAAAAGACCCACGGCAACACTGGTGATGTGAATATCTTTGCCCAGATGATTGATGATGCTGAAGGTCTAGAGAAGATTGAGAATCTTCAGAGCCATGATAACAATGAGATTTATGAGAAGGCAGTGAAGATTCTCGAAACATACTGGTTGGAAGAGGATGATGAGCAGCTGGTCTCTGGAGATGCTCCACAAGCTGGCTTCAATTTCGGAGGCGGGAACCTTCCTGTCCCATCGGGGGGTTTCAAATTTGGTTGAAGGTGAGTGTTTTTTTATTTCTTAATTCAGATACTGCCCCTTAGTTTTCTTCCATTTTAATAGAAAAAAGCCTAAATCAGTAGTAGTTAATGATTTCATTCTTAAAAAAGAGAAAAATGTATTCATTCTTAAAACGCAAAATATAAATATGTAGAAACATTTTTTGGCAAGAATCTTAGGCGAGCACAAAATTATGTGTCTGTGTAACTATGTAACATATAGAGTTATACCCTAGAGAGATTAATTAAAATAGAATGGAAAAATATGTAGCATGGAATGGAACACCTCCAGGTTATTTTGTTTGAAGTCCCCTGATTTGATTAATTCCTCTTTCTAAGGGTGCGTTTTAAATTAGAAAGACAACATCTGTTTTTCGTGATTACTCTTCACCTTGGATGTAGTTTATGTCATTAAGCTTTTCTCTGATTTTCTCACTTGAGTGTGAAAATTGTAAATGCATAACAAAATTGACATCTGTATTTTGTGAATGTTTTCACAGGAAGTTTTATTATCTCGTTGGAATTAATGTCAAATATGGATCTGGCTTTCTAAAAGGCAAATCCATAAGATTGTCCATGTAATGTGCAAAGCGTGAGAGATTAAATTAATCTCGGTGTCTCGTGTTTTTGTCCTGTGTGGTAAGATGAATGATCGAAGGTCAGTGTGGTATCAAACTGCTTCAATATATCCTGTTCATTTTTTTTTTAATTTTTTTTATTCCATTTTGATGGGAAGATGACTTGGATTATATGTACTGTATTATACTATCAATCAGTATAAAACATTAAAGTGAAATCGAGTCATGTCATTTTTGGCAGATGCAAGAGTAAATTGCCCGATAACTACTCGTGAAACTTTTGAATCTTTACCACTGATTGTTTATATTATGCCTGTATACATCCTGGGAAATGATCTTGTCTATCATATACCGTAGAAGTTATCAATTTTTTGCTTTTATTTCTACGTGCTTGCTGTTAGATTGAAGAGAATTCAATTCTTGAAATAAATTTATGAACTTATGTGGTGAACTTTTCAAACTTAACAAATGCCATTACATAATCAAAGGTATAATAATATTTGAATTAATATTATTACTATTATTATCAGAAAAACCGAGTTGTTTCTAGATATTTAAATAAAAAATATAATTCATTTATTAATTAGAATCCACGAAGCGTCTGGCACCCAGTAGCATCTACGGTCTACCACGTGTCATTTTGAAACAACTCCAACAAATACAGCAGTTCATATTTATCTCCCCATAATTACAAATATTATCCATAAAAAATTAACAGATAGAAAAAACAAGAATTAAAAAATAAAATGCAATCCAGATTAGCAATCACCGCCGCGGTCCACCGTCACCTTCTACTCTCCGGTGGCCCCAAGCAGCTTTTGGCCCAGAGGCTCTGTTGCTCCACCTCCAGCGGCCGAACCGCTGATCCTGCCGTGCATGCGGTGGATCCCGATGTAAGCAAAATTTTATTTCATTCCATAGCTATAAGTAGTCGGCATTTGATTTTAAGCTCCTAAATAATAATAATAATAATAATAATAATAATAATAATAATAAATAAATAAATAAAAATTGCAGGAGGTATCCCCAACTGACGCTATACACGAAGAAATGGTCCGCCACGCACACTACGATCACGAATCCAGCACCAAATATCACGGCGTCGACGAGGCGTACGTATCCCCAAAATCACCGGTGCAATCGGCTCCAAAGATCGAATCCAACGCGGTCGGGCCCCGGCCCGACCCGATATTTCAACAGAAGCGTCAAATTTCATCCAAAATCGAGGACGCGAGCAGCTGCGGGGGGATCGACCAGAGCCCCTGGCCCTCCGACGGAAGTGAGGCCGACCTGAAGGAGCAGAGGGAAGATCAGCTCGGAGATGACGTGGAGTACTTCAAGCACCACAAGGCGTCTCCGCTATCCGAGATCGAGATTGCGGATAACCGGAAACCGATGTCGAGGGCGACCGACGCGGTTCCGTCGAAGGATGAGAGTGGAAGGGGGTATAATGTGTGGAGGCCGGAGCAGGTGGACACCGCGGAGGATTCGCTTCGCCGGGCGACGGAGATATTTAGGCGGAATGCGATCAGGGGAGACCCTGATTCTCCCCATGGCAGAGTACTCCGAGAACTTCGCCGTGAAAATTGGTGACTCGATCGAAATTCTGTTTAGGCGCACATGTGTTTGTGTTGTAAATTTTTAAGTGATGTGTTTAATATGATACAGTATATACAATGTGTTGTAAATTAAAATTTATTTAAAATTGAAAAAATAAAAAATAGTATATTATGTTGAAACATTTAAGAAAAAAAATGCATAATTATTTACTATCATACAAACTCATAAAATTGTTTAATCTTGGTGCCTCTTGTTTAGTTCAAGCACCACATTTTATTTTGCTTATTATAAAAATTAGCTAAAATTATACTCTATTCCGAGTCAAAAACAATATTTTAGGTAAAGTGTATCAAAATTAATTAATGAACAAAAGCCGCGCGCGTGTGAGGAAGAAAAGGAAAAACAAAGAAAGAGTGAGTGCAAAAGCATGTGCAGTTGTGCACCGATAAAAAAAAATGATAAAGAGTCCAAAAACGAATCTGAATGGGGTTAACTCGCATTGCATCAATACTCCCAACCACCACCACCACACGTTTCTTAAGTGCCGTCCAGCCCTTGCCCGCCGCATGTGGGCCCCGGCCCATCACTTTTTTTGTATCCCACAATTTCAGCAAAACTCCATCCCTAAATTCCTACACTCACCACCGTTATCTAAACTCCAAGCATCATCATCATCATATTTCTAAAATTATTGCTGCTACGAACTTGCTAGAGGTGGTAGGGGTCCGTTTATTCCTCGATATAAAAGACAATTCCATCGAGAAATTATCTTTGAAATGTTTAATTTGATTTTTTATATGGATCAATCTATATATACTTTTCTTTCTTGAAATTTGTTTTCAAAAAAATGCAGACTATAATTTAGAATAAAACAGCTCAATAATATATGTAAAAAATAAATATTTATGAACAATAATAATTGAGGTACACTACCACGGCAGTCACTTTCTTATTCTACGAAATATCAAAATAAAATAAAAACATTAAATTAAAATGAAATGAAATTTAAATTCACTTGAATTTTGTTGGATTCCTTGGTCTTCATTTTGCAGCAGCACAGATCTATGACTAAATTAACCTGGAACAAATAAAAAAGTGAAAATTACAAAATATTGGTTAATTAATTTATAGAGAGTATGTAATATATAATCATAATATAATTTTTTATTTATTTATACTGGGAATCAGAGGAATGTGAGAAACGGAAGTATGATGAAAAAGAGAAGAGAAAATAAGCTGTGGATTTTGAAATGCGCCGCCGCCGACGGCGGCGGAGGGTTGTGGAAGTAGAAAGGAAAATAAGGGACGATTGGGTTCGGCGGCGGGGGAATCCCGTATACACCGGGAACTGTCGGTGGGAAGTACGCGCCGCCGCCACGGCCACCACCGTACGGCGGGGGGTAATTTGTCGACTGGGCCGGAGGCGGTGGGGAGAAGTAGTACACGCCTCCTCCGCCGCTTGGCGGCGAAGGCGGCGGGGAACAGTTGGGTCCCGCCGGAGGCGGTGGCGACGGCGGCGGTGGGGACGGAATCGACGGCGGGGGAGATAGGATCGGCTGGCAAGGGTTTTCGCAAGACGAGCACATTGTACAGGCGATTTGGTCTTTGGTGATTGCCGTTATCGTCGACATGGAAAGGGACGGATTTGAGGATGTGAGAATTAGTGAGAGAAAGAAGAAAAGAAATTTGGCCATTTTTTTTCTTGAGAAAAAAAAGGGGGAAATAAAAAAGGTTGGAAGGGATGAAGTGTTTGGTGTGTGTTTTATATATAAAGGAAAAATGTAAAGCTCAATTATTATAATAATTGTTGTAGATATATATGATTAAAGTTTGGAGGGTGAGGAAATGTGTATTTTGTACATCATCAATTCATCAAAATTATGAAATAAAAGGAGGTAAAATCATGTGTGAGTGTAGTTTGTTTGAGCTTGAAAATAAGCACTAATCCTAACTCCTAAGTCATGTAAACATCTTGGGATGGGTTTATTGATGCTCTAATTAGTTGACTTGAAGTTATAAGAGTATTTAATGGTGTGATTATTGGGAATGGGAGACTACACTACATTTTAATACTAGTAGAGTATCTAATAGATTTGCTACGCTTGTGTATACTAGTATTATTATACATCAAGTGACAATGTGGCAGTGTAAAATTAATAAACAACTTGTATTAGTCACCGGAGGAGGCGGTGTGGCGAGAGGATGCAACGCCGCCGGCCACTGCTGTCCGTAGCGGAGAATGAGAGGGAAATAATACAAAAATACTTATATTGAAAATTGTAGTCGAGTGAAGATTCTATTTTCAAAGCTAAAATTCCTCTCCCAATAAAAAAGTTGGTTTGTTGAGACGTCTTGGGCTCGAGCCACCATCGCAAGATATTTGGGCTTTTGTAAATGGGCCTAGTAAAAGTTTTCTTTTCATTTGACTGTGGTCTGTGGCCCATTTCAATTTGAACCGCTTAATTCTATCCATTCCGTTGGTTTAAAAAAAAAAACCGCCCAAAATACATTTTGAATTTCGAATAATAATCCTCTCATCATTAATTTACCGTCATTTCCTCTCAGAAAAATCGAAGAAAAAAATGGCGATCGAGAAGAAACAATCCGAGGCAAAAATCCACAGCTCGTCTTCTCCATCTCTCCATCCGCCATACTTTCAGGTGCTTCAATTTTCCATATAAAAAACAATACACAGTGATTCGGAATTTTTATTTAATTTAATTTATTTATTTATTTATGTATCAGATGATAAGCGAAGCGATCACAGCGATGAAGGATCGGACCGGTTCAAGCCAACCGGCAATCGCGAAATTCATCGAAGAGAATTACGCAAAATTGCTTCCTCCTAATTTCAGGAAAATCGTATCCACCCAATTGAAGAGGCTGGTGAAATCGGAGAAGCTGGTCAAAGTCAAAAACTCGTACAAAATCGCCGTTCCAGATAAACTGAAGAAATCGTCGAAGGTGGAGGGCGTGGAGAAGAAGGCGAAGAAGATGAAGAGACTGAGCGAGGTTAAAACTCCCGAGGCTCTGAAGAAGAAATCGACGAAGGCTCCGGCAAATAAGGGTAAGAAGAATTAATAACCTAGGTTTAGTTTGTATTTTGAATGTATTTTGGCAAATTATTTGTTTGTTGCTAATTATCGGGACAGGCCTAACCCGGCCCGTGACCACCACTACTTAGAACAACCTTTTGCCTAATTATCTTCACAGCGATGAAGGTATAAATGTCATGTGGCATTATGGAACTAAAAGTTGGTTAAAGTTGTTGATGCCCATTTTTTGTTTCAATTGGGATTCAGGAAATAAATAAATTTATGCAAAACAAATATAAATATCTCATAATAACGGGGTGGAAGTGCGAATTGAAAACTTGGGATGGGTGCATTTAATAGTCGACAAGACTCTGTATAAATATTTGTATTTTTTGCACAAGATCTGGAAATGCAATTATTTATTGACCCACTTCATATCCCATAGTTTTTATTCTATTATTATTATCAGTTGCGTCCTCCAAAAAAATTATAAATTAAATGAAACTAATATAGTACTGTGCTTGCCAATTCCCATCTAATAGTAGTAATATTGTTAGTATCAGTTCAAAGGGATTTTTAAGATATACATTCTGTAATTGATTAATTGTCCGAATATTAAAAGTGACGAATTAATTGGTGCGGATATTCACGCTCGTATTGTACAGTATATGGCAACTCATCACCATCAGAAGAGTCAACTCTGAGAATGAGTTTATGTGCATCTCAACCCTACTTTTTAATGTTTTATGGTACGAGTCATTTAATTTATGAAATCAGCTTTGATAGTTTTTATTATTTCTATAAAAGAGTAGTTTTTATTTTATTTTTCATTAGTTTCGATCTCAATTCCAATTAACATTTTATAAATTCAAAAACAAATAATAAAAAAACCTAATTTTCCGTTTAATAAACAATTCCATTCAATTTAAGTCAAATTTGGTTTAGATGGAAAAAAAAAAGTTTACAAATCATCAAAATATATTATTTTTCTTCTATTTTTTTTACCATTTCTTTTACAAAGTATAAATGATTAATATTATTCTATCCTAACACAATAGTCACATTTTTTTTTAAATGTTGAAAAAAATTGTGATTATTGTTTTGAGATAAATAGTAAGTTAATAATTAAAATTAATTTAGTAGGTTTTTACATAAATCATATTACTCTTCTATTTTATAATAGCACATGATAACTTACTTTAAAAAGATAGAAGTCTAAAACTCTCCAAAAAGGAAAATAAATAATTTTATTTTAAATTTAAAAATTCAATTTTACTAATATTTTATTTATTTAAAATTTTAGTATACTTTATTTACTTACTTTTTCAATTTTATTAACAATTATTTTATTTTTTTAATTTCAAAATATATTTATTACCATTTACATTTTTATTTAAAAAAAAAAGTAAAAATAATATTTTTCATAATTTTTGTTTTAAAAAATGGTTTTTATGTAGTACATTATATACTTAAACTAAACTAAAAGGATGAGTACAACTGTACAAGGTAATTTTACAATTATTAATTCTAAATTAAATTAGTGATACGATACACTTTGATTTGACTTTTGACATAACAACAAAGTATACCGAAATGGTGCATTGATGATGACTCGCCACTCCCACCTTCCTCACAGTCCTCACTATTAATACCTCCTATCTTCTCTCATCTCCAAACTCCCACCTGTTTTTCTTTTTTCCTTTTTTTTATTTAAATTCGTTTTTTCATCGACACGAAAATCTCATTTCTCCCCAATATACGATAAACAAAAAATTCAGTTCGATTCGTCCCTCTCCCGAAAAATGGAGGGGAAATCGATCGCGCTGTGCAAAGGAATCAAAGGCTACTGGCGGAGGAGGAGCTACGAGCGCCTCAGCGGAGGCGGACGGAAGCGGAAGATCCGCGTGGTGCGGCTCAATCCCGGCGGCGGCGGCTCGGCTCGGCGGCGCCGTTCCTGGCGTGTGAATCTGGCGCGGCGGCTGAAGCTGAAGCTCGGGCGGTTCTCGCCGAAGAAATTCCTGATCGGGCTGCGCGACGCGTACGTGAACATGATGATGAGGCTCGCTCATTCGGGGGCGATCGGCGGCGGCGGCGGCGGCTCCGGGAAGATGGCGTTCGGAGTGAGGCCGGCGAAGGAGTACGACGAGAGGATGATTGTGGAGATCTACAAATCGATCGTGATGGCGCAGGGGCAGCTGGTGCCCCGCGACGCGGCGTGGATCGGGTCCGAATTAGTTACCTGCAGCGCCCGGCGGTAATTTTTATTTTATTTTTTACTGTAGCGTTTTATACATTTTCGAAATCCACAAATAATCGGAATATCAGTAATAGTGAAACGGCGTCGTTTTATACATTCATAGTACGTGAATGGGACTTCTGATCTTTTATTAAATGAAGGCGCCATAAGTTGGTGTGAAATGTTTGATGTGTATCGCGTCATTTGTTGTTGATATTGAGAAAAAAAATAATTTATAAAAATCGAGTTTATTGTTGTAAGCATCAAATAACAATACCAAGTATTTTGAGCTCATGTATAACTTTTAAAAAGTTTTTAACATTTTATTGATTCATAGCTGAAGTATGATATCAGAGCAAATTGATCAACAGAATGTGAGTGTCCAAGTCGATTGTTTTTTTTTTTTGGGAGAGTTATAGTGTTAGATATCTATTTCACTTAAATAATTTTGAGCTCGCATATAAATTAAACAACGTAACTTAACAATTCAAAAAAAAAATAATACAAAAAGCGTTCGATAATATACAAGAATATTCGACAACACACCAGAATATGATCAGTACAGTATTTCATTCGTTTAATTTTATGCATAGCATTTTGTAATAGCTAGAGAGGGGACACTGCATGGCAGCGTGGAAGAAATTTGTGGATGTATCGAAAAGAGATTTGTGACTTTCCATTAGTAAATTAATTAACCTACTTTTTGCATCGTTTTGTTTTTTTATTATCAATTCAATTTGGCAACATCTAACCAATATATTTTAATTTTAAATATTTATATATTTATCCGAATATATAAATTCACATGGAAACATGTATAAGAATAACATTTGTTAATTGAGTTCGACACGAAAATTAATTCAAGTTTGATGAACGTCACAATCAAGATCTGCCTATAAACCCATAGGTTAGGACCAAATACTATAGGAAAAGCTGGTCAGAAAGTCAACACCAGACCATACATGAGGTCTATTAGATGCTACACCTGGTGTATTACTCTGGTATCATCTTAACCGTTGATGCATACACTATACACGTCGGTGTGTGTGATTGTGTGTGCACTTGTATAAAATAATATTAAATCAACGGTTATTAAATGCATGGTGTACTCCACCGGGTGTAGCATAGATAAAACCCCATACATGATACTGAATTACTGATACATGAAATTGTTTTTAATTAGACTTCCGTCTCTCCATTTTTTTTTATTTAAATCTTGTTTAAAAAAGTGCACACCTGCAAACGGGCCGTTCATGTGTAAAGTGAAAACCCAATTACGTTGCGTGTCATAAATTTCCAGGCCCAAGCCCATGTGAAGCCCAATAGGTTCATCCGAAGCCCAACCGGCTTAACGAACTTCATCTGCTCGGGGTACGTGTAACAAGTATTTTGATGTTTTTGACTATTTGTAAAGATCCATTTTGAATAGGCATTTTGACTATCATATTCACACGAGTCAAAAATTCAAACATCATTTTGACCGATTAACCATTAAAGGGCCAAAAAAACACCCAAAAAAAGAATAGGCATTAAATTCAGGCACCGATTACTTATTGTCTCAAACTAAAAGAATTCAAATTGGAACAGAACTCATTCCTTTCTAATTAACAATAATATTAAAAAATATAAAAATGGAAAAAACAAGGGAGATGATGACGTATGAAAATGCCCATGTGTACAGTGAGGAAAGATGTGTGTTTCTTTCGTTGTATGGAGGACGTGTTTGGGATTCATTTGTCACAGCCGCATAAGACAAGGACAGTTGGCCCTTCAATAATATACACAAATTCTTACTATAATTAACATTTTTTTAAATATGGAGTATTATTTTAATTACTTATTTCTAAAAAAAAATATAAAATACTAATTACAAACATATTATTACATTCAATAAATATCATTATACATTCTCTTTTAAACAACAAAATATTTACAAACATATTATTATATTCTATTTTGAGTTCGAACTTAAAACCTTTGATCTTCAATGCAATTTTTTTAATTTTCTATTAATTTAAAAAAACATGATTTTTAAAAATTAATTATTAGATTATTATTATTATTATTACTCCATTATTTTAATAAAAAAATAATTCAGGTCGGTGTGCGGTCAATTGTGTTTGATTTCGCATTATATTCAAAAACATTTCCTATATCATATGCGAAATACTATAATAATGATATAATTGGTGAGATGATGATTGTCGCCTATCTATTTTGTAATTTTCAATTTTATATTCATCAAATAAATAAATTAGACGAGTACTACACAAACTCAATTTACAAACAGCTGCTCATGATACTACTACTAATAATAATCAAAATTTATAAATATCGTAATTATATGTGGAGTATATATTTATATAAAGGCAAAAGGCAGAAAAAACCCTCTGAAAATCTCTCTCCACTTTGCTTATCTCCTCCTCCGAACAAGTGAGTGAGAAAGAGAGAGAGAGAGAGAGAGTTTGTGTATGTATCTGTGAGTGTGACTGCAGCGCACGTCGGCGCATTTTAGCTTTCGGCCCTTATCTATTCTTCTCTGAACTTTCTTCCATTCCATTGCTGTTGATTGATTTCTTTTATTGTTTTGTTTCTCTCTCATGGAAAATCGCTTTATTCTCACGGCACACCATTAGAGAGAGAAAAGATTTGAAGAAGAAAGAAAGAAAGAATCAATCCCCAAAAGCAAAGCACAAAATTTGCCCCAATTTTTATTTTGAAGATTCATTCAATTTCCATTTCAATTTCCTAATTCTGGCGGACCTGAGAGGAACCCTAGCTTTCATCCTCTCCTCGTCGTTGGATTGTTTCCAATTCAAATCGACGGTCAAGAAGAAGCACAAGAATCATAGATTTCTCTACAGAAAAATGCTGTGGATTATGAGGTTATCGGGCTTCATCTCGGCGGCGATGGTGATGATCGTCCTCTCCCCGTCGCTCCAGTCGTCGTTCCACCCGGCGGAGGCGATTCGATCCTCGCACGTGGACAAGTTCTCCTTCCGCCGAGCGCCGTCGTTTCGGAATAGCGGGGAATGCCGCCCCTCGAGATCGGAGAAATCGAGCGTCTGCGATCCGTCTCTGGTCCACGTCGCGATTACTCTGGATGTCGAGTACCTACGTGGCTCAATCGCAGCCGTCCATTCGATCCTGCAGCACTCCAGATGCCCCGAGAGCGTGTTTTTCCATTTCCTGGTTTCGGATTCGGGTCTCGAAACCCTAGTTCGATCCACTTTTCCGGAATTGAGGTTCAAGGTGTACTACTTCGACCCGGAGCGGGTCCGGAGCCTGATTTCGAGCTCCGTCCGGCAGGCGCTCGAGCAGCCGTTGAATTACGCGAGGAATTACCTCGCCGACCTCCTGGAGCCCTGCGTGACCCGGGTCATCTACTTGGATTCGGATCTGGTCGTCGTCGATGACGTGTCGAAACTCTGGGCCACGAACCTGGGGCGGAAAACGATCGGCGCGCCGGAGTACTGCCACGCCAACTTCTCCAAGTATTTCACCCAGCGTTTCTGGTCGGATTCCAGATTCTCCGGCGTGTTTTCCGGCCGCAGGCCTTGCTATTTCAACACGGGCGTGATGGTGATAGATCTGGGGAGGTGGAGGCGGTTCGGGTACACCCGCCGGATCGAGCGGTGGATGGAGATACAGAAGACGAGCGCTACCCGGATCTACGAGCTCGGGTCGCTGCCGCCGTTTCTCCTGGTGTTCGCCGGACGCGTGGCGCCGATCGAGCACCGGTGGAACCAGCACGGCTTGGGCGGGGATAACGTGCGGGGAAGCTGCAGGGACCTCCACGCTGGTCCAGTGAGCCTGCTGCACTGGAGCGGCAGCGGAAAGCCGTGGCTGCGCCTTGACTCGAAGCAAGCTTGCCCTCTTGACTCGCTGTGGGCCCCATTCGATTTGTTCGGGTACTCGGCGTGAAATCCATTGCCCCCCTTTTTTTTTTCTTTAAATTTTTTGGGGTCCTCTGTAACACACATTATCCACCCGGTAAATTCTTCCAGTGACGGTTTTTTTTTTTTTTTTTCATTTTTAATATTCATTTTTTAGTTATTAATTCCTTCTTGTTTTTAAACTATGTTTATTTGATGATTAACTCATTGCTGGTTATGATGTGTACTTTTATTATTGATATAATAAAAAGTTGAAAAAAAGAAGGATATCATATTTTAGTTGTTTTGTTTGTTTTCCGCCATAGTTTCTCACACGAATTTCTGTTTCTTAGTACTCGCATTACAGGGAACAAGTTCCACTCGAATTATGAGTTAGAGTTTTGACTCCAATAGCCATTGTTGAATGCACATGATAACATGTGTACCGATAGACACAAAAGAACGAAAGTCCACGGGATTCATAGGTAATAAGTACAGTTGTGTTTTGGCGGGTGGCTTGTGATCTCAACTTTCTTTTATCTCCAATACCTCTCTCTGATAATTTAGTTTTCATGTGATAACAACAAATTTGGTTATTAGCTCTTTCTTTTTCATTTTTATTTCTCTCAATTTTTATAAATAAATAAATAAGCCCAAAGTGGGTCCAGGCTGAAAATTTCTTTGTTGCGTACAGGGTGTCCAAAGTTTTGACAATGAAATTCGATTCCCTTTGGGCTGGCAACACACGTGGCCAGGTTTTTAACACAATTATTATCTTTTTCTTAAAAAAATAAAATCTAAATATACGCATATAAAGCTGACTGGGACTGGGCATCTGACATAAACCCTACCAAATTGTAAAAGCGGCAATCAATCATAAAATATCACCCTGGCCATGCCAGCTGTCACATTTACCCCTAGTAAATTTTAGATGGTTCTAGAATGATAAGGGGGAGGATACAAATATTATGATTAAGTAGTATATTAGAGTAAAGATGAAGTAGTATATTACCAATGTAAACCGCAAGGGAAACTGCTGCCACACCGATGTCGATCATGTTAAAAATGGTGATCGTGATAGATGGGATCATCAGGGCCGTCCACCTGAACTCGTGCAGTGCAGCAAACTCATCCTCTCGAAGTTGGTGTGAACAAGATCTTGACCCCGACAATCATTTGAGTAACCCCTGAGTCACGACTGTCGGCCAGAACTGCTCGTTTCATCTAAGAGTTGTGGAGAGTGAGTGACTGTTTGTTATAGCCAATAACACCACCAAGAAAGTGACATATAATGTCTGGACATGAATTTCCCCGAAAAAGGTGGAAGGGCGGGAAGAAAGCTATACACTAATAGGCAAATCGACGTGAAAGAGTATATATTCCTAGTTCCTACGTTGAAATAACTCACCTTTTGTAAGAGTTCCATTCTCAAACATGCAAATAGAGCATTCTTTCGTGAGGAGAATATCTTGACCGAGCCGGTTGCCCAATGTAAAATTTGAAGGAGCTGATCGGAGCTGCCCCCTGAATGCAATAGACTGATTTCCACCCTCGATTGTGTATACGGTAGCCAGTGACCACATTCTCAATTATTGAGTATTGACTATTGACCCATATATCAACCCGGCCTGTTTTAATAGTGAAACCCTTGCAACATCATCATCTTCAAAATTCATTCCCGTTGATCAGCAGAGGTATTTCATCATCTTCTTTATCTTTTTGTTCGTTTTCATTTTTCTCGAGCGTTTTTTTTTTTTTTTTCCCGTATCTCCCAAACTACCTGTGGTGCTCTGTAGCCCTCAGAGGGCTGAAGCCGAAGAGCTTAATCCATCTGAAAATGCAGCCTGTTCTGACATACATTGGGCCTTGAAGCCCATCGAGGGTCCAGCTGCTCATGTCTTATTGTGTTGTGATTATCATACCCGCCGTTTGGGTCGATCCCCTGGAATCTTTGAGGTTTTCATCATCAACTTCTTGGCCGAAGAGGGGGTATGGACTAGCCGGAACTAACATTATCTGCACATGGAAATTGTTGAGTGTTTGAGCACCACATTACAGGCAAATAGGCAATGGCATCTATCATTAATGAAACAGCACAAAATACTGCTACGACTAATTCAGATAAAACCCATGTTCTCGCAAAGCTAGCGTACTCAGCAAGGGCCTCAAACATCAGCAACGAGCACCCATTGTCCGATATGAACAACATACAAGCACAATATTTTTACTTCAATTTGTCCTTTAAATTTACATGTACTGCACAAATCCATTTATCGAAGAGATAAAGATATCCTACAACTAATAAATTCACATAGTTCCATGAATAGTTCAAAGTACTTTAAATCAAGTGTTGGTTATATACCTGTGTGGACTGATCATTGCTGCAGAAATCCCAAATTTTCTAGTCATAGATTTATTCCTTAGATCATCACTAAAACCCGGCGGGTGCTCGTATCTCTCAGTCGTACTCCCCTTCGTCTCAAACAACCACCGGTTATGCACGACTCCTGGTTCGGATTCTTAATAGATTCGCCTGATCCTTCTCCTGCAAATGGTCCCCTGAAAATACCATTTCCCCCATTTTCAAACAATCGGAATATCCAAATTTTAAATCCTCAATCACAATAATTATACTGAACTTACTAATAATGGCATTATTTTCGATCTCGTCACCTCAGGCTCAATTTCATATCATTTCCTCGCGGGAGCTATGGCCGCCGAGTTGCATCTCCGGTGTAGATCTGATTGGGTTCTCGCTAGGGTTTCTGGCTCCGATTTGGACTCGAGGGGACGGGTACTTTGGGAATCCGAAAGGAGGCGATTGTATTTGTCGGGGGTTGTTGGAAATGTGACTGTGTATGCTACAAATTCGTGTGTGATGACTGATGAAGATGTTCTGCGATTGTTTTCACCCCGCCACTCAGAGAGGATTTAGGGTTCTGCGAATTTGAGTGGCGAGGCATGAGGCTTTTTAATCCCATGCTACGCGAACCGCCGGATGAGGTGACCGTCATATCACCGGAGATGAAGTCGGAGAGTTTACATATACGTAGTATATACTGTACCATTTTCTACTGATATTTTCAGATATAATCGGGGACAGATTTTGGGCCTTGGCCCACTCTATGAAGGGTTGAGAGGTTGGATATGGGCCCATGACATGACTTTTCAAGCCTTTTCTTTTGTCTGTGAGTGTGACAAGGTAGAAAGACAAGAAACTTCACCTCCATCTATCGTTGGTCGCTCGATCGGATGAAATGTCAACTGAAAAATCAGATGAAATGTCAACTGAGAAATGTGCTCGAGTAAGAAACATTTGATCTGATGAAATGTAAACTGAGAATTGTGCTTGAGTAAGAAACATTTGTGCTCGAAGATCGAACTTGCATCGCCGAAAAATTGTACCCACATCACCACTAGATAACAACTATTCAAGTCTTTCAAGCCTTTGATAGTAGTTATATACTCTTTCACTCCCGTTTCATAATAATAGGACCTCTTTTAATCGTATAATGAAATATTATACATTTTATATCGTACATTCAAGTCCATATACTGATATACCAACTCACTCGAGCAAAACATGATAAATGGAAAGGCAAATACAAGATCTACAAAATCAACACATTTTTCGCTCCAAAAGACAATTTTATAAAACTATGTTGAGTTTTCAGCTATACCATTCTAACGGTACAGGATTACAGAGTTTCCCCCAAACTTCATCACTATCACCAACATCTTTTTGATTTCTAATATCGATATTTTTCGATTTCTAAGAAACAAATATAACCAGAGATAACCATGGTACTACTGTCAACTGATCATCTCACTGAATCAAACCCACCCAATACCTCTGATATTATCCTACTGTAATGGGAATAGTTTGCTTTCTTTCTTTTCTTCCTATTATCTTTTTTCTTTATCCCAAGTAATAGTAGTACAAACTAAGGACAGTGAAAAGCTTTACTTACTGCACAACAATCTACCCGGGTGTTTCTTATGGTGAGCGAAGCACTACTTTCAGAAATTGTGTTTTTTTTTTTAATGTCAAAATGGGGCAGCTCTCGACTTCCATGTGAGTACTCTATCACCTCCGGTTGTTACGGAAGAAATTGTAATCGGGCAACATAACATCCAAACCAGTGAGCCATTTGTCGGCAGCCTGCAGAAGGGAGTTCTCCTGCTCCCACTCATGGGGCCCAATGGGGCTCACGATCGACCCTTTCAGCTTGTAAGCAGCGAGGGCAAAGACAGGTAATGAGATCTTTGCAGTTGGATCAGGATTGCCGCGGACGGTTCTGGTGTTTGGAGCATGG